>OZ035998.1:8794341-8884341 GCA_964035015.1 Corallium rubrum
TCAAGTGGAAGATATCTTAAGTAAGTGATTATCAAATTTAAAGACAATGAAGGTATAATGGTTAAATAATCGTTCATTCGAGACCTCTCCAAACATTATGGACGAATATAATCTTTGTATCCTAGATGAACTGTTCGGTATTAAGAAGAATAAGCTGGCAGCTGGTATGACAGCGAAGTCTCGAAGAGCTAATTAGGCATTATTAATAGTATTGAACGAGACTGACGAAAATAAAGCGAGTACTATATACAAATTGGAAATCGCCCGGAGGTAGCACTTCTGCACTTGGTGTTTTAAAAGTGAGCCGCTATCCGTTCCTTGGCACACTAACCGAAAAGTTAACAAACCGTATCCACGAACACCTTGAATGCAAACCAAAACTGGTCGTTTGTAGTTATCTTCGAGAGTCCTTGCAAGTCGCCAAGTGGTCAGGCCATTAAGCCGGTTTTCCACTAGGCGACTTTTTTCCGCGCGAAGCGACTTTTTCTTTTGTCTCATGAGCTCTGAGCTGGAACTAATCAGAAATCTATTGAATTCGAACAAAAGAAAGTCGCTTCGTGCGAGAAAAGTCGCCTAGTGGAAAACCGGCTTTAAGGCTGATTTCCAGTCAGTGGAATATTGCGAGCGGGCGGAATTTTTCTTTGTCTTGTGAGCACTTGAGCGGAACTAATCTAATTCAGAGCACAAAAGACAAAGAAAAATTCCGCCCGCTCGCAAAATTCCACTGACTGGAAATCAGCCTTTGGAGAGGGTGGTCACCAGGGCGCTTATATACGGGGCGGTGCAACGCGCTCATATCGAGCTGATCGATGTGTGATGCACAAAAGGACTGGCACGAGCGTGCTTCTGAGCAAAAGTTGATCAAAAGTGGATTTTTGGGCACTGTGATATTCTCGCTGTTTTTTCTTTAACTATGTAATTTCGGAGGAACCTTTTGCAATGTACCGACGAAGTACTTATTCGTTTAATGTATGAATATTTGTTTGGCGTAAAAAGTTGTACTATAAAGGAGTTATTATGGATAATGACTCGATTTTTTGGTGACTTCTATTGAGGGAAAATTTCATTACAAGATTTGAGCATGTTAACAGGTCGTCCACGCCTAGGAATTCAGGTATGTTGAAGAGTATAATAGTGTGGTTATATCTTAAAGTTTTCATAAAAATCGGAGTTGATTATTTGGAGATATAGCGTTCGGATGTTAGGTATTTTTATGGTTTAACTCTTGCCTGTTTAGTTCCTCAACTGCTGCAAGAGAAGTAAACAAAACTTATAGTTTTGCCATGTTACGATTCTTAGTAATTATATCAATAACTTTATCGGGTTTTTGAAGCATTAGATTAGAATAACTGTAAGCTGTCAACAAATTTTACTCTCCAATCAATTTATCAAAATACGACTTGCTGGGACGCATGCCGAGCGCATTATGTGATAAACTGTCGTCCACGCCTTGTAATTTTGTCATCAGATAGCCAAGATGACTTCTTGTTAGGTTTCATTGAGAAAATGCAAATTGGAGTTGATTATTTCTTGATATTCAATTGGAAAGATGACCTACCAGCTAAAATTCAATGCAAGATGTTGTCTTCTATCGAACATGGCCGAATGGTAACGTGCACAAACAAAGATTTCCAAAGACTTCTTGCGTCATTTCTCTTGCGAAAGCAACGGTACGGTTCGCCGGTTCGGCCGGTTCATATTTTTCAGCAACATATTTGTTCATGTTTCAGCAACGACTCCGAATTTTTAGGAGTAGCACCAAAGAATATATCAGCTGAATCCACTGATATATCGTATGGCTCGGCAATTTCATCCACGTCCTCTTCTAAACTCAGCTCAGAGACTTCCACATCAAGCGTATTTTACCCGCCATATTTTGGACTTTCCCTGGCTTAGCGTTCGTCGCTATGGTGACAGGGGGCTTGTTACCAGTCCTGTGCATCACACATCGATCAGCGCGCCCATTGCCGTTTCACCGCCCCCTATATAAACGCCCTGGTGGTCACAAAACCATGCAACTCTGCTCGAGTTGATTAATGAAGGCGAAACTTGCGGCTGCAAGGATTTTGATAAGTTATCGATAGAAATGGCCGAGGTGAAGCTGGAGCTGGCCATGTTATGGGTGAAAGCGGAGACTAAAGCCGGTTTTCCACTAGGCGATTTTTTTCGCGCGAAGCGACTTTCTTTTGTTCGAATTCAATAAATTTCTGATTAGTTCCAGCTCAGAGCTCATGAGACAAAAGAAAAAGTCGCTTCGCGCGAAAAATGTCGCCTAGTGGAAAACCGGCTTTACGAAGGTTCTAGACAACACAAACATCAGAGCAAAGTAAACTCAAGATTAGCATACCGGAATGCAGATCGACAACCTTTTATGAGAATCACAGAAATTATACAAACATATAACGATGAATCAAAGAGTAATTCGCGAGTCGAATTTTAAAATCAACTCAAATAAACACCGACTGGAAAGCTGGAAAGTCAACGACGTCGAGGAAAAACAACAAAAAATACAAATGCGAATTACGTCAGTCGCCCAATAAAACAAATTCAATACTTTCTCGCTACGCTTTTTTACACATCCTATTTCGCCGCATAGTGGACTAATAGTTTCTAAGCACAAGAAAGCACAAGACACAATGCGATTAATCAATAAAATACGAACTGCGAGTTTATTGAATCATTGTATAGGTTACGCTTTGTCTTGATGGTATGCTTCACTGGGTTTCTTGTTATCAGTAAGCAGTAATGATAATCTGTGTTGTTGTTGTTGTTGTTTGTTTTCTGTAGATGAAGAAGGTATTCACAAGCCTACGTTTTGGGACTTGTTGCCTTTCGTTCTCTACCGTTTTACTGTCCTCAAAATAAGAGAGGCTCAACAAAGAAGACATTTTTACAAGCAAGAAAAAATAAGACTGAAGCTGCTTGAAGAGGAAGAAGAAAGAGAACGAGCGAAAGAAGCCGGTAAGAGTTTCCAAGAGCAAGTCAGTAATAAAGAAATTGATTTGTGTAATTACATATATAAGAAAAATATGAAACTGGGGACGTGTATACAATCATCATCTTAACCTGTTTTTCCCGTCAGGTGGGGTCAGGTCGTCTCGAAACCACTTCCATCTTACTCTGCCTCCGCACATCTCCAAATCAATCGACTTTCCATCTTCCTTGATGCAATCCTTCCATCTCTGTCCCGGTCTTCCTTGCGGCCTTTTGCCCTCTTCTCTTCTGTCTGCTGCCCACTTAATCATTTCATTGTCCTCACACCTTCTCACATGACCGTACCACCTCAATCTGTTTTATTGCACCTTATTTCTCATTTATACCACCCCAACATCCCTACGCACTTCTTCGTTCTTCCTTCTGTCCCTCTTGGTGACGCCTCTTATCGCCCTCAGGCATTTCATCTCCGCCACTTCCAACTTGCTTTGGTGTATTTTCTTCACGGTGTATACAATACATAGATTTAAATATCTGAAAGTATCTGTGCAGCCCACTGACCTATATATGACTGGACTGCGGGTCCCGTCCAAAAAGTGACCGTAAAAAGAAATGGCGGAAATATGAGTCTTTTCTCTCATGGTAGCTACCGCTGATCGTATTTTGCGCAATATGTGTACTTCAACCTCGTGTTTACTTGACTGTTGGCTCAGCCGCGCCCGCAGGCTGATCAATTCAGTTATCAATTCATTTATGAGAAATACGTCAGAGGTTACTAATATGGCAGAAAGGACTCGTAAACTGCCACCTTGGATTGATCACTCATTGTCAATCATTGGACACCCGTAGTCGAGTTATACGGTATATAGGTCAGTGGTGCCATAGAGATCATATAAATACTAGAGGGGGCATCCTATCTTAATGTCAGTCAACCGCGGGTAACCAATTGAACGCCGCCATCTTTGATTTTTTTTTAGGCAAGCATTAGGCGCGTTGGTTGGCAAAGGACTGGGTCTGGTACATTTGCCAACCAATTGACTGAAATATCATAGGTAATGACGGCTGCTATGTGGTTACCAAATTTTCCCGCCAGTGCCCCCTCTAGTATTTATATGATCTCTATGAGTGGTGCAGCCTAGTTTGGTTGGATTTTTTTTAAATATCTGTCTTTGGCAAATAGATTTACGTGGAGTAATATACTTACGTTTGCCTGAATTCTGTTTGTTTCTGTAAGTCCCATTAACAAATAACATACGTAATTAACAATAATTTCTGTTGATTAAACTAACGTCAAACGAAGTTGTATTGGTTCTAATACGACCTGGTTTGACGTCAATGAAGCTAGTATTAGTCGGAATAGCTTCTTATCGAGAAGCATGTACAATCGTACATCATTTTTAGTGAGTAATGTGTTCAAACGTTCTGTCATTATTTTAAGCATCTCAAAGACTGAACACGAGGAAACATGAATTGGCAGAAAGTTTGGCAGACCTTGTCTAACATGACAATGCCACCCCTCTGCACTACTTTATTAATCTCCAAGCGTTCTTTTTACGACCGCGAGTCTCCATCAAGGACCTTTTGATTATCTGTGGATTATCTACTTACTTCTCACATGGACTATGCAATTACAATGTGATGTTGTCCTAGTCAAATTGACATGCAGTTGACATTGATAAATGATCAATCTTATATGTTTTGGTCAACCGCTTGAAAAGTCGCATATTCCATTTTTGGAACGTTATTGCTTCATAATACCTCCGTAAGGGCCTTTAGTTTTGACGCAAAACCAAAAGCTTTGTTGTTAAATTATCACTCTAATAACGTTATACAGGCTTGGACTTGGCTATCGTACCATTTTCCCTTGGAACAGTGGGCATCCATTGTTGTACAATACTCAGCCATTGTTTTACAATTCTCAGCCATTGTTTTACAATTCTCAGCCATTGTTCTACAATACTCAGCCATTGTTTAAGGCAAGATGGCACAATGGCCAGTCCAAGCCTGACGTTTAATATGAACTAGCGAGGCTATGATAATTGTCGTGGAAGTTAGTATAACGTGTTCATGTTAATTTCTGTTGTATAGAGAATACTCCCAAGCCGAAACGGCGGCAGCGAATTGTACAACAACCGACTATGAGTTCAGAAGATGTTGCCAAGTGGGAAGGTGCTCCGGTGACAGCACTATCACGTGGTGAAGAAGATGATACTTTAAATGCATCGCAGACTGAAAACGGAATGACGATAGAAAAGAAGGTATTTTTATTGAATGAGTAATGATTTATTTAACGTCGTAAGCACAGGATGTGGTCGCCCAATCATCCGAGCCAGAGGCTCATGTTAATAGTGCACGACATAAGCTAAGACCTAAGTGTTGCTTTTACGGAGGGAGGAAAACTGCGGAAAACCCTCGAAGCACAGGAGAAACCAACTAAACTCTACTCAAATGAAATTCAAGTTCGAGAACGCGGTTATTCCCAGACGGTCACCCATCCAAGTACTAACCCCGTCCAACTGGGCTTAACTACAGCGGTGAGAGGCAGCGCCCTAACAGCACATGTAAATTGTTCGATTAAAAAACAATCTTAGTTGTTTAGTTATGCGTCATATTTAGAATCACACTGTTTGAAGTAGATGTAGTGTAGCAACCAAAGCATTTACGTACAGTATGGTTTCAAAGATAATGTCGAAAACATAAAAAGATAAGACTGTT
The DNA here is from genome assembly GCA_964035015.1 of Corallium rubrum. Classification (NCBI taxonomy): domain Eukaryota; kingdom Metazoa; phylum Cnidaria; class Anthozoa; order Scleralcyonacea; family Coralliidae; genus Corallium; species Corallium rubrum. The sequence goes on from OZ035998.1 coordinate 8,799,991, forward strand.
ATAAAGTATGGATTTAAGTGATCAATAAAAAAAATTAAATTATTTTTTTTATTTAGTCGCAGGTTTTTACGAGTTTTACTTCTTCAAGTTTTAACGTTTGTTTTTCTCCTTAGGAATGCGCTACACTAAAAATAATGCATAAAATTCAAATGATCGTAAAAATTGTATAAAACATGTCTTCTATATCAACATAATTATCTTTTTTTGAATTTTGTCACCGGGTATATTACACGCTCGTATAGTTTAAGTTTTTAAAAGCTTTTTTATATAATTATAATTGCAGGAAGGAGAATGGGATGAAGAAGATCTATCAAAGCTCTCTCGTTTAATGGTAAAATATCCCGGGGGTACTCCTGGCCGGTGGGAAAAAGTTGCCTGTGAAATAGGAAGATCCGTGAAAGACGTAAGTATATTTAGTCAGTTTTCTATTGCACTGATATATCTAAATCGCTATCCATAATACATGTGTGTTTGCTATTCTTATTCATGAGTAGAGATAGAAAAGATCGAATGTAATGATAACTTTCGTTTGACAACATGTCATTTTGTAATGAAATACTGCGGCGGCGATGATGGTTATGATGCTGGTCACACTCTGCTGATCATCATGTTTTGACCACGTTACACCTATATTAATAGATTTGCTGGAGTTTCTGGTTTCTAGTATGCTATTATCAAATTAATTAATAATTCATAGGGAAAATTCAAAAGAAACAAATGTTTAATCAATATTTCTAAATACTGTTAAAAATCAATGTTTTATCAAAGTTATAAAACACTAGTGGCTCAAATTCACCTTTTGCTGACTTAAAATGATCTTATCTAACGTTTCCTACGACTCTTAAACAAAGTGTTCATGTACACTTAGAATTTGATAAGTAAGTTAAAATATTCGCGTCCGATCTTTATGGGCATCTACAATGGCTCGCCGTTGTAAATGCCTTTAAAGTGCCTATGAAATTAAATTTTTTATTGCTTCATTTGAAAGAACATCAAAAAGTAGGACAATATGCAGTTTACCATTCCTTGATATCTTTTATAGTTTCAAAGTTATAAAGATTTAAAGATGTCAAAATGAAGAAAAAATATGGCACAAACAAATTGCTGATTCAGCACAAATTGTGACGTCATGTGGTTTGCATGTTAATTTGGTGAATGTTTAAATGAACTATAGCTCAGTTACTATGTGTCAGAATCAAATGAACCTTTGCACACATATAGTGCAAGATGAAACACAGTTGATAATATCACCAATTTTGTTGTCAAGGTAACACTGTTGTACCCAGGCCCCTTAAAATAGGTTGCCACGAGTTTTCTGATTGGCTATAAGTCCCCAGTCACATTGTCAAATATCGATTTGTTCCGTCATGTTCATTACTCAATACTGATTAGAGTTAGGGTTTCTGTTTGGGTTAGGTTACCAATCATACCAATCAGAAACCTTCTTAGTATAGCTTGAGGCAAAGTGACTGGTTTACTGCCGACCCGTGATCTTTAAAATAGAGTAGGCTAGCCGTACAATACGTAAATGTCAACACTGAATAGCCCTACATTTTACTTTAGAACTGTCTCTCTGTATCCTGCATGGTATATCCCTGCATGTGGAATAACATTAACACATCTTTTAACTCCCCAGATAGGAAAGAGTTAATAAAGAAAAAGCATCCACTTCAACAATTTTTGGAACCTACATTTTTAACATTAGTTTTGTAGTTTGACGCAAGTAATATCGTCCGGCGCTAGGCAAAGTAAAACAAAACAAGGCCATTTTTTGCAGGCTCAGGCTGGAACGAGTTAATGACTTGTTAACTTATTGCTCTAGGATATTTGAAGGTTCTTTTTTTTGAAGGTAGATTTTTCCTTTGACGAGTAAAAGTATTTGTCGTTAGGCAGAGTAAAACAATAAAAGGTCCGTTTTTGGTCATGCAGCTCAAGATCTTTCTCCTTCGCTGAGGCTCTAGTAAATTAGGCCGAGGCGAAGGCGCGCGAGCAAAGGTGAAGATGAAGATCAGAGGCGTGCGGTCTCTGCGGAGGAAAGAGGCTCAGGATGAAATGGGTTAAGAATGTAAATATTGTTTGACGTCAAAAAGTTAAAAAGCGCGCGTACAATCAAATATTCTATTGATGCTTTATGTATTTTCTTCTTGTCCACAGATCACGAACCAGGTGAAACAAACCAAGTCCATGTACAAAGAACAAGCCGTTCCTCAACCAGGTAATGTTTTATGTAATCAAAAATATGTAAGCACCGTTATTTATAACTAATGAAGGAAATACTTTGTTGGGGATAGTGTAAGAAAACACTTTAGGATTCAGAATTCATTACAGCCAGCATTACAGCTGTAGCAGGGTGTAAAAGGGTTGGGGTGGGTGGGGGTGGGGGGGGGGGGGGGTGTGCAATTTCAAGAAACATTTACAGGGTCTGAAGGCGTATTCGCATGTGGAAATTTTGAAATTTAGAGTCCCTAAAATGCCATTTTCTGTATTTTGGGCGATATTTTACAGATTTATAACAGCCGTTTGGTAGACGTTTGTAAATCCCAAATATTTCTGAGTCTCTGAAGACAGTGAGGCATCGAGCCTGCAATCTTCTAATGACATTATGACACATGCATTATATACAAGTATACATATATAACTAAAGCCATGTTTATACGGCCAAAATTTAAGCGGGATCTGAGCCACATCTGACTTTAAGCGGGCTTAAAATGTCCGTGTAAACAGATCGGCGTAAATTAATCGCGATTAGTTTGCACCACCTCAAGGAGGTGGGTTAAACTGAGCACGATCAGTTATTCGCGCTTAATTAACTTGGCCGTGTAAACGCAACGGGATTGAAAAACGCTTGCTATTAATACGGTGTTATTAATACGATAAAATGCATTTTTTTGCCCTGCTGTAGAAGCTTCCATCTCGCTATTCTTTGTTCCTTTGTTTGTTTGTTTGTTTGTTTCTTTCTTTTAGCTATTACTCTTTCTCGTGTGCCGATGTCTTCCGTTGTTCTTTGACGCGCGCTACCCATACGAAGCTTCCAAAAGCAAAAATATAGCTCGTCCGCCATGTTGAATAATCGTGTACATGTGTTAGTAAGGGATTATTAAATGACCGTGTAAACGCACCAAGGTGGCGCATTTTAAGCACGCTTAACTTAAGCGTGCTTAAATTTTGGCCGTGTAAACACGGCTTAACTCATCATTTCAACTACTGTACATCTCATATGCAAACGCTACCACTGAGGAGCACACATGACTATGAATTTGTAACCTTAGCTCTCCATCCGAATGGTTAAAGCCTCTGCCGGTCATTAGAAGGTTGCAGATTCAAGCAATTCTGAGTATATTAGAGCTTGAAGCGTCTACCAAACGTCTGTTACATTACACCAAGCCTGCAAACGTACACCATGCACATGCACTTTGGCAATAAAAATAAAGTTTGTCAAATTTGAAAAAAACTCGTAAAATGGAAGAAGATCTTTTACAACTTTTTTGTATCCTTTCTTCTTTTTTAAAATATTTCAGTTTGTTTGATATGTAAATTAGATGATGAGACAGATCTCTGACGTCAATAGCAGGGTACAATATTTTCATATGTTACAAAATCACTTACACCTCTATGATTGCTCAACATAAAATGTTTAGTGTCACAAGGCGTTTTTATGTGCACAGTTTCAAGTTATTTCGTTAAACAAACTTAGAGATATAACTGATTTTGCTAGGTGTGAAAATACTGTATCCTGCTCCTAGCCTGCGTAGCCGGCGCTGGGGTGATTGGGGAAAGGAGCGCCTATTGCAGGCGCCTAGTGTTATTTTTCGTGCCGCCCCCTAATTAAAACAGTGTATTTTTGGAAGTTGTCATCTTCAAAAACCTGAGATAAATAGCTTAATTAATTTGGAAGATGATCGAATATTTACTCCGTTTAAAAAACAACTGTGCTATTTTAGTTAATTCTAGATACGTATGAATGAGCATGTGTATCAAAGTGCTTTCTTGATTCAGGAATTTGTGTGGTATATGTTCGCTGTGTCAGCGTCTGACAACATTATATTATTCTGCTGTTGCTATATCTTGGCTGGTTTACGGTTATAGTGTTCACTGCAAAATCTTTTAAATAATTAAACAATTTATGTTGAGTGGGCTACAGAAAGCTTGGACAGAGTATTTTCGTAGTTATAAAACATGCATGTGTTTGTAACGATCTCGCGACATTCGCAGGCATATCAATTAAAATTTAATAGTGAATTTTATTTTCCACTGACAACTGGCGCTGATGGCCAGTACGCCTGAGTAGATCCCACTGATTCGAATCAAATGCGAGTGTAAGAAATTCTAAATGATGTTTTGCTCAAGCCAATGTCAGACAATTCAGTTACTCGCTGTTAAGCCGAGTAGATAGATATATAAATAGAAAACTTTATTTAAACACGCTGTCCCCGTCACCGAAGCTGATTTCCACGAGGGGCGTGTGCAAAAGAAGTGTACATGTAGAAGGCAGCTCACCAATCTTGACATGGGTTGCCTATGTCTCGTGTCCAGACCTCTTTGCCGAGTTATGTATGGTCAACGAAATCTCGATTTTTAGAGTTCATTTGTTGACCGTTTTATAACGTTTTGTGTCTTTCTACAACTTACATCACATACGCCAGAAGGATTTGCTCTGATAAATTGCATGTACGTTTGAAGTTGGTCAACACCGGATTCATTGTGTTTGCACTGATCAGCATTCTGACCACTATCTGCGTGTGTGTATTTTGACTTATACAAATTCTGCAAAATAATCTGATGGGCTCAATGCCTCAGTGGTACATCGCTGTATAGTTTTATTAAAGCTCTAGATTTGTCAAAACATATTAAGCACTTGGAATTGCATTGACAGTTTTGCCACAGCATATTTAATAGAGGCAAGAGGCATGATTATTTAATATTTGTATATTATTAATTGTGTGTATGTAAACTTATATCCTGTCAAAACTCTTAGTTATAGTAACTTGTAGTTTTCAATCTTATAATTAAAAAATATAGAAGAAATGTGTAAAATTAAAATACTCTGTCAATTGTAATTAATATTAAATTTGTAGACTTTCCAGCCCTCCTTTGCAGGCAACTCTGTGGGCTCTTATGCTGAGGAGGTGAAAAAGACTTGGGTGGAGTGGGCAATCTTGGGTGGAGTGGCAATCTTGGGTGGAGTGGGCAATCTCAGGTGGAATGGGCAATCTCGGGTGGAGTGGGCAGACTACATAGAGTTGCCTGTGGAGTAGACGATTTAAAGGTTTTTGCCCCATTTGAGGCAGCATTTCACTTGCGATAGTAATTTCTAGTATATAATAAAAAGAATAGTGGCCCTAAAATAGAGCCTTGTGGTACGCCACATTTTGTTTTTGTAGACTTTCGTAAGGCCTTTGACCTAGTTGACCATGCCATTCTACTGACCAAGTTAGCAGAGATGGGTGTCAACAAAAGCTTTTGGAAATGGTCACAGAGTTACCTTACAGGGAGAACTCAACAAGTTAAACTTTTGGGAATTCTGTCGAAATCCGGTCCCGTGATAGCTGGTGTCCCCCAGGGTGGCGTTATTTCCCCGACACTTTTTAATATTCACGTTAACGACATAGAAGATTGTATTCCACGGGATCTGGCCGTAGCCACGTGTAAGTATGCAGATGACTGCACACATTATGAACTTGTATCTGCTGACTCCACAAGCCATATGCAGGATGTCGTGAAGCATTTGGAGATATGGGCTGAACTTAATAAAATGGAATTAAATGCCAAAAAAACTAAGGACATGTGGATAAGTTTTAAGAAATCCTGCCCGGAACCTGAAAGAATAAGCATTGGAGGGAAGACACTGGAGAGGGTCAAGGAGTTCAAGCTCCTTGGTGTTAACATACAAAATGACTTAAAATGGAATACACATGTGTCAGACATAGTGAAAAAAGCAAACAAGAGGATGTATTATCTAAGAGTTTGTAGGAAGGCTAATCTTCCTAAAGATGTTGGACTCACCACTTTCCTCACAAAGATCAGACCGTTGCTCGAGTATGCGTCACCAATCTGGGGAGGCCTACCTGCCTACCTTGAGGAAGATATCGAAAGAGTGCAGAACAGATGTCTAGACGTAATTGGCCTACCCAGGAACACTGTTGACCCATTAGCACTCAGACGAGATATTTCAACGAGCAAAGAATTTAAACGTTTTATGAAATTCAGTGAGCAGTGGTGTAGGCGATTTTTAGAGGCACCAATAGATCAAACACATGAATTAAGGTCAAGTACATCCTTTAGAGTACCAGCTTCACGTACAAACAGACATAAACTATCTTTTACTGTCAGAGGAGCAAAATTGAACGGTAGCTCGTAGATTGTATATATCTTTTAATGTATTTTAAACACCTTTTACATAGTATATTCCTTTTTTAAATACTTTTAAAACATCCTTTGGATTATATATACCTATTAGCTTTAGCGTACTAGAATTGAAATGTATATTATTATATTATGTATATTATTATATTATGTATATTATTTATAGTATTATTATGTAATGCTGTTGTAATTCTCAAGCTAAAGACGGCAAATAAAGTTATTATTATTATTATTAATCGCTCTGATGAACTAGAGGTTTTCATTTGGCATTTCTGACTTCGATTTGTGTGATAAGATTTGAGCAAAGATAGAGCTTGTCCTTTTACTCCATAGAGCTCCAATTTTCTCAATAGAATTTGATAATCAACAGTATCAAATGCTGTTTTAAATCAATTAAAACTACTAGGTTAAACATTTTCCTGTCTAAATTCACATACCAGTTATTAGTACAATCCAGTAATGCCGGCGAACGCTATACACGAAAAATAACAATGGGCACCTGCAGGCACTCCTTTCACTGTCCGACCCTGCTCCTGACGTCAGAGACTATATTGAAAACGAAGAAAGATTCAAAAACGTTGTAAAATATCTATTACAATTTTGCGAGTTCTTTCAAATTAGACGAACTTAATTTTTATTGCCAATCTCCTTTAAGCCAAATGAACCAATTTTAGGAAAGTATAGTTACATTTTTTTAACGTTTATGTTCTGGCTAATTTTTCAGGAAGCGTGCCAAAGTTAGTGACGTCTGTTAAAAAGGCGGCCGCGTTAGACGACAATATCGTTACACAAGCAGTCGAAAACGGAAGACATGAATTAAGACAGAACGACGGTGGGGTAGAGTCAATGAATCATCAAGCTCAAAACACGTCAGTATTACAAGACAAGGGATACTCTACAACAAGCATTGCCAATACTACTTTACCAGAGACTTCACAAGAAGAGAAAAATGTTTGGTCTCAAAATCAGCAAAAACTTTTTGAAAAAGCTTTAGCTACTGTTGCCAAAGACGCGCCTGATCGTTGGACCCAAATTGCAAGAAATGTTCCTGATAAAACGAAGGTCGGTGTTCTTACTCAGATAATATTATGCCAGCTGTGTTTAGCTTCTATAATACAGTGCAACTGGTGCATTTGTGTCAAATATCTGCTGTATATTTTTGTCAGCTTGAAAGACTGAAACATTACTGCTGTCAATTTTCAGTGGTAATTTTTTTTACTTTGAGGGGAGGGGGGTGTCCAAAACTAAACTAAACTAAACTAATCTTACTTATACTGGATATCTCTATCAGTTAAAAGCTAACTGTTCTCCATAGAGGTCCAGTAAGGGCCATCCCTCATTGGTCCAGTGTTTCTACAGGAGGAAACCGGAGTACCCGGAGGAAACCTGCGATGTTTGTAGATGCGGCCAAGGTGAAATTTTAATCAGATAACTGCTGAGAGCAGGAATTGAACCCGGGTCGCAGAGGTGAAAGGCACGTGCGCTAACCCCTGTGCCATGGGAAATCTGAATTTGTTATCAGATATAAAACACAATAGCCAGGTGTTCTAGGATCTGATTAGATAAAACACGTATTGCGAGTGCTTTGAATAGCGTCAAAAAAACGATCCATTTGGTAAATTCATTGGTGTATAGTAATTTTGAAAAACAACGTTGTCTAATCCGAGAAAATGAAGTGTGTGTAAATTACGATGGTTTTTTATCAGGTATAAAACAACAGACACGGTACTGATTTCCTTTGTGTTTTCCTCTTGAATTATTAATGACATTTATAGAAGTGGATAAAATATGAGCGGCCGATCTTTATGGGCTTATCAAGTATTTGAGCCACTAGTGTCTTATAACTTTGAAAAAAACATTGATGTTTTATTAATAAAAAGATTACATAAACATTCATTTCTTTTGAATTTATGAATTATTAATGAATTTGATAAGTAATGTTTAAAACACGAACAGCAGTGTTTCTCAGTCAAGTTTACATTTCGCACACACACCCTCCCTCAAAGTCTAGATAAGGTTAAGATTCTCTCAAATGAAGGTTCTTCGTTTCGCTTTTTCGACTTTATAAATAATTTTAAGTTAAATGACATGACGCACACAGACTAGCGAAAGTTTATAACATTGTTATAATTTTCTCATCGTTTTATTTTTGTTTAACTTTTATTGTAGGAAGAGTGTATTTCAAGGTACAAGTTTCTTGTCGAGATTCTCAAAAAGAGAAAGCGAGGTGACAGAGACAAAATATAGGATGAACTGATTAAAGAAATCGTAAATATATCGTATATTATGTATACAACACGCATATCTAACAATTATTTACCGAAGTAGAGGTGAATATTGCTAGATATATGCTAAATCCGAGGTCTATGATAGTAAATATGTATTTATACAATAAGTTGCATTTTTACGCAAGCTCTGATTTATTGATTGATAGAGTACATAAACAGTACAAAATAGAAGAAAACAAAGAAACGCCTGCCAGCTCCGTAATGCTGTCAAATTATAGTGAGTCCTTCTATACTGCATGTCTTTAACTCTTTAAGGTGAAGTAATACATAGTCATTCAAGCAGATGGTCTGGAAACTCAGCTAAAGTCTTTGGTCTATCTTTTTGTTCGCCTTTATGCATTTTTGTGCACGGTGCACGATCACTGAACACATTGTATTTTAGTATAATGAACGAATTGTCAAATAGCAACGTTTCAGTTCAATCACTCAACCGTGCTATTTAAATATTAATAAACCTAAAACAAAGGATGTGCACGGTGTAAGGTACGATTCAACATAAAATCACAGCTCATTATAGGCGCTTTGAAGTTTGCCGAGTTTCCAGACCATATCTCGATTGACTATGAGTAATACGAGCAACAAATTACTGCAACATTGAAGAGCGTTGTTGCACGTATTACCACCCACCCACCTCAAACATTGTCGCGCAACAATGATTTTGTTGCAAGTTGAATCAGCATGTTGCAGCAAGTAGAACTGGAGTCTACTTTTTTCAAGAATTTTTGCAACTTACAACAAAATCATTGTTGCGTGACAATGTTTAAGGTGGTAATACGTACAATAACGCTTTTCAACTTGCAACGCAACAAAGTTGCGTTAAAAGTTGAAGAAAAATGTTGCCAGTATTACCTCACCTTTACTGGCCAAAGTTACTTTTTGTCTACTTATTAATTTTACTCTGGCTAATGCCAGACGATGTTACTCGTCAATGGGAGAGCTCTCGGAAAGCTGGTCAATAAAGGGTTAAACGCATGTCTTTAAATCAGAAACGCTTCAGATAATACTAATCTGAATTGTGGAAACAAATTTTTACACTATGATAAAAAAATTTTGCACGTGACTCCAGATTTTTTCACTGTTACTGGAGTAACCCAGTTTCCCACTGTTGTTTTGGAATAGACCTTTCCGCATGCCACGTGAATGGAACACGTGATATTTCCTTTTGACAAATCTGATTGGCTAATGTCCAATGTTTGTCCGAAGTTTTGGATGTCTGAAATTTTGCGAGAGCCAATAAAATCTCTCAACACGTTATCCACGGACTTCATGCATGCGGAAAGGTCTATTGGGGTTGACTCTAAAGGACCTCGTGCACTCGGCTATTAACCGCTCTTGTTCTTCATATATATACGAGTTTTATTGGTTCCATTGCATTCTTTGAACATTGAAAAATAAGAATGTGATTCCGAAGCGAGTACATGGTTCGAATCCTGATCGAGGTCTTCACTTTTTTAACTTGTATATTTCTCTCTTCTTTTCCTCTTCTGTAGCTCTTGATTTGGTTTAGGTTTTTGCCATTTTACTCGGCTAAAAGTTATGTGTAGCAAATTTTTTTGAAAGAAAATTTCGAGTGTTAGAAATTAGAATATATATATATATATATATATATTTAACAAATAAAACATAAAGCTCCGTGCATATCTACGCCTAACTTATACTGAACTCATGAACACTACCTTTGACCCAGATTCGCATTGTTCCTATTCCATATGCAGGAATTGTTCTTGTCATGTCTAGTCCAACTTAATCTTCGATAGATCTATGTATATATCATTACTTTTTATTTTATTTTAATTTTACGGTGAGCACCTTGCATTACTTTTTTTTTCTCTCTCTCTTGGTCCAAATAAAAGTTGAAAGAAAGTGGCTGATTTTCTATGCGATTTCCGATCGTGCACAAGTAGTGCATGTACGCTCCATATCAACCTCGTACCCAGGGTCTGGGGCGTTGATTTGCCGACAAAATATTTTCTGCACAGGTAAAGAGCCTGGCTTGCGAGGTTGCATCCATATGCTCGACAGATTATAGCCACTAGATTTCAGTAGGCTTTAGCCCTGATTAATGCTATCTTTATTTGATTCAGGATAGTTCATCGACTTTTTTCTTGACTTTTGATACCTCGACACTTGGAGCTGCCCTACAAAAAATCAAGAGATCCGCACGGTTTCGGACTCAAATTGTGTTTTTTTGTCAAATATTCAAGCCACGTTTTTGCTGCTAAAAGACTTTAAAAGAAACAGGGGCGTAGCCAGGGTCTTGGGTTTGGGGGGGCGAGAACTTCGGTCTCCTAGGGGGGTCCGAGGGCATGGTTCCCCGGAAAATTTTGGATTTCTAGGGTCTCGGAAACACTATTTCCTGCATTTTGAGGCAAGCATTTAAGAGTAATCTGAAAGCAATAAATTACATAATTTTGTTGAAATCAAACCAGAACATAGAATGATACACGTACGTCAGAATATCTTTAGATTTATTTATAAACAAGTTGTAAATGTAAAAACAGGTTGGAAGCATTTTGTATAGACCCTTACTATTGTAATTTATAGCATATGCATGCCTGCAATATATATAACACATCAACCACAGTCCCTAGAAATAAATTGTCTGGAAACGCAGCGAAAGTCGTTGTTCTAGGTTTTTGTTCACGTTTGTGCACCTTATTTCACCTTAACGCTTGCTAAACACATTGTATTTTTGGTATAATGAAGCAATCAACCAATAGCAGCGTTGCTTTATAAATATTAATGAACGTAAAACAAACGATTGTGCACCTTATTTGCCACCCTCAACCTAAATTGTAGCTCATTGTTAACCGCCTTGATGTTCGCCGCGTCTCCAGACAATATAATTCTAAGGACTATGCATCAACTATCTACTCACTTGGACTTAAAACAACTGTATCCCCCCCCCCCCCCCTACAAGTTTCTCCACGGATTTAAACTTTTCACGAGAACGTTCTTGGAGACCATTGGGGGGCGACCGCCCCCCCCCCCCCCCCTCGCCCCCCTTGGCTACGCCCCTGAAAAGAAATATCTATTACTATAGCATGTTTGCATTTCTTTGTAATGGGGTCATAACAAAATATAACTTAAAAAATAAAGATTTTCTTGCATATAAAGAGAACTGGGGCAGTGGGGCTGCCCTGCATGTCAGCCTCCATGATGGCTTCAAAATTTGGTTTGTAGGTATCGAGCTCTCTGATTGAAAATCTAAATTTATCAATTTTGAAATGGCATTTTCTGTATTTTAGATCTTATTGGTTTTTAATAACAAACAAAAAAACAAGAATGTGACCTAATACACTAGACTGCACCCCCTCCCCTTACAACGTACCTCCCCCGTTACGCCTCAATCAATGTCAGATATTATCAATCATATACCCCACCCACTCCCAGGAGAACAAATATAAAGCACTAGCTATAGTAAAGGCTATTCTGTGGTGTCACTCTTAATATAGGAAATAGGTTGCCAAGCCCTGGTTTAGCGGTATTCGTAGTGACATTCGGTGAACAAAAAGCAATTTACCCTTTCTATTTTAATTTGTTTTGATTGGTTGAAGAATTTAGTCGGTTCCGGTTACCCCTTGGTATGCCATAATGTCAAATTAACTTCTATCTCATCGCCGACGATCGCGTCTGCGTACTGACTCTACCTTTTAGTGCTGTGTTATAAGTGCGAGGCTTCGACATATATCTGTGGAACCATGGCTGGTGTAATACTAGAGAGCATAACCAACAAACAACTGATAATGTTTACGTTTATGCTTTTGGGTGTTCAAATTGTTTTCTTTATCACTGGCGGCACGATTGGTAAGATAAAACTGTGCTATACTGTACTTTGATTGTTAATTGCCTCGGTCTTTATGTTGCTATTAGAATAAACTGCGTAGTCTGGGTTAATAACCTGAGGTTTTGGGGACGCTCTAAGCGTGGATTACTAACCCATGGTCTTTGAGGGGTACCCTTGGGTGCCAGATGTTTTCTGGAGAGAATTTGAGGGGTTAACGACACTGAATATTAAAAGATGATTTCTCCGTTCGTCTATTGTTTGTTGATTCCAAATAGTTTACTGTGAAAGTGGTGTACAAAGTGTAAATTCCAACTGCAAATCGTGTAGTCGGAAGAGTAAAGTTAAGACAAAGAACTGACAAAGGTATACTGCAGAAGGTTTCACTGTAGTGGCCGCCATTTTCAATGAAGTACAGCGGGGTAATTAACAATTAATTTTAATTGACGGAATGTCGGTATTGACTTTGATTCCAAGAGACAAGAGTGGTTGTTTATCATTTAATAGGGCATTTAAACCAGAGAAAATAAGTCGTGACGCATCTTATTTAAGTTGCAAACACACTCATATAAATAGGCAGATAAGACACTTCTTAATCAAGCCACAACTTACTTTCTACTGTTTAATGGTACTTCTAAAATGACAGCTACTATTGTGAAACCTATGCTGTTGGGAGCCAGTCACTTTGGACAAGTGCCAGGAAGAGGTTAGATGGGATGACTTTCTAGGAACCTTTTCTAAAGATGTAGCCTTGTAAAGTATGGAATTTACCATATTTTCTGGGTGATAACCTGTGGGTTATCTCTTAATTTTGCCAGGAAACATAATTAGTGGAGACCAAGAGATTCTACTTTCATCTTTCAACTACATGTACTGGTACTGTACTTTTTTAAAATTTTGTGGTCCCAAACCTATTTAATATTAGCACCTGCATGTTATCTGATGGTGCGGATAATACGCTGATTTGTTTTTCCAAAAAGTGACATTTTTGTTGCTGTGCGGGTTATACACCATGTGGGTTATCACCCAGAAAATACAGTAATGAAAACCTTTCCCCCCACCCTTAAAGGAACCCCTAACCTCAAAAATGTTGAGTCTCTGGGTGGATTTTGTCCCCCATGTCCCCTTCAACCACCTTTAATATAGTCACCAATTTATTGTCCACAGTCATTTCCAAAGCTTATGGGATGCACAGTAAAGTTAAATACATCACTTGGCACAGCCTTCAGAAAAGGTCCCAGAGGGTCATCCCATCTAACTTCTAACTTCTAACATCTAACGGGGCCTGTGCTTTTGGGGCCCTGCAGGTTTTTGAGGCCTTTTAATTTGTTAAAGCCCTACATGTAAATTGATTTTAGGGACCACACCACATTTTTGGGGGACATATTACACTGTATCACATATGTGACAGGGTACATTAATATAATTCTTATGCAATCAAATCAAATTGTTAAATATTTCCTCTGATTTTTCTAGTCTCTCTTTGACTCCTGTGGGAGGCAGATATTAGTCAGCTAGCCTAGCTACTAATGTGCCAGGGGCCTTGCTCATACTTGATCTGCACTTGTCATGCTTTGAACAACCTAATTTAAATTTTATCCACTGAGTAGCGACTTAATTGTGCATCTGATAGTGCTATTCAGTGGCTAAAAGTTAAATTAATATTAAGTTGTTTGTAAGGTTTTCTAGCTAGAACTAATCCACTTGATAAACTACCCAGTTACTAGCTTTATTTAATAGTTGAGTTGGTTTTCTTTGCTCTCTCTAGAGATGTATCTATGATACATCCCAAGAGAACTGATAATTAAAAATTCAAGGGCTGTGTATACTAGATATTGCCATGGTCAACAGGGCAACATATAGTAATTGATATGTTGTTTCTTTTAGAAAACCTCTTCAGCTATTTATTAAATAAGTCAGTTATGCAGCCGTTTGGGCTGTATTTTGCTAGAAGCCTCCGTTCTCAGAGGTTATTAATGAAACCCTACCCCCCTGAACCCCCATAATCTCAAAAATGTGAAGTTTCCGGGGGGAACCCTAACCCTAACCTGAACAGTGTTGGGGGTTATCTTCCTGGTCGGGCTTTTTTATCCTCCTGGTCCCCGTCCGACCACCCCTAATATTGTGGGTAATTTATGGCCAACAATTGTTGGCAAAGATTGTGGGATATGCAGTGAAGTTCAATCCATCAATTGGTGCATATTACAATGCAATAATTTATTACCTACAATGCTCTTACAATTACAATAGTTATTGGTTACAACGTGAGGAATGGGTGAGTAGTTAGCCTAGTTACAGAACTGCATCTTAAAACTTTATATATGTACTGGTATGTGTGAGCTACTGTATAGTAAAATGTACATATATTATCAAATATCTAATCTATCTAAGAATGTACCGCAATCAAATCTGTTGACTGCTGTACATGCATGTATATGCTTACACTACATTTCAGGGGTGCAACTAGAAAATTTCGAGGGCAGGGGTTGAACACAAAAAAGGGAAAAGTTGGTTCAGTATTCTAAACAACTTGGGAATTACTAGATATCTTCGTTATGCTTCTTTGAGAACACTCAAGAACGGAAGAGCCACAACAACAATCAGTGCCATAGCAAGTTGTCAAAAAGTGGGAGGGGGGGGGGGGGGGGCAGTAGTGGCAATTAGTGACTGCATTTGTAGGGGGCTCCGGGGGTCCTCCCCCAGAAATTTCAAACTAGAAGCTGAGTTTCACCAGAGTTGCGGAGAATTGTATTGTGTACTACAGCAGACGATTAATTATTTGTTTATCTAATGTCTAGCCTAGTATTAGAGGTCTCACAAAAAGGGCAGGGGTTAAAAAGGGCAGGGGTTGCAACCCCCCACCCCCCTAGTTGCCCCCGGGTATTTTATCAGTAGCACTCTTCTTATTTCTGCAGCTCCTGCTCCAACAAGTGCAATGGTGCATATAACTCATATCTGTATAGACAGAACATACAATCCAGACAGGTTTATGAGTCCATGGGAGTGCACTGAGAAAATTGAATCACTGGATAATGCAAAAGATGGAATCAGACCTGAGCAGATCGTTTTTGCAGTTCAGTTTCCTCATAGAGGACTTGATATGTCAAGGTGGCATCAGTTTGTAGTGGGAACAATGGAACTGGAAATTGGTGATCAAATACCTATCAGTAAGTATATTGCTGATTTATCCAAAATTAGTCCAATTTGCTTGAATCAGTGTACAATTATAGGCTGGTCAGGTCGGATCTGTTTTGTTTTGTTTTGTTTTGTTTTGTTTTGATTTGTTTTGTTTTGTTTTGTTCTGCTCTGTTTTGGTCTGGTCTGCTCTATTCTCTGTTCTGCCTTTGCTCTGCTCTCCCATCTGTTTTGCTCTGCTCTGCTTCGCTCTGTTCTATTCTATTCTGTTCTATTAGGTTATGTTCTGCTCTCCTCTCCCTTCTGTTCTGTTCTGTTCTGTTCTGTTCTGTTCTGTTCTGTTCTGTTCTGGTCTGGTCTGGTCTGGTCTGGTCTGGTCTGGTCTGGTCTGTTCTGTTCTGTTCTGTTCTGTTCTGTTCTGTTCTGTTCTGCCCTGTTCTGTCATATTCTGTTATGTTATGTTATGCTCTGCTCTGTTCTATATATTCTGTTCTGTTAGAACCGTTCCGAAATATCATAATAAAAGCTATGAAAAAAGACCAAACTGTTTTTTAGACCAAACTGTCCTCATTCTTTGTTGTACTGTTTATACAATTTATACAAAGCTACTTAAAGCATTGTCACGACGGAAAAATCGTGAATCTAGTATTGATACTGTAATGAAGTTAGAAAACATTAAAACAGAACAACGAGGGGCGAAGAGCCCTCTGGTCCTTTTATTCAGATCAAGGGTATAGGTAACCCAAGGCTATTACATCTCCCTCTCAACCAAGCTGTGACTTAGAAAATACAAACATCTAGCCACTCCTACTGTACTTAAGTATTTAATAAAGGGTACTTTCCTTTTTTTTCAGTTTTCTCTTAATTAATTAAATGTCTAATTTACTTAAAGGTTTACTCTGTCTGGAGGTTTGATAAGCCCACCAGATCGTGTTCTAACTTCTAATTACTCCGGAGTTTTCCCCAACAGATGCTGTTGCTAACTCTCGCTTCTCATGGTCTTCGTTGTTATTCGTCTGATCAATTAGTAACGGTTCAGAACCATCTGAGGTGTTCGATCTCTCTCTGGAGATATTTCTCCCGCACACCTTTCTCTCTCTTCCCTTAGCACATGGAAAAGGTGTTTTCTGTTCCTTCGAATAACGCCTCGGTCTGTTTGCACTCGGACGACCTACTGTAGGCGTCTCGGCTGCACCAATCACGACCGCTGGTTCACTCCATTGCTCTTCCTTGTCAGTCTTTATTCGGACCAAACTCCCTTTCTTTACGACGGTCTCGTCGAATGCATTCGGTTATAATAAAACTAATTTCTTTTTCGGCTAACTTCGTGTTTGCGCTTTACCTTCTTTTCATCGTAGTCTTGAGGCTCGATGTTCCTTTGCAACGTCGGTAAAGTCGTCCGAATTTGTCGATTCAACACGATCTCTGAGGGACTATAGCCGGTAGATCCCAATGTTGTGGATCTATACACCATCAGTAGGAATGGATCTTCTTGTCGCAGTATATTCTTAGCTATTTTCACCGCACTCTCCGCTAAACTATTGGACTGTGCATAGTATGGGCTTGACGTAGTGTGTTTGAAACCATAGTTCTCTGCGAACTGGGCGAAACACTCAGACGAGAATTGGGGACCATTGTCACTCACCATTTCTTGTGGAATTCCCCATCTGGTGAAAATGCTCTTAAGCTTAGCTATCACGATGGACGACGTTGTTTTAGACAAATATACCACTTTCAAATATCGAGAATAGTAGTCCATTGCCACTAGAAACATTTTCCCTTTTACAGAAAGAAGTTCGACACCTACACGACTCCATGATTTCTCAGGTAGAGGCGACGGTTTTAGCGGTTCTCGCATCTGGGCAGCTCTCTTCACTTGACACTCTTTGCATCGACTAACCACATTCTTTACCTCTTTTCCTACGCCAAACCACCAAACAGCAGACTTGGCTCTTTCGTTGCATTTGGTGACCCCTTGGTGGCCATGATGTATTATTTCCAACATCTTCGGTTGCAGTGCATTAGGAATAACGATTCTGCCATTATTTACCAACAACCTGTCAACCACTGAAAGGATTCGATCGAACAGAATGAAGATCATGAAGATCACTTGCGAGGTCTTTGACATGTTGTGGCCAACCTTCAATCGTAAAGTATATATGGCTTGTTGCATCACTGAGTCCCTATCCGTAGCTTCTCTAATCCCCTCGAGACGATCGCACGACACCGGCCATGATCTTGTGAGCTCGTTGACATATATAGTGTTATCTCTTCTGCTGTCCGTTTGTCTTCTAGCTCACCAGTGGTTAAAGGATGTCTTGAGAGGGTATCAGCAACAATGAGCTCTTTTCCAGGTACGTGTTGGGCTCTTGGGCTATATCTCATCATCATCCTCATCAACAGTCGTTGGCATCTCAGTGGTACTGCATTTAATCCATTGATCAAGGGTACCAACGGCTTATGGTCAGTGAGCAACTTGAACTCTTGTAAGCCTCGAAGATATCTGTCGAATTTGTCGCATGCCCATACGGAAGCCAAGCGTTCCTTCTCGATCTGAGCATATCTACTCTCAGCAGGAAGAAGTGTTCGAGATGCAAAAGCAATTGGTTTCAACTTTCCATCTTCTTGTTGTAACAACACGGCTCCAATTACATAACTACTGGCGTCTGCTGACACGGTGATAGGCTTCTGAGAGTCGTAAAATGTTAATGTCACTGCTTCAACTAGAGCTTTCTTTACACTGGCGAATGCTTTCTCTTGAACTGGGCCCCACAACCACTGGACATCTTTCTCCAATAAATCATTAATGGGCTTCATTGTCGTGGCCAAATTTAGAATGAACATTCCGATGTAGTTCATCATTCCCCGAATCCGCTGAAGTTCTTGAACATTCGTCGGCGCAGGCATGTCAACAATGGCTTTTACCTTCTCTGGATCTGGGCGCACACCGTCCTTACTAAACCTCTGTCCCAGGAAGATAACTTCGGATTGCCTCCACACGCACTTCTTTAAATTCAGCTTGAGGCCAGCCTCTTGGATAACATTAAGCACTTTCTTTAACTTCTCATCGTGCTCTTCCATGGTGCGACCGGCAACCAATATGTCATCCTGTGAAGCTTCGACACCTTCAACTTCTTCCAGGGTTTCGGTCATCCTGCCCTGAAATATTTCACTTGCCGATGCTATACCAAACGGGAGGCGTCACAAACAGTATCTCTCATACGGTGTGATGAACGTTGTCAGCCTGGTGCTATCTGGATGCAAATTGAGGTGGTAATATCCACTCGTTAGATCAAGGTGGGTGAAGACTGTAGCACCATTTAACTTCACGACCATGTATGTCTTCTAGCACTGACAAAACATATCGTTAAGTCGAACTTCCCGGTTCAGCCGTCGAAGAGGTCCACGCAGATCCTCACCGCGCCAGTTGCTTTTGGGACTACCACTATTGGTGAACACCAGTCGGTAGGCTCGGTGACTTTCTCAATAATGCCAGTATCTTCCATCCGCTTCAATTCTTCTTTCACTTTTGGCATCAGGGGAAAAACATATTTGACAACACAGCTGGGGAAAGCCGCGGAAAGACAGGTGGGTATGGGTATCCTTCGAGCAGTATTACAATGGGATGGGACAGCTCCTTCTCTCTTCTGTATTTTAACCGGGTCACCTTTCATTACCCCTGCGCTTATTTTCTCCATTGACTTCTTGAATGTTCAACTTGATCAAGTTCATCTTCTTAGCCATTGCTCTGCTTAGCAAATTGTTTTTGGTATCAGTCACATAGATGTCAAATTTGCAAGCCCTCCTTGGTATAGCTAGTGCAACATAAGAATGTTCCTTTGCACTTCAGAGTTCCTTTGACTCCTTTGAGTACGTGTGTTGTCGGTCGTAAAACTGGAACCTCAGGCATTCTTTCGTAGGTCTCTATCGACATAACCGATACATCAGCCCCAGAATCAATTTTGAATTGACGTCATGACCACTGACTGGGAGTTCAACGAGCCATCTTTTCAGTCCGTCTTTGTTGTTGCTAACAGTTCCGATAAAGAATTCTTCTTCAGAACTTCCCGATTGTTGTTCAGTCTCCCCAGTTTTCCATCTGACTTCGGTTATTCTCTTTGTCTTGCAACATCGCGCGTAATGACCCGTCTTGTTGCACTTATTGCACCTAGCATTCTTTGCCGGCACGAAGGTCCGTGTTCCAACCCGCAGCGGTGACACACCCGCGATTTGTAGACACACATATATTGTATTTCGAATGTTTTAATTATCATATTTTAATAGAAATTTTATAATAGAAACATTAATTTTTTAATAGAAAGGCTCATCAGGTTTCGAAACGGTTTCCATAGCAACAACATGATGCGCAGTGGGGCGTACTTTTATGATAATAATACTTGTGCAATGTTTGAATTATTTTTTCTTCTTAGTTTCAGATATATTCATTTTGTATATCTTATTTTTACCTGTGTGAGTAAATGACGTCACGAGGCACCTAATTTACATGTTTTAGAAACTTAAATATCTCGGGAACGAGACACTATTTTGAGAAACTGAAAACGCCGGTATTCATCATTTGGAAATTATAGTTTACTGGTATACAAATACAAATACAAATACAAATACAAATAAACTTTATTTAAAGAGGGTAACACCAATTACAAATAATGTATTCTCCCTAGTGGCCCTCTAATTCTAATTGTAACTATCGATATAGAACTAAATCAAATAAATTTAAATAAAAATAGAGTAAAAAGCAATTATTAAAAGTAAATCATAATAATTACTTAACTATGAGTGGTAAGAATATCAGTATAAAAAGTTTAGTATAATCTATAAATTCTAAAATTGTCAACAGTATATCTTAGGAAGAAATCTTTAACTAGTTTGGCTTTCATAAGACGAAATGATTCCCCACGTACTGTTCCCAAAATGTTCCATATTTTGAGTGTTGAATAAAAAAACGTTCTTTTTAAGGAATCAGTTCTTGGTTTCGGAAGACGAAATTCAGTTTTTGATTTGGTTTGATATCTATGGTTGAAACGAAAAGATTCTAATTTATTAATTAAGTACTCTGGAGCTCGACCATCAATAATTTTACGAAGAAGACAGAGCTTTTGTATTTGAAAAATCTTGTCAATTGGTAGCCACTGAAGTTTTTGAAAATTTTCAAATGACCTTGCTTCATATGGACTGTCCAAAATTAGTCGAGCACAGCGTTTCTGCAACTTGAAAAGGTCATCTAGATGGCTTTGACTGCAATTGCTCCAAACAGTGCAGCAATATTCAAACAAAGGTTTGATGTTTGCATTGAACAGCAATAATCGGTAATGAGTTGGTAGGTATTTTCTTACTCTTGCTAAGATAGATATTCTCTTTATCAACTTTCGGCGTAATTCTTCAATATGTGTAGACCAGGTGAGGTGGGTATCAATGTAAACCCCTAGTACACGTTCTGATTCCATTTTAGTTATTTGTTGGCCATCTAGTGTAAGGTCAAGGTTTTGAGTTGAAGATTTTGCTAGCTTCTGTCTGGTAGAGATTATACCATAATTGGTCTTCGATTGGTGGATTTTCATTTTATTTTCCTTTACCCATTTTGTTGCTTCATCAAGGTCAGGCTTAAGTTTCTCTTCAATCTCTTGTAAAGTGGATCCAGACGCATAAAGAGTGGAATCATCAGCATATAAGCCGATGTTGTTCTTGAGAACCAGGGGCAAGTCATTGATGAATAACAAAAATAGAGCAGGACCAAGAATGCTCCCTTGCGGCACACCAGAATGAATTTGTAGAGATTCAGATAACTTACCATCGGTACACACTTTTTGATATCTTCCATTTAGATAACTTTGGAACCACTTTAATGAGTTGGTGTCTAAACCATATAGTTCAAGTTTTTTTAATAGTAGTTCATGGTTTACCAGATCAAATGCCTTGCGTAAATCAATCATAACAACACCAGTGAAGAGACCTTTGTCCATGGCTTCTAGCCATTCATCTGTAAGTTTAAGAAGAATGGTTTCGCAAGAATGGTTAGAGCGAAAACCTGATTGGTGTTTGTGCAGAAGGCCATGCTCATTAAGAAATGCCATAAAGTGATAACAGACATGCTTCTCGAGAATCTTAGAGAGAACAGGAAGTACTGATATGGGTCTGTAATTATCGACATCGACCTTTTTCCCCTGTTTGTATATCGGAGTCACACGGGCCAGTTTAAGTTGAGCTGGGCAGATTCCACTTCTTATACTACAATTTAACACCTTCACCAAACTCGGCGCAATTGCCGGAGCGATTAACTTTATCAGCTGCGAGCTTATTCCATCAAGGCCAGTTGCCACATTCGAGGGAAGCGATTTGATAAGTTCTAAAACTGCGCTTTCTGATAATATTGGTATACAGAAGTCAGCAGAATTCTCGGTTTTGTGAAGTCTTGTGAACTCCTTCAACTTATTAAAATCGGGATCAGCAGCATTATTATCTTCAATGATGTTGTCAGCAATGGAGACCAAATGCTCGTTAAATAAATTTGAAATATCTTCTGCAGAAGAGTACCTTGTTCCATTCTTATCCAATGTATGTACTTTGCTTATATCTTTTGCTTTTGTCGGGAAAATGCTCTTTAGAGTTTTCCAGAGGACTCTTGAACTTGATTTAGTTTTATCAATTTCATCAATAATTGCATCTTTCTTGGCTTTTTCAACAAGTCGCACAACTTTATTTCTAGCTGCTTTAAAAGATTCTCTTTGGACCTGTCCTCTTTGTAGTCCTTTCTTCAATTCATCTCGCTCTTTTATCGCAGTAAGAATTTCGTCCGAAAGCCATGGTGGTTTCTTCATTGATTTTACTCTGAGTGATTTGATAGGAGCATGTCGATCAACCGTTTCAAGTGAAATGCTGTCAACTTGGCAAACGCTTGTATCAGGGTTATTTTCAAATGTGTCAAGGATGCTCCACGGAATTTCATTTAAATCGTTAATAAGTTTATTAACATCAACTTTCTTTAGAGGCCGATATGTGATCGTAAAATGGCTTTGTTTAGTCACTTTCAAATTTGCATTTTGTTTACGTATCAGAATAGTAGGATTATGATCACTGAGACCAAAGACTGGCGATGATATACTTAGCACATGCTCTGGATGAGTACTATAATGATGGTCAATAAGAGTACTAGAGTATTCCGTAATACGTGTTGGATTTTTCTGCATTTGATGGAGACCTTGATTTTCCATTAGACGAATTAATTTCTTTGAGTCACTTGATGCATTATTTAACAAATTAATATTAAAATCACCAACAATATGAGCTTCTTTGTTTTCCATAACAATGGAATCAACGCTTTTAGAAAGATAATCAAAGAAAGAAGCATCAGTGTTAGGAGGGCGATATATACACGAGAAAAGCATTGAAGCACAGCCGTTTTTCTTGAGTTCTAAACAAATTTGCTCAATTTGTTCTGATTCCAAATCATTTCTTCTTTCTACAAGCAAGGAGTTGTGAATAAAAATTATAACTCCACCAGCAGCAGCAGTTGATTTACGGTCTTTCCGAAAGACATTATACCCCATAATAATTAGCTCGTTGTCCGACCAAGCATCATCTAACCAGGTCTCAGTAAGAGCCAAAATGCCAATAGATTGTTTGTATAAAAGCAGTTTAATCTGATCAAATTTGGTCTTGATTGATCTTATATTGAGCTGCATGATTTTGAGTCCCTTCTTTGAGAGATTAAAGGCAGTAATTGGGTCGAAATCATTGTCCATCACTGTTGTTGTGGCCTGAACGACATTTTGAATATTACCAAAATAGCAGTGAGCGGCATGATTTCCAATAAGGATTTGTGTTGTCTCTTCAACCTGACATACGGTTGGATTAAATGTTCCAATAGAAGCAGAAGTAAAAGGAAGTCTCCTATGAAGATATTTCCGCTTTAAAGCTCCTGCATTTCTCGAGGTTTCCACAATTAAAAGAACCAAAATCTTGAGTTTGACAGGCGTGACGATTGGTTGTACTTGAGCAAAGTCTCGATGAGATCTCTTTATAATTTCGGCATTAGAACCAAGTTGTTGATCTCTGTATATAAAGAACGTCGTCTTATGAAATGCTATAGCAAACAAACCAAAAATCGAAAGCGCAAGCAGAGCGAGATGTACACCCGCCATCACCACCCGTAAAAATGCTAGATTCACGATTTTTCCGTCGTAGTGCCACTTTAAAATATGTTACTGTGCTCGCTGGAACCCAATGTAGGTGTCCGTTTCCGCTAAATTGGGTTGTAACTATATCTCGCCTAGGTGTCTGCTTAAGAGAGGTGTCCGCTTAAAAGGGGTGTCCGTTAATAGGGGTTCGACTGTACTTGCTTTTAGGTAGCAACCCTGTTGTCACGTTGGACCTCCTGCTGGGTGCAAAGGATAAAGGTGGTAAATCATGGAAAAAGTTGGGTCAATCAAGAGAAAAACGAGAACACAACTGCCAGTTGGTAATATATTTATTTTTTCTTTTATTAATTTGCCAACAAGTGTTTAACTTTGCTCAGTTACTACAAAAAGATGTGCAAAAGGTATAACTCTATGTTTTAGCTTTACGTTGTGTGAATTAGTAAAGGCTTTATTTTCTAATATTTGAAGTAAAACAGTACGTCAGAAAATATGTAAATAAACAACAGATAAAAGAGTCAGTCAGAAAATAACTTTAATTAACTTTAATCCAGAATTAGTGCTAATTAGGTTTTGAACAATTCTCATGTTACCTTTGTTACAAAGGTAAGCAGTTTGTTTGAGAATCTTAAACACTAGCCGTACATTGATCCCACTATATATAATTTGAACAAAATCAATACAACCACGATCATTGCACTCCCACGACGTACTATACTCACAACCCATGACGTACTAAGGGCTCTTAACCACGAACCACGACCAAAGGTCTTACTCGTTTTGTTTTGTTTTAACAGCAACAACGACGGCAACAACAGCACTATCAGCAGCAACATTTATTTACACTGATATAAATAATTGTATATAATTGTTTACAATGTAATAAATAAAACATGTGAGTGTGTTTCGCCCAGAACACTAAACATGTAGAAACAAAAAACTTCAAAAGAGGTATACGTAGTGGACAAATATGGCTAAATTACGTTGGTTGTGCAGGAAGCGAACAGTACGTACTTGGCCAGTTGTAGCCATCGAGGATGGGCGAAACCACTGTGGGCGAAACGATTGTTTTAAGTGTTCTTCCAAATAAGACAGACTTAATTTTCGTTCCATAGACACTTAAATAGCAACATTACAATTATTGACTCAAACAAAGGTGCCCACCTTTATTTTCGCCATAAATTTTGAATAAGCACCTCCATCTGACTCAACAAAGAGACAGGAATATTGATACGTGTTCTCAATTGGTCCCCTGGGTTGGCTAAAAATGAAGTTAGTGTTACTGATCTTTACGCTTTCTTGCCCTCATGTTTTTTTACGTCAGAAACTCAAATCTCAAAATTTTTAAGGGGTTCTTCTCAGGTTGGGGACCCGGGGCAACTCCCCCCCACCCCCTCTCGGCGGCCCTGAGTATTGCGTGCCTACCTTTTTGTGTAAGATATTGTATTAATGCTCTCATCGTCTTTAGGAAGGTACGTTTTACAACTGCGAAGACATTCCTGTGTTGGAACTGGGAAGTTGTCACTATGATACATATCTACTCAATATACGATTGCCTACAACGAAAAAATTGAACCAGGGTATTGGAGAAGTAAAGAGCGTAAATTTTGTGGTACGTGGTATTGTCACAGAATAAAGAACTGAGCAGAAGGGCCACTCGGGGCTCGGGTGTCGCCGTTTTTCAGTGCGCATGTGCGAGGTCTGCGAGCCCAATGGCGAAATACGGAGTTGCTTCGCTAAAATCGCTATATCTCGAAAACTAGTTGCTCGATCTTCACGCTACAACCAGTAGTGACTGAGAGAAGGTAAGTGACAATATTTTTGCCGTTTAGAAGACATGAAAAACATCTGAAAGTGAAAATTTACGGAATTAAAACCGCCACAGTATAGAGCCACTAAAGTATTCTTGTCGATTTTTCACTTGCCTTTTATACGGCTTGAAAAAAAGAGTAGAAACTCTTTGAAAACATTTCAAACATTGAGTACAAAGATAAAATCACACGTATGTGTTATTATTTATTGAATTAGACGAGTAGCTCTGAACAACGAAGCAATTCTGTTAGGTGAGTTTGGGGCAATTACACACTGTGACACTCTGACACTGAAATTTGCTGACCAGTATTCCATATTAAATCAAACTAGCAAGTGCCCACAATCTACCCGCTTTTCAAAACTAAAGTTAGTAGCTCTCCAATAACTTTAATATTTTTATTGAGAAGTGTGGCTGAGATTTTTATGTTTGTTTTATTTTTTATTACAGTTGAATCATGCATACAGTACTTCTTCTTGAACTTGTTTATTATATTCATACGTCTGACCAATGATCTTCTTGAACTTGAAAGCAGTGTACTGAAATATATGCGATCAGTCCAAGATTGGGTTTGCTAAGCTCCTAATTCATAGTACATATTTTAGATCAAACAAGGACTGGTGTATAATAAGAATTTCAATGGAGTATATATTGTGTTTATTGGATGGTCACTTGTAAATTATTTCTGCAGTGAAAATTATTTTTTGCTATATAAAAATAAATATTTGGGATTGACTGTTTGTGATTGAATTGAGGTTGAATTTCTTCTTGAACTGCACCAGTGCAACAGCAAATTTGCACTAACTTTGAATTTTCCATAATTATATATGTCCAAACAAAGTCATTCAGAGAAATTAGTTTTGCTAAAACAATATCCTTGTCCAATTATATGCTACTGTAAGAAGCCAAATCTTGGTTACTTCTGCATCTGAGATCAGGCCTTTCCAGATTACAAAAAGAATCAAGAATGCAATTGCATATCAATGGTTTATAAATATCAAATGATTTCAACATGCAAAACTGATTGCTATTGAAAAAGT
Organism: Corallium rubrum; assembly: GCA_964035015.1. NCBI lineage: Eukaryota > Metazoa > Cnidaria > Anthozoa > Scleralcyonacea > Coralliidae > Corallium > Corallium rubrum. The sequence goes on from OZ035998.1 coordinate 8,826,564, forward strand.
TTTATTCCTTCTGTAAGACAATGATGTGAAAAAACTTTATATATATTCTATCATGTATTCTAATAGAAATTTAGTATATTTTGTAATTCAGTTTTTTAATTAACTGCAAATATGGTATTAAAACATACAAATAGCCCTGGTCACTGGTGTCAAACAACAAGACAGACAGCAAACAGCTCACAGGTGGTGACACCAAGCAGTAATTTACACATAAGTTACCTCTATCATAAGTTTAATTCCCACATGTTAGTTTTAAAAAAATATAACAACAGTAAACAATTGGCCTTATTAAATTTCAAAATATATTTAATATTGTAAAACGACAAAACGTCCTAATAGAATTGCTTCGTTCTTCAAAATTACTCATTCCATTCAAGAAATAACAGGAAATATGTGCAGTTTAATCTTTATACTTAACGTTTAAAGTGTTTTCAAAGATTGTCTGCTCTTATTTTTGCTTGCAAATGCAAGTTTAAAGAAGACGGTAATGCTTTAAATAGCTTCACACAGTGGCGGTTCGAGTTCGTTTTAATTCCGTAAATTTTCACTTTCAAATGTCTTTCCTACCTTCTAAACGGCAAAAATATTGTCATATACCTCTCCTCTATTACTGCTGGCTGTAGCGTAAAAATCGAGCGACTAGTTTGTGAGATATAGCGATTTTAGTGATCCAACTCCGTATTTCGCCATTGCACTCCTTGTTGACCTAGCTGAGGTTTACTGGCTGCGAGATTTTCCGGAAGTGGTTTTCGGTAACAAGCGCGGGGACAAAAACTTCAAAGGTTCCGACCCGAGTGGCCCTTCTGCTCAGTTCTTTATTCTGTGGTATTGTGATGCCGTGCGCGCACATGCCCCGCAGAGGCAGAGTTTATATTGGTTTGTTTCTGCTTTGTCTTCCGCACTAAGGTTTGAGTACGAGGCACACACCGTACGTGCTTCACCAAGCACTTCTTGTCTTACAAGTATAAGCGGTATTATAAAAAACTTATTGACCGAGCGGGAGGTATTTTTGGCAAAATTCACCTGCCCGCAGATTTTTCAGTACAGACTGAGTGACGAAGGAGCGAGGTTTGTGCGAAAAGAGCAAGAGCAGGATAATTTTGCCGTAAAGATCGACCGGGCGAAGTTAAAAAGGTTTTTATTATATGGCTTAAATTTTTTTAGATTTATTTGAATGCGGAGAGTACAAGGAGCAAAGACCAAATTCACCGACTTTCAAAATTAACCGACTTTCAACAAAAACTGTAAGCAACAAACACCATTCGGTCACCGCAAACACTGTCGTATTCATTATTTTAGCGGTAAATTCATTTTCACGATATTTGAACATTATTTTAGCGTGACTTGCTTAATTTTGTGATTTTGTTTTTCATGTGCAAACGCTACGACTCTCCATCCGAGCCTCAGTAGCTCAATGATCAGAGCGTCTTCCGAACATCGGAAGGTTACAGATTCGATTCCTGTCTGGGGATCACAAACATTTTTGAGCATTTGAACTTGAAGAACGTCTACTGAACGTGTGTTTGTACACCAAGCTCGCAAACGTACCACATGCACTTCATGTATATGTACCACTTATAATAAAGTTCTATTCTTGTGAATGTGTTTAGGAAATTCATCAAAATGGCGGTTTCACTAGGGTGTGGTTTACTATGAAAACGATTCTGACGCCTTTGATTATTCTCACGCTGGTATGGTTCAAACGACGAATTAATCGACTGCCACGGTCTCCGTACCTGTTTGAAACGTAAGTAGTTTTTTTGATAAGATTACTAGAGGAACGAACCGTACCGGACAAGTAGAGAAAAATTCTATTTGACCCGTTGACCGCGGCTGGGATTCGAACCGCGATTTTCAGTTTACAACGCTCTACCTATTGAGTCACGAGGTCAAGTTGGAAGCAAGTCGTAGGATGATGGTACTTTATATTATTGATATTTTGAAACCGACTATAGTACCTCCAGTTTTGACAATTCATTTGTTCTTAAAGTGTCGATGAAATGAAAAATTCGTTGGCATTTTTGTTGTTTTATTGTACAGAGGAGCATGGCAGGAGCACTCACTGAAAATTTCAAGAGAATCTGATGTGTGGTTTTCGCGCTATTAACTCTCAAAGTTTGCCATGGCTAGTTCGTTCTTGGAGAAAAATTGGACTTTCGGCAACAATGCTTATGACGTACGCAAATGACAACTATGCATAAGAACAATAGATTTCACTAATTAATGATGCGTACGTCATAAGGCATTGTTACCAAGAAGCCCAAATTTCCCCAAAACAAACTATCCACGGCAAATTTTGAGAGTTGATAGCGCGAAAACTACGCATCAGATTCTCTTGAAAATTTCAGTGAGTGCTCCTGTGATGCTCTCTGTACAATAAAACAACAAAGATGCCAACGAATTTTTCATTTCATAGACACTTTAATCAGAGTGAATGATGTGGGATCTGCTTCTAATTTTAATAAGAGCCTGTTTATATTACTCGGCACATGGCGAGTTCACGGTCCGTATATAACACTGTTTTTCACACCACAATGTTTATATGAGACAGACGAGTAACTCGCCCTGACGAGAACTCAGCACTGCCAGCCGGGATCTTGGCAAGGCGAGATAAATATTTCCCCTTATAAAAACTTTTCCCCCGGTAGCTCGGCATAGCGGTATGAATTTTCTATATTCGTTACTTCATGTCACTTTTGTTGATGAGAATCATCTCAAATATTAAAACTCGCCAGGTAACTCGCATCCATATAAACAGAACGTAAAGTTTATCCCGGCAAACCGTGTAACTCGGCTGACCGGGTAAATCGACTCCATATAAACAGGCCCTAACTTGACCCTGTAGCTCACTAGGTAGAGCGTCGGACTAGGGGGTCGTGGGGTCGAATCTGGATGCATTCGAGTAGGGTTTTCCTCTACTTGCCCTGGCCCAGTAAGTTTCTCAGTAACCTTCCACCCAAGTACGCAATCTCACATCAGTTAGACATTTATCCAGTCGTTTTAATATTGTAAATTTTCTGAAGTAACCTCCTGGTCGAACTATAAGGGCCTTTTCATACTAAGATCAATCCTACTTGTATCGACCTCAGATTGTTCCAACTTTTCTTAGAGAATAATAATAATACATTTACCCTAAAAATAAAAATAACAAATGTATAGCTTTTAAAAGACACTACCTTTACAACAAGACTTAACAATAAAGACTTGAAAAGAGTATAACTATATAAACAACTGGTTATCCAGTAGATTACACTGTGTGTCCTACACTGTGCCCTGCACTGTGTGTTGTACTGTGTGCCCTATCACCACGGGGAGGGGGTACACTCGTAGATAAGGTATACGGGTATATGCCGCCCTATAGGGTATGGTTTTCGAGCTACCGGTTCTGGGATAGGGTATACAAATTGTCCATTTTGGTCTGGAATAGGGTGCCTATTTTGGTGACACCAGTGCTGGGATGGAGTATTGATTTTTTAGTTTAGGTCTGGGATAGGTATAGAAAATCGCCTTTTTAGGTCTGGGATAGGGTCAGGATTTTGAGGTCACGGCGGCACACCCCTACGCAAAAATTGCCGGAGTACCCCCCGGGCCTATCACATTCTGACTTTTCATTATATCATTCTGATTTATTGATTTAAATTGTAATACTTTCGATTGTTTTGTATTTAGTACCATATTTGTGTTGGGTATTACATTGGCTGTCCTTGATTGTAAGTATCTCCAGTAACTGTTAATTGCAACTAACCCTAACAAGCCTAACCCTACAACTAAACATGCACACAACCACGTTTTTGTGGACAAGTTCATTGGTAGCTCTACCTCTTGTGTATTGGATAAACAAACTGTTTGCGATAACTTCTCTTGACAAGTTTTATTTGCTCGTGTGTATGGCTGGACAAGTTTCTTTGACGACTAAATATCATTTGTATCTGTCCATATAAAATAGAATGCCAAATGAAATATAATTACTGTTCCTCTTTCCCATCGGTGGGTTTTCCCTGTGATGAGTAAAATCGTCTGGCGTTAAGCCTATTTTTCTAGTCGCCGCAGAAACAGGCTCGCAGCTCGCTGCGCCGAGTACTTGCATTTAATTAAAAATAACTCGTAGCAAAAAACTCATAGCAAAAAAACAAGCACTGCGAGTTCTTTTTTATTAGATGCAAGTACTTGCTGCGAGCTGTGAGCCAGTTTCTGTGACGACTGGAAAAGAGGCTTTATTAGCTAGAGTAAACTACATCAGACGTGAGAGTCGGATGCCGCACCAGAAAGAGTTTTTTGGGGGGTTTTTTTGTTGTTGTTTTTGGGTTTTTTAACAACTTTAATGGGTTATCTACTAACAAAATTACAATGACCAAATGTTATATAACAAAAACAAACCAAAAAACAAAACAAGAACAAAAAAAAAAATTTAACAAAAATATATATATATATATATAAAAATAATAATAATAAAATAAAAATAACCCAAACGGGAAGAGTGCGAACGGGACACTAAGTCTCATGCAGGGCACTCCCCGTAAAAATAAAAATAAAATAAAAACCCAACTGAGTTTACGACCTGTGACAGGGGCAATCACGTACGAGGGACCACGTGCACGGCAGATCTACATGAAAAATTGAGTAACTCAAATTATAGTACATTTCTTTGAGGGAACTTTTAAAAAAGGAAAGACTAGAAAAAGTAGTGGTAGGGAGTATTTTACAGGTTGAATTCCATAGTTTGACTATGCGGTTGAGGTAAGAAGCTTGGAATGTGCTGGATTTACAGAGAGGAACTTTAAGAGTAAGGGTTGGGTTTTGACTAAGTCGAGTGCGACCATTGTTTACAAAAGAAACAAATTTGTGAACATTCAGGTCTATATCCACAGAGAGCCTTAAAGAAAAATATCAAGTCCTTAATTTCTCTGTCATAACTTAAAGGTAGCAAGTTAAGAGCTACCAGCCTCTGTTTATAAGACATTTCTCCTTGTTTGGAATTGAGAATCCAAGCGGTGGCTCTTCTCTGGATCTTTTCAACCTTAGACTTGAGTTTGGTGTTGGCTGGGGACCATATCTCTGTGGCGTAGCTTAACTGGGACTTAACAAGGGTCAGGTATAGCGTCCGCCTAACTTTGATGTCCGTCAACAGGGGACAAGTTCTCTTTAGTAGCCCTAGCAGGTTGTTAGCTTTAGCGACGATGGTATTTATAGGATGGAGGTTGGGGGAATATAGTAATGTGTCGTTTGGGAACTTCACCAAGTGTCCGTTAATTAGAGGTGTCCGCTGGATAGAGTGTCCGCTAATTAGAGATTCCACTGTGGTTTCGAACGTTTCGAACGTAGACCCTTCGTCAGAGAGAAACGTTTTACTTTTATTTAAATCTCAGATCGCATGCTAGACCGAACTGAAGTTTTTCATGTAAGTCTGATTGAGACTACGAAGATGAGCTTATAGCTCTAGAATCCTTTAGCTTCCAAATTATTCAGAATGTGAACTGTGAAGTGGTCGATTTAATGTAGGGGAAACTGGGGCCCCAAGACCCCGCTCAAATTTTGAACGCTAAAAATGACCATAAATGCAATAAATATAATATTCAGGGAGGGCAAAAAAACATTTATAGAAAATTAGAAATCTTGGAATATATTACAGAATCGTGATGTAGCAGTCCCGATTTAACTTAACTCCCGATTTAAGAAGAAACTGAAAATGTTCCTTTTACTAAATAATTAAGCATATATATATCAGATATAATTTACTATATTTATTACTTATTGACACATTTCTCTTTATTTCCTTTAAAAAACTGGAAACATTTATTTACCTAAATAATTATGTACATTTATTGTTGTTATATATATTTTGTAATTATAATCCGTCATGACCTATTTATTTATTGTGAAAATTTATCCTTGACCTTGTAAATAATAAGGGAGCTTACATGTAAATTTATATAAGCCTTGTGGTTTCTTTTTAAGCTTCCTTGCCACTAACTTGTCATCATTTATGTATATAACTTAGTGGTAAATCAAATTATTAAACACATATTATTAAACACATAAACTTCACAAAATAACCAACAAATTTATTTTGTTAAGATAAGCCATAGGGCCGCGATCGATATCTGTACTAGTAAGTAATAGGTGATAACTGCTCCCGTGCTTGGGACCAGTGTTAGTGGTCGACTTGTGGCAAGTCTAGGGACCGGGGTGCAACCTGACAATCTCTTCAGGTGTTTGGCGCCCCAGATTTGAATTTTTCCCCAGGCCCCCAACTGATTAAGCTCGTTAATCCCCGCCCGTAAAACACACTAACCTTAAAATATTATGTAATAAATTAAATATACGTATACGTTCTCATTTTCATTTTTAGTTCCATTAGAGTGGCTTACTCTTTGGTTTGATATGCCATATATGTTAATTATCAGCGATATCAGACAAGGGATATTTTACGCAGCGCTATTGTGCTTTTGGTTAATTTTTGCTGGAGAACACGTAATGGTAAATATTGTTATAGTTCCTACAGTACAGCGAGTGTGTCACCGCAGTATAACCTCGGTCGAATTGCGGTTGAAAACTGTAATCAAACTTTAAGTTGCGGGGTGTGAAACCCTGCATCTTAAAGTTGATTACAGTTTTCACACCCCGCATCTTAAAGTTTGATTACAGTTTTCAACCGCAATGCGACCAAAGCTTATACTACGGTAATTACTTTGTAATTTTGGATTGCAAATTTTCCCGACTAATATATATGTTTATTATATAGATGCGAGTGTTTTACTAGGAAATATACAGTGTCGTATTTTCTATATCCTCACTAGTGAAGATATCGATGACGTCATTTAGAATTTTGCCGCTTTTTGCATTGAATCTATATAATAAAAAGAACATTACACTGTGGCTTGAAGATATAAATTTTATCTTCTCGTGGCAAAAACAATATTTTACTCATTCGCTACGCTCATTCGTAAAATATTGTTTTCCCCCACTCGAAGATAAAATTCATATCTTCGCGCCACCGTGTAATATCCTCTATTTATTAATTTCATTTTAATTTAATTTAATTTGGATTGGAGTAAATTATATTCATTTCGTTTTATTTATTTATTATATGGTTTGGTAAATGGTATCATATCATTTCATTTAAATTTTTTATGGTGTTGGGGTTTTTTTCATTTATTACTTTTTACTGTTTTCTTTTCTGTAGGATCAAACCCAAAGGAACAGTCTGAAAGCCTACAGAAAAGAAATTGTGGCTGTACTGATCGGTTCCTTGTCTCTTCTAATTTTCGATTTATGCGAAAGGTAACAATTACTTCAGTTACCGTTGTTTTGTGTCTGCTGTATATAGAGGTGTTATTTTGGAATTTCACTCGATTACATAGCATGTTCTAAGGATTTTGGGTGAAGGAAAAGCCGAGTGTAGAATATATACATTTTAAGACCAAACCGGGACCAGTTGCGAAAAATGCAGCTCCACAGGCCTTCCGGCCGGAATTGAACCCACGATCTTGCGATTCTAGTGCAGTGCTCTGACCACTGAGCCACGGAGGGCGTGGGCGTGGTCAGAGCACTATAGGCAACAGATATATAAGTATAAACTAACAGGTGTAACAAATACAGGTAACAAACGTATCCACCAAACCTAGCTGTAATTGTAATTTAGCTTTCAGTGGAGTTTGTGCTACTGTGATAAGTATTCGGATATAGAATGAACATGTTTTCCCTGGCTGTGGTCGGTTAATCCGCCATCTTTTTGACTGTTTCTCTTTTTTTAAAAGATTTTTGATGTCTTAAAAAAAGCTATCACATCATTTCAACTTATGAATTCTAGGTACTCAATATTGATGAAGCTTCTTATTATTTATCTTTCATTCTTAGGGGAGTGCAACTTAGTAATCCTTTCCACAGCATATGGGCAACTAAATCTGGAAAGAAAGCAGCAGTATCCTTTTAAACCTGATTATGTACAGGCTGGAATTTATCCATTCACAATGATCCACCCGTGTCTCTAAAGGTGAGGTTATATGGGCAACATTTGAAACGCGTTGTTGCACGTATCACCACCCACCTTAAACATTGTCGCGCAACAATGATTTTGTTGCAAGTTAAAAAAAATTGTTGAAAAAAGTAGACTCCAGTTCTACTTGCTGCAACATGCTGTTTCAACTTGCAGCAAAATCATTGTTGCGTGACAATGTTTAAGGTGGGTGGTAATACGTGCAACAACGCTATTCAACTTGCAACGCAACAATGTTGCAGCAATTTGTTGCTCGTATTACTTCACCTTAGTCCTAGAAATCAAACTTCACTTTACTTTATTTCACTTCATTTCACTCCACTTTACTTTATTTCACTTCACTTTACTTTACTTTATTTCACTTCACTTTACTTTACTTTACTTTACTTTACTTTACTTTACTTTACTTTACTTTACTTTACTTTACTTTACTTTACTTTACTTTACTTTACTTTACTTTACTTTACTTTACTTTACTTTACTTTACTTTATTTCACTTCATTTGACTTCACTTCACTTCACTTCACTTCACTTCACTTCACTTCACTTCACTTCACTTCACTTCACTTCACTTCACTTCACTTCACTTCACTTCACTTCACTTCACTTCACTTCACTTCACTTCAGACGTTATTCTACTCGTCACTTTAAAAATGCTATATAGACTTTGTGGCTCGTGTTGTATTCAACCACTAGAGTCACCTGAAGTTTGATACGTTAAATTCTCAATTTTTGCACCAAAACATTTTAATTTTTAAACATTCTAGAATTAAGAATATTTAATGTAGTTTTTGTGTACTGTTATATCACGGTGTATCGCCGTGTCACGGTGTATCATATCACTGTGTATCATATATCAGTAAGGGTTAATCAATGGTCACGAGTGCATGTGGTAAAGGAGTTATCATCGCTAGTGAAGCTCAATTGCAACCGTCACGAGGCTGGGTGCGCAGACCTCGATTTGACGTTAAAGCATTGATTAACCCTCTTATTTCACGACTATTCTGCATTGAAATCATTTTGTTTTATCGAAAGTTACTGAGAAAGAAACTTCAAGTCAGTTCAATAGTTAGAAATGAAAATACTTATTAGTATGCAATAAACGGTGTGATAAGTGGTTTCACACTCTTTTCCATTGAAGACTGAACCTCTGTATGGGACCAGGGTAGTCATGAGCCTAATAGCGCATACATTATATTGAATATTATACTGTACATATATAAAATTCCTTACAGAAAATTTTAGATGGGATTCCTAATTTTTGCGGCCATTTGCACGTGTCTTTACTTCTTATTCTTCTTAGTCATGATGGTCAAAGTGTTTTGGCATATTGGTGGCAAGCGTTCACAGTTCTCAAGAATGTCTGCGGCGAGAAGAGTTGCTTACGAGGTTAGTGATGGCAATTATATAGCAGGGGGTCGGCAAACATTTTGGACAGCGGACCAATTTGGGGTTTTTGCAGGGGCTGGAGGGCTACACACTATAAATTAACAGTACCGATACATATGGCGACCATGCATGCAGCTCGCAAACATCGCACTGTTTCCCTATCAGTGACTTCGAACACAGTATTATTAACCCTTTGTACAGAACCGGAGCTTAGTCGTCTGTGGCGCAGACTATCGTACAGTAGCCCAGATCATGCCTTGTGTCAAATAAAATTCTAACTTAATATAATCATTCAATGAGCTGAGAGCATCCCCACGCATGCAGTGCATCCGTAAGCTTTAATTAATCATTGCAAGTTAATAACATTCTCGTTCCCAGATCCCCTACTTTTCTTAGCGCGGCCGCACGAAAAATCCTAAGAATTTTCGTGCGGCCGCGCTAAGAAAAGTAGGGGATCTGGGAACGAGAATGAAGTTAATAAGTGAAATGCGTTCCAAATTCGGCTCTGTAGGTTCTTGTTTCTAGCATGCTACAGTTGTACGTGAGAAGCATCGGCTACAGTTGTACGTGAGAAGCATGCTCCCATTTTGATTCTCCTAAACACTACGGGTTTTTCCTGCAGTAATCTAGGAGGATCTCTAGGGAGAACAGTTTAGGTATGACTGATAGGGTTATGCAATATAAATAAAGTTAGTTTAGCTTACTCCAGTTTCCTTCTGTAGGAATGAGGGATGATCCTTTATGGACCTCTAGGGAGAACAGTTTAGATAACTGTTAGGATTATCAAGCATATAAATAAAGTTCTAGTTTTTAGGTCTTTGGGAGTCAATAAGTGAAATAACATTCGAGACTAAAAAAGCATGTGCCATGTTACCTGCAATTGTATAATCTATATCTATTATCGTTAAGGGCGCCTTTTATCGTTTCAAGTTTCTGCTGGCATTTACCATCATTTGTGCAGCGTTAACAATAGCTTTCTTCATCACAACCAATGTCAACGAAGCTCATTGGAAATTTGGTGAAAAGCAGACCGTTGAAATATCGAGTAAGTTAAACACACACATCCACACACACACACACACATTCACTATAACATCCGTTAGTACATTATAGTTGGTTTATTGGTGAAGCCACATGGCCTGCATTCTCATATATATTAACTTCCCTTAGCAACGCGTGAATGTCCATTAAATGAATTACGCTTTTAATTTAAAAACACCCTTAAGGTTACAACCCACCATTCAGGGCTGTATCCAGGGGGTTTTGAGACACCAGTACAACAAGGCCCTCGCCCTCCCCCAATAGCTTGCAACGCAGGCTACCAGTACACCGGTTTAGACACCCAAGATAGGTGCAAAAAAAAATCATAAATCACTCCTCAAAATTCTATGAAATATTATTCCCAAGCCTCTACATTTCAAAATCTCCCAGTGGGCATATGCCCCTGGACCCCTCAAGAGGGCTATCGCGCCTTCGGTATTTTAATATCGTATAATATACCATGATCGCCTCGGATTCTTTTGTTCTCCGAGGGAATGCATGTAAACTTCGTATTTCCCTCATCGCTCATCCAAGAGGGAAATTTATCCTTTGTCTTCTAATTTTCCCGTGCATGGTGATGAGGAAAAATTAGAGTCTTCTTCTAAATTTCTCGCTTGCATATATTTTCCCTCATCAACATGCACGGGAAAATTAGATGCAACTTCTCTGCTCAACCGTGTAAATTTCCTGTCGGTAATTTTCTCAAAGTTTTCCTCGGTGATCATAATATTACAAACTAATAACATGACTTGAGGGAAATTAGCGATTAAATTTCCCCTTCGCCTCGGAAAGCCGATTTGTAAAAGTCCTCGGGCCGCAGGCCCTCGGACTTTCACAAACCTTCCCTCGGCTGCGGGAAATTTAATCGCTAATTTCCCTCAAGTCATGTTATTACTTATAATTACAAATTCACCACTGATCGGCGTGCCTAAATTATCTCTTGATATGGCACTGCCATTGCTGGACACCCTATTGTTTTATCTATCAAGAAAACTAGCAATGCTCCCTCCCCCCAAAAAAAAATGATGTTTACGGTCTTGAGAATTTGGACAAATCAGGACACAGGTCGTTTACTTTAATTGCTGCGAGCCGTAAGGCGAGCAGCTCACTAATCTTGACGAGGTCTGGGTCGAGTTTATATGCGTTCACAAACTCGATTTAGGATTTCGTGGGCGATGATCTTCGGTATACGCAATGTCTACCGATCAGCGGCATGCATTATTAAATTGTGCGCTACGCTACACCTGGCATTGTTTGGCGCTGGAATATATTGATTTATTAAAGAGAAGTGTATTTTTCTACTATACTATTATATCAAACACAACTCTATTTGTTCTTGGAAGTATATATCAAGGCCACAAAAGGCTAAGCGACATTTCGAGGGGCAGACAGTTTATTTATACGAGTCTTTGTTCATTAATTTTTATATGACATACCACACCATTGTGCCAGATGATTTCACTTAACATTTTAAGCATGCGACGTTATTGTCAACACTCACGTCACGCGTATAAAATTGAGCCATTAAAGATGGCAACAGCCGCTATTGCTGCAAATCAACAACCTAAAACTGCATAGATTGCCGTTCTTCACTTCAAGCAAGAGTGCTGACGCCATCACTCTTTAATGGCTCGATTTTATACGCGTGACGTCAGGGGCGTAGGAAGCTCGCTAAACTTAGGGGGGGGGGGGGGGGCGACTCCCACGTGGCGCCACCATGGTTGGCGTGGCGCCGAGCGGTAAAATTTTGAAAATGTGGAGTCTCTAGATCGTCGGAAATGGCATTTTCAGAGTCTCTACCTCTTTCGTTAGGCCCTTTCATTAATTCTTTCATTATAATTTGTGAGTCTATGCTATCCGTGAGTCAGGATGGATTATTAATTGGCCGATCAGCGCAATCGAAGTCGCACTTATAATGCAATTTTTTTAAATTCAATTATTTTTGGGGGGGCCGAAAGCTATTCCGGCCCTCCTTTATAAAATATTGGGGGGGGCGTGGCCCCCCCCGGCCCCCCTGCTTCCTACGCCCCTGCGTGACGTCCATGTTGAGGAAAACGTCACATGGTTGAGCTCGGGATACACGTGCGATTTTTTTCTCGCGCTGGTAACGGAACGGGTCAAAAGTTATTGCGTTGCCGGTACGAGAGAAGTGGCTACACGTGTGGTAATTTTATGATGGAGTCGCAATAGTGACACCATGACGTGTCGAAGAGCGAAGTGTTGGCTTCGGCAATGCTGTTGCTGTGAAGTCGATTCTGATAGAAAAAAAGCGTTTAAAACGTTGAATGGAAAGAATGTTATTTTTGTGGGCGATTTCCATTATTAGCTGTCCCTGATACTTTGATTCTTCAAGTTGAAGAATCCATGCGAATGTGATTTTCATACTTTCAAGGTAGTAAGATTGTCATTCTCGTAGCTACTTTCTCTGAGAACATCGACGGTCGACTAATCTATATCTGTACTAAACCGAGACTATTCGAGGAAAGAAAACGAGCATGCTCTACATCAAACTGATCATTCTAAAGCGAATTTTATTAGCCAGTCTGAAATAAACACTGTGTTTCCTGCTAAAACCAGGCTAAAACAATGCCTATGTAATTTAATACTTTCGGCAATCGTTGCAGAAAGTTAAACCATTTTAACTTTCGGCAACGATTGCGGAAGGCATCAGGTTGCAATTGCGTTGCCGCGCAAGATATGATACATGCGCGATTTCCTCTCTCGCGCCAGCAACGCAATGAAATTTGACCCGTTGCGTTGCCGGCGCGAGAAAAAAATCGCACGTGTATCCCGAGCTTTAAGCTCTTTCATTGAAAGTGCTACGGACGATAACAAGTATTTTACTACTAAATAGTAAATGGTAGCAACTCGCAGCACTTCACTTTTGATAAAAACTTCTAGTTATAGACTAATTAAATTAAATTTAATGCAGTGTAGGTGTTGTTGAAAAAATATTAAATTTTGATTTTTAGGTGCCTTCATCGCTGGTATTTACGGTCTTTGGAATATTTACGTCTTTGCCATTCTTGTTCTTTACGCACCTTCACCACAAGCTCTGCAATCAACGAATACTGTTGAAGTACTAGAAGATACAGATGAAAGTGTTGAAGTATTTGCGGATACACAGCGTTTTGTAACGCAGTCGGTAACGTCAGAAACATCATTAATTTATTCGATTGCGGGAAAAGGTAACATCGACTAGGTTTACGTCTAACTAATATGTCCAGCTTCTTCCCAAGGATTAACAATAGCAGCACACTAGCACGGCATTTTCGATATGACATCTCGACAAGGAAACAGTATAGGAAATGAATACAGAATTACTTTGTCAACAATATTGCTTATTTTAATATATACACCGAGTGTGATATTATGGTTTAATGGTGTATATCTCGCGCTGAAATAGTTGTTATTGTATATGTGTGATAGTTTATATTTTTATTTTATATTTTTTCGAATGAGATAAACACGCTTGATATAAAAAGCCTTACAAACAGATTTTTGTAATGTAAGTTATAGATAGAAAATTTCATAAAATAAAGGTCGCTTTGAAGAAAACACAACGACTTGAAAAGATTTAGTTTCCTCCATGTGTAGCATACTTAAGTATTAATAACGTTTCTCTCTGACGAAGGGCCTTCGCTCGAAACGTTAGACCACTCACGTTCTCTGTTTCGGCAGTATTAACCCACTATACCATATTTCGATTGTTGTTTCAACACTGGCTACGCAGCACACTACTTTTATTAAGTATTAATAACTTCTCTGCGTACTTTCTACAGGGTGTATACCTTAGAAAATATAATTAACATTCTTTTCAAATAACCTATTGTATATTGACAGCCCTGTGGTCAGTTGAACCATTTTTAATCGAACTGATATGAATATAATTAACATTTTTATTTCAGTTATGCTCCTTCATACGTTTAGAAGTTATCGTAATTTCCCAGGTGTATACGACCATTTGTTTTTTACGCATCCGTGACTTCAGAGGTGTCCAGGGCTGTCAATATACAATAGGTTATTTGAAAAGAATGTTAATTATATTTTCTAAGGGTAGCCTTTTTTTTGATACACCCTGTAGATATTGTGGTGCCCTGACGAGTAGCCGCTGAGCGGCTGGCTCGTTAGGTAAGCTTTATATTCTGGGTGTCACTTTTTTGTGCCACACGGACACAGAAACTTGGGCTCTGGGAATGAGAATACAAGCAGTATTTTTGACGCCAAACAGGGGATCGCTCTTTAGCACTTTGTCTGGTTGCAAGTCATTGTTTCAATGCATTCAATGTTTATAGATCGTGACAGTGTAGCCTCATATTCGCTGAGAGACACTATAGGCAAACTAGCTATTCCGAAGCCGCGCACTATCTGAAAAATAGTTTTGGTTATGCTGGGGCGGTGCTTTGGAATAGTCTACCAGTTGAGTTACGGCAAGCAAGTACTCTAAGTAGTTTTAAAGTGGGCTGTCGTGAATTTTTTAAGTAATTCATGTATATATTTCTATCACACGGTTGTCATGGAAAGCAGGTTTATGATTTGTATTTATTTGTATTGTTATTTGTATTACCTGATGAGATTTACCGTGTTTAAATAAAGTATTCAATTCAATTCAATTCAATTCAATTCAATTCAAGTTATTGTCTTAACCCTTTATTGGCCATGTTTCTGGGAGCTCTCCCCTTGACGAGGAAAATCGTCTGGCGTTTAATTAGCCAGAGCAAAATTAATAAGTTGTCTTTTTTGCCAAAAGGGAACTGTGGCCAGTAAAGGGTTAAGTAAGCGTATATAAACGTAAAGAACGTACCCACAAGCGTAAAGTACAAAAAAAACTAGCGAGAACAGTGGTGACATAAGTCGTTATGAAGCAAAGATTCTTTTGAATTACAAACACGGCAAACGAGGCCAGAAAGGCTTAAGATGCACATAAAAGAATATTCAAATTATTCACTATTTATATGAAAGTGGTATATATGTAATATATCAACAACGAGTTTGAGTGTTTCATCAGGGGATCCAAACACGAGAAAACATGATGAAAGCACGAGGCCGAAGGCCGAGTGGTTTTATTGTTTTCGAATGTTTGGATTCCCCTGATGAAACACGATAAACGAGTTGTTGATATGGCATCTCAATCGAGTGATTTCAATTGAAAAATACAATTAAAATAAACCCTCATGAAATTTTATTCATGAGTGTGTGTAAAATTTATTCATACAGCAACTTGTTTGTTTCGCATCGATAATTAAGATCTTAAGAATT
The DNA here is from genome assembly GCA_964035015.1 of Corallium rubrum. Classification (NCBI taxonomy): domain Eukaryota; kingdom Metazoa; phylum Cnidaria; class Anthozoa; order Scleralcyonacea; family Coralliidae; genus Corallium; species Corallium rubrum. Next base: position 8,842,249 of record OZ035998.1, read on the forward strand.
AGATGAAAACCGGTTTTCACTATATATATATATATATATATATATATATATATATATATATATATATATATATATATATATATATATATAAGCGTAAGAAGAACGTTCATCTCCATTCTTCTTACGCTTATGTTTACACTTATGTCTGACCACTGTTTTCACTAGCCTTCTCGTCATTTGCGCTTGTGCGTGCATTCTTTACGTCGTATAGTGAAAACCAGGCTTTAATTTAAAGCTTGTATGTAGTAACTATACGACGTAAGCGCGTAAACGTATATATTACAAGAACGTATATGCACAAGCGTAAAGGCTCTTTTCCAGTCATCGCAAAGACCAGCTCGCAGCTCGCTGCGAGTGTTTGCACCAAAAATTAAAAACAACTCGTAGTGCTTGTTTTCTCGTGCAGCAAGCTGCGAACTAGTTTCTGCGATGAGTGGAAAAGAGCCTTTAGGTAGAACTGGCAACTCCTCTCACCCCTGTTCTCGCTATGTGTGCTTTTTCAACGCTTATATATATATACGCTTATATATATACGCTTATGTTCTTATACCCTTATAATTACGCTTATATATAATAATTACGCTTACGTCGTAGTGAAGCTTATATAAGATCAATGTTCCAAGTATCCTTGTGTTATTTATTCCGATAGTGGTCCTACAAGCCCCAAGCTTTACATCTGTCTATAGCTCAGGTTTAGAGATAAGAGATAAAGAATGAAGCGCGGAGGTTTAGCAAACTCTTTTTGCATGAGGACCAAACAATATAGGGCACCTTTTCCACTGCCGCGTAAAACCATGAACCGAAACAGTGTAGTAACCATACAGTTGAAATACTGTGAACATAAGATTGCTGCTCCATAATTAAACGTTCTCAAATCAATATATGTGATCTTTGGTTCCATACCAATTTTTCATAACAGTTTGGCGAATCAGAGTCACCAGAAACCGGACGGAGTTTCCATGCACAGCCAGTTTTGGCACCGTATAATTTTAGTACCCATGAGCAAAAAGATCTTTCTGTGTTCATTGCACATTTCTCAGTAAGCTGTAGAATGCATGCATCTACTTTTCAACCACGTGCCCAAAATTAGTACCAGAATAAAAATGCAATTGTCGAAGATTAAAAAAGTATCCAAAGGCACTAATCCGCGTGAAACTGAAAATACCTGTACAGTACTTTCTCTGCTAAATCGACTTCTCCAAACTCTTTTAGTGCTTTAGCTAGTTTTTCTCTTGAGCCTTGTCTTTTCTTGTAGTCACCCAACATCTGAATAGCTTTCGAAGCAGGGTCATGGTAATGATGATTATATCGAATGTTATCTAACTCGTATTTTCTGAAGTCACCGGTAACTAAAGCAACTTGTTCCCAGTTGGTTGGAATTCTTTGCCCTATTCGAGTAAGTTCTTGCAATGTTAGTGTAGCTTCTGACTGTAAACATTGCAATTGGTCAGGTCTCATTTCCAGTAGCTCAACAGGATCTGTTTGTCCAGAAAATAAACACCAATTAATAATCAACAGTATACAAGTACACCAGTCATAAATTCACTGGTTGACCACTGAAAACATGAATAAATATAAATAGGGCTTAATAATTACAGTTAAATTCAGCCCGGTTAATCCAAATACCATATAAAAATTGAATCATGTTTCATTAAAGAAATACCAAATGGTTTTCCGTGTTTGGATACTCTGATCCAAACACGCGGGAAATTGCGAGACTGGAGAAAAGCGTAACACAACACGAGCCGTAGGCGAGTGTTTTTAGCTTTTCAAAAGTCGAGCAATTTCCCAAGTGTTTGGATAAGAGTCTCCAAACATGGAAAAAACCATTTGGTATTTCTTTTATGAAATAAGCACAAGTGAATATGATATACTGTCCGACCTTTTCAAAAAAATCGTTTTGGCGGGAATTTTCCGTGTTTGGATACTCTGATCCAAACATGGCATTGACCAATCAGGGCTCGTGTGGTATACATGTTATTTTATAATTATTGTTCTTTAAGGCCAGTAATAAAGTTATGATTAACAAAATCACTAACCCTAGCTAACCCACAACTTTGAATAAAGATATAATAAAGAAATTTGAATGCAGATATTCAATGTCTGCATGGAAAAGTATTTTATGACGTTTTTGGACCTTTAGAATTCTGTAAATCCTTGTCCTAAAGTGCAGGAAATGGCATTTCAGAGACTCTAGATTTCAAAATTTCCCGGGGAAGCATGCCCCTGGACCCCCCTAAACATTTTGGTCACTCCGACGCCACTGGTCAGTTTGCGTCTTATATAAGGCGCATCTCATGTAAGCCCGTCTTATCAGCTCTCATATAAACGGCCCTAATGACATACCATGGGGATGGTTGTCAACCACAACTGTACTAATTTGGAATTTTTAATAATTTGACAAAAATGTGATGTAAGTCCACATTATAAGCCAGTGGCAGATCAAAGGGAGGGCACTGGGCAAATACCAGGGGCCCCATGCTTTTTGAGGGTGCCACCGATTTGGGGGGCCTTTAAATAAATATAGATAATGTGCCAGTGGCCCTGCTCACGCTTGATCCACCCACCCCTGACATTAGCCAATAGCCCCATTTGTTTGAAACCAGAAATATAATTAATAATAGTGCTTATAATTGTTGATTGCTTGCTTTCATGACCTGTGTGACTGCAACATCCCTAATAAAATAAAGTTTATTATAAATAGAAGTAATGAGAATTTGAGAACAGGAGATCAACTGACTTACCATCATTCGCATGATTCAGAATAATGTTTATAAAAATGCCTTTGTTGACTAGTTCTTTACACAAGGTGGCAGTAGCGCCACCTGATTTGTGTAAAGCAAGGAGTTTATAGTCTTCATTCCGAACAAAAAATACAGGTGACCCCGATGAACCAGCATCAGTATCAGCATCATAAAGAATCCATGTTTTCTGAATTTCACACACTCGACCCACACTAAATCTTTTTTGTCTCCCCCCTGGATGTTGAGCAATTTGAATTATGTTAACTTTGTACAAATCAGCAGTCATGACTGGCTTCAGATCTAGTGGATGTATATTGAGATGAGTCTCAAGATCATCAACATCATCTTTCTTAATACCAATCATTGTATAATCAAACTCCTATGAAAGAAAAAAGAGCATATTTATTTAATGTAATAATGTAAACATTTTGCATACTTGAGGTCTTAGAGTGGTGGCATTTGCCTTTCATTTTTTGACCATCAAAAGTGTGTGCTAATTTACCCCTGTGAACACTGAATGGCCAATTTACTATTTTACACTGGCTAATGCATGCAAGACAATTTTAATACTATCACTTGAAAACTGCAGTGCTGGGGTTAAACAAAGGATTAAGTATTAATTAAATGGATTGGACCTTACCTTATTAGTCTTAAAGAAAATATCTGGACATAAATGAATAGTTTTAATTGACTCTCCTCTGCCATCAAAATTGAATGTGGCAATACATTTATCAGCAATTTCCTTTATATTTACAACATGGTTATTGGTTAGTATAACAATTACATCTTTCTTATCAATTTGACATTTTACAAGAGAACCAGTAGCTTTCCTAGAAAAACAAACCAAAAATATTTAGAGTTTGTGGCAGTTTTAAAGTTCTTAAACCTAACTAGAGCTTATCTATTCACTTACTTGTTTGTTTATTTCCATATTTATTTATTGGTCTGTTACTCTCATAAACAGATATACATGTACCTGACAGTATATTGTAAACTTCTAGTACCGTAATATTATGCCCCCCCCCCCCAGTCTGGAAAGTTGTTTTTTTGTACGCCGGATGGTAATTAACAAGCGTGTGGTTGTACGCCAATCAGAGTCCTGGTGATTGCACGCCAGTGCAAACACGGTGTTTATCTAAGCAAATATCTCAAACAACATAGATCGAAGTGTACGCCAGCATCTTTTACCAAAGAACTGTACGCCAAATGTACGCCAAAATTTGTGGCTGTACACCGGACATGTCTGGTGTACAGCATCTAGATTCCAAACTGCCCCCCCCCCCCCCCCCCTCAAAAAGAAATATAAAGAAAAAATCAGCAATGACACTCAATGTCTGAGTGTAGTCAGGGGGGTTGGTAGAACCAATCTAAATCTGGGGAGAATCTTTGTTGGGGGTGGGATGGGGTCACTGGATGGGGTATGGTTACTCCACTCTGCAGAGGCTTCAGGGCATGGTTAAGTGAATTGACCAGCAACTTGAGTACTGAAATTTAGGTAATACATCAATCATGGATGGGTCACTGATATAAAAGTGCCACATAAACCCAAAATATAGATAAAAGAATGATTGTATGACTATTGTATAACAATAGCTGCACCCAATGTTCTACTAGGCAAAATTTAATATGGCCTGTCGCCCAGTCCAAGCTTCTTAATATGCCTATGACATTATTTAATCATAATCATTTGTATAACATTGTACAGTACCTGCAGTCGGCCTCAGATTCATTTGGGTCAAAAGTGAGCAGACAAACGGCATTCATTGCGTCTATCATTCTGCTGCAACGTACGAGATCTCCTCCACGACCAACGCGAATTTCGTTGCGTTCCTGAGACATTGTACCCTGGTTGTAGTTTGGGGAGAAACACGGAAACTAGTAGTAAAACATGTCGCAAAGTAAATTATTAAATTGCAACGTTTAAGGAACTAGAACCCAGGCCACATTTCGTTAATTGTCATTTGGCATTTGAGACTATTTTGAGTGCTAGACTTGTATCGTGTGCCTGATAATGCTGCTATATGATACAGTAACTAGTAAGTAAGCTTCAAAAATTACAGCAATTTCTAATGTGTACGATTAATGACATTATTTTTTCTTGTGTAGTGTAGAGTTTTCTGATAGTGCCTCTTTCAAACTTTGGGTGGGTGGAAGCCTATAATATTATGTAATCTCTACGTGTTTGCAATGTTTATGTTTTAATTTCTTTGGGGTTTCCCCATTGATAATTTTAGACATGATTAAGTGCGTACTAGATGCTGTTTACAATACGTGTGTTGTTGATGATGAGGTATTGCACCTTGTCATACATTTAAATAACACTTAATCACTGGGGGGAGAATTGTTGCACATGCTACACAGCACCAATTAAAACAAGTTTCTTTACTGAAACTGAGTGAAAGCTATATGCAAGAAACTGAAGAAGGTAATCAAATGCCCAAATATCAATTGAACTTGAACTGTTAATACTATATGCAGTTTCTGACACCACAATGAACTATAGTTATACATGATCAAAGTGTGCATGAAGGTGGATGTTGAAGGCATGTGAATTATAGGTTCATCTAGGGGTATTATGAGAGGGGGGGGGGGGAGGATATTTTTGTGAACCTGTGATTGGCTATTTTTGAGCTTTGTGAATCATGATTTAGAGCAATATTGTCCTATGAATCGTGATTGAACTGTTGAAAGAGTTGTGAAAATGCTATTTTATTTTTTCTGATTTGTGAAATGCCAAAAAAGTATCTGTGAACTCATGACACGAATCCCCCTTGCCCCCCCCCCCCTATTATCTCTCAGCTAGGAAATTGAACCATACATGCAGGGCTGGATTAACTCTTTCCTGTCTGAGTTGGTCCTTAGTATTTTATTCTGGCTAATGCCAGATGATTTTATTCACCTCTGGCCCAGAAGCTCAGACAGGAACGATTTATAAAGGACTACGTATCTCTGTAACTCTTTCCTGTCTGAATCAGTCCTTAGTATTTTATTCTGGCTAATGCCAGATGATTTTATTCACCTCTGGGGAAGCCCTCGGACAGGAATGAGTTAAGCATGTGGAGGGCCTGGGGATGGGGGGGGGGGGGGATGAGTGTACAAATATTTCCCTTAACAGTTAATGCTGAAATTCTTATGAAAGTGATTAATTTCCCACATGTTTGGATACTCTGATCCAAACATGCGGGAAATTGCAAGACTGGAGAAAAGCGTAACAAAACATGAGCCATATAGGTGAGTGTTTTTAGCTTTTCGAAAGTCGAGTAATTTCCCAAGTGTTTGGATAAGAGTCTCCAAACATGGAAAAAACCATTTGGTATTTCTTTTATAAAATAATCACAAGTGAATATGATATACTGTCCGAGTCCGACATTTTCAAAATATCGTTTTGGTGGGAATTTTCCGTGTTTGGATGCTCTGATCCAAACATGGCAATTGACCAATCAGGGCTCGCATAGTATACATGTTATTTCATAAATCAATATCTTCAAAGTTACTTTTACTATACTACAAATTACAAGTACAATATGAGCCAAAAAAATTACCTTTGACCCTTTAACTCCCACCGTGTCAGGAGGTTTGAGTAAAATCATCTGATGTTAGACAGTCTAGAGTAAAAAATAAAAAGTGCCAAATGGCACTGATGGGAATGAAAGCTTATAGGCTTAAGAACTTGGTGTCAAGATTTAGTATGTGGTAGGGGGATCTATGTTGGGGATATGGTGTGCCAAAATTTGCACTGTGGTTAATCTGTCCTGACCCAGCTGTACACATGTATCAGATATGCTATTTCCAGCATAATTTTTGAGTCTAGTTTTATGTAAGGTTTTAATAGAAAAATACAAAGTCGTAAATATTTTTTAAACACAATTTTTGCATATTGGAGTGCACCCTCACGCTCATTTGGACCCTTAATTGTAATTAGATCTCTTATAATTTTTGGTCTTAGTAATATGTGATCATTTTGAGAGAAACTTTTGCTTCAAGTACTAATCTCTACTTAGAGAAACTGATGTTCCCTCTTTTTGTTCTGTTTATTGACATACTTAGGCAAAATATACTATATGTATATGTAATGATACTATTTGATAGTATTTGCACAAAGTGTTTAGTCGTCACTGGAATTGGTCATTCCAGAAAATATCCATACTCCCCCATGGAGAAATGGCAATTGGCCCTCCCCCCTTTTTGGATATCCTACAATAATTTAAGTCACCCTCATTTGGACAGCACAACTTTCCTTCGTGGGGGGACTGGAGCATGGATCTTTTCTGGTATGACCCAATGTTAATGGCTGATTTAAGCAAGATGGTACAGATATGAAAAAAGGCTGTGTCAGAATATTAACATGTGAAAATGGTTTATCTTATACTGGTACAGGTGAAATAAGATGATTTTTGCTGGACAACAGTATATTTTGCTATTATGCATAGTTACTCCTTGTCTTGTGTCTATTACCTGTGGATCTAGTGGTGACAGAAGTAAACCATTCCAAAGATGTTTAAAACACTGTCAACGTAAATGCAAGGGCCACTCCTATCCTGCACAGTTGCCATTTTATTTATTGATATTTGGTTGGAGCTGTTTGGATGAATGCAAATACATGTGTATGCACAAAGTCACAGAGCAAGCACTTGTCAGGGGAGATGTTGTTGAACAGTATTATGGCAAGGTAAACATATAGGATTTAATATTAGAAGCGAGGGGCGAATCACTTCTGAAAATCTCGTATTAACATGACCTTTGAAAATCCGAAAATCTTAAAAAATCCGCAAAAATCTCAAACAAATCCCCCAAAAATTAAAAAAAATCTCGTATGCTTTTTCGGGAGTGATTCGAGTAGAAGATTTTTGTAACAGTTTAACCCTTTATGCATTATGGTGAAAGTTGCACGATTAATTACATGGTGCACTGCAACATAGCCCGCAATAACCAAGTCTTGTAACATTTTGTTGCAGCAAGTGTTACACAAAGTACAATCAAGTTCTACTTTTTGCAATGATTGCGGCAATGCTGCAATGGATTTCCAAAGAATTGCACAGTGCAACACCCCTCTTGCAACTTGTCTCGCAACAATTTGCGCAATCAGCCAGCCAATAAAAATAAGCTTTGTATGCCCACTTCAGTTCTCTTCGAAGTCAATGCTTTAACGTCACTCATTGTTGGCTATAGGTTGGCTGTAAAATTGTATGGTATTAAACAGAGTAAATAGTGAAAACGTTTTTCTTCAGTATGTACAAGAAATGTCCAAGAATTTCGGATTTTGCCCCGGATTTTGTGTGTTTTAAACTCCACTTTTTTGTGCTGAGGTTGAAGAACTGAAGAGAGATATCATCATAACCTGTGTTTTCTCCTCAAGGGGGTCAGATCGTCTCGTTACCGCGCTTTCCATCTTGCTCTGTCTCCGCACATCTCCAAATCAATCAACTTTCCATCTTCCTTGATGCAGTCCTTCCACCTGTGTCTCGGTCTTCCTCGCGGCCTTTTCCCCTCTTCTCCTCTGTCTGCTGCCCACTTAACCAATTAATCGTCCTCACACCTTCGCACATGACCGTACCATCTCATTCTGCTTTCTTGTACCTTATCTCTCATCTCAGTGCACCACCCCTACATGCCTTCGCACCTCTTCGTTCTTCATTTTGTCCCTCCTGCTGACCCCTCCTATCGCCCTTAGGCATTTCATCTTCACCACTTTCTAATGTTGATTTTCTTGTGTTATTTTTAGTGGCCTTTTGTTCGTATTTTGGGAATACAAGAACCAGCATCTGTTGTTTTCTCGATTGGCAACGGCTTAGGTCATTATTTTGGTTGGAAGATGTACAAAGAACATGTGAATCAAGCTTACCCGTTGTACGGCACATGGAAGCTGTATTATCTGGTACGTTATTTAATTTGAGATGCAGTTCAGTCTTGTTGAAAATTGAAAAATTGTTGAAACGGATGTAGGCGCCTAAAGTAAAATTTCAGTATAATCGGTTATTTTCATGACATATACAAAATTCCCAATTCACATGTCAAATTGTGTGATCATGAGACGTTTTTTCGACATAATATACATGTTAATTAAGAAATGGCTCATGGTTTAGCGTGCTCCATCGAGTTTTAGTATACACCCAACCATCGTCTATTACAAATCCTGCATTCTGATTGGCTACTCAACCATTGTCTATTCGTGATGGACAACGTTTGAGAAAAATGAAAACAAACCTGAAAAAATATGGCAGTAAACCCTCGTTTTGCAGACGTTTCGGAGGAATTTTTTGAGAGTTTGATAGAAAATTCTATCCCTGAGAAAACTAAAAACGCTACAAAATATGGTATGAAGATTTTTAATGGTAAGGAACGAAATACAATTAAACCGTACTGTATTTTATTAATTAAATCTGCTTTTACTTGCCGCTCACGAGTGGTTAAATAACACAACATTTTCGTCAGTTTGCACTAGAAAAACTGTATTTTTTAGAGTAGGTACAGGGTGTATACTAAAACAATTAGACAACTCGTCCTTGTTGTCTATGCGCGAATAGTCTTCGCCTTCGTTGACTATTCGCTCATAGACAACTCGGACTCGTTGTCTAATTGTTAAATGGAGCACGCACGACAGCCAAAAACGTTTCATCATCATCATCATCATCATCATCATCATTTTATTGAAGTCAAAAATTATACAGTAACAATCACTGTCCGCAATTAGCAAAGGCTAGTCGAGGCGAACAGTGATAGATTAGAAAAAAATTTGAAAAATCTCAAGGCTGGATCCAGTAAATAGTAGTTATCAATATGTAACAATATATATATATATATATACATACATATACACACACATACATATATACATACATATATACATATATACATGTACATACATACATATACACATACATACACACACATACATACAGACACATACACATACATATATATATATATATACATACATATATATCCTGATCAATATTTTCTTATATATAATATACGAACTTATACCATATAAAATAATATAAATTCCCATACCATATATGCATGTTACAGAGTACATTAAAACTACAATATTAGAAAAAAATAGAGAAAAACTAAATAAATAAATAAACACCGGAAAATGCAAACATATAATGCTAAGGTTTCCCAGACTTTGTTAAATTATTTCATTTCATTAATTTATTTCAATTTTAATGTTTTGCAATTTTCTCATTATTGTTGGCACATCAATATAATCCTCCTCCTCAATAAGTATAGAAAATAATGTTTCATGTAATGTTTTCTTGAATTTGTTTTTTGAGAATTTACACAAATTGATAGGAATGCTATTCCAAACCCCAACTCCTGTTCTTGAGAATGATTTAATTTGTTTGTTTAAACGTGAGTACTTCACATAGTAGTTACCTCTTGAGGAAAATCTAGTGTTATATTTGTGTACTTCCTGTGAAGAAGTAAACAAATTTGAAATATTTAATGGTGTCAGATTATTATATACATCATGCATTAAAATAGACACGGACTTAAAGTAGAGCAAATCAATAGGTAATATATTAGCAGAGACAAAAAAAGGGATTGCATGCGAGTCATACTGCCCAAAATTCATTAGTCGAAGAACACGTTTTTGAAGTTTAAGGATTTTATTGAGATGAACCCTGGCAGCCTGACCCCATGCAACAATGCCATATGATATGTATGGAAGAATAAGGGATCTATAAATATTTAGTAAAGTACTTATAGGTACAAAATGTCTTAATTTAGCGATAACACCAATCGATTTACTTATTTTTAAAGCAACGTGGCTAATGTGATATTTCCATGTCAGATTACTATCAATAAGCACGCCCAAATATTTAACATAATTTTTACGTTCTAGAGAAATAAGTGTGTTAGAATGATTATCAAATATTTTCAAATCTACCTGATAGTCAAGCCGTTTCTGATAAGGGTGAAAAATTACAAAATTAGATTTTTTAATATTTAATGATAATTTGTTTGCTGTTAACCAATTATATATTTTGAAAAGTTCAACATTAACAGTAGATTCCAACGACTTTAAATCTTTATCGGCATATAACAAATTAGTATCGTCAGCAAATAAATAAAATTTTAATTTATTAGAAGATTTATAGATATCATTAACATATATGAGAAAAAGTAAGGGTCCTAGAACTGATCCTTGAGGTACACCAGTTAATGTTGTTTCTTTCTCAGATATGTTAGAACCAATTTGTATTGTTTGGATACGATTTGATAAATAAGAGGAGAACCAATCATTAACAATCCCACGTACTCCGTAATGCTGTAGTTTTCTTAATAATATAGAGTGGTTTACCGTATCAAACGCTTTTTGTAAATCAATAAAAATGCCACACGAAAACTTCTTCTGATCCATATTTGTTTGAATTTGATTTACAATGTCAAGTATAGCGTGTTGAGTTGAACGTTTTTCACGAAAGCCATATTGATTCTGATACAAAACATTGTATTTCTCAAGAAAAATCTTGAGGCGATTGTACATCATTTTTTCAAAAATTCTATTAAATATTGAAAGAAGCGATATTGGTCTATAATTTGAAGGATCAGTTTCATCATCATTTTTGAAAATAGGGAAAACTTTAGCATGTTTGAGTTTAGCGGGATAAATACCAGTTTCAACTGATTTATTAAGTAAATCTGATAAAGGCTTGCATAAAATATGCCGACCACATTTCAAAATACGGACAGGGCAAGAGTATAGACCATAAGCTTTTTTCATTGGAATTGTCATAATTTCTAATTCAATTTCTTTAGGAGAAACATGATTGAAAGCGAAAGAACATGGGCTGTTAATTCTTGGCAAATAATCAGTAAATGGGACTGGCGAATTTGGCATTTTAGATGCCAGTTCGTGGCCCACTGACGAAAAATATTTGTTGAGAATATTAGGAAATTCAGAAGGGTTATATGATATTGTGTTACTTTTTGGGCATTTAAGAGAAGTTATCGGTCTATTATTATTCTTATTACGATTGATAAGGTTATTAATACCTTCCCAAGTTTTTTTAATGTTGCCAAAATTGTCTTCGAAATATTTATGATAATATGCTTTCTTACTCAAACGAGTAAGAATTGATATCTTATTTCTGTATAATTTATATTTATCTTTGTCGCCCGAATAAAAAAGTAAATTTTTATTTTTAATTGATTTCCTTATACCCCTTGTTATCCATGGTTTTGACAATCGTTTAGCTTTGCGTTTTGAAACAGGTTTTAGAGGCGCGTGCTTATTGATTAATCTGTTCAGTTTGTTGTAAAATGTAGAAAATGATTTATTTAACTCAATGCTATTTGAAATAACAGTATTTAGATCTAACTGGGAAAGTTCATTATTAAATTTAACATCAGAAAAATTTGAATAATCCCGGTATAGATTTTTTTGTCTTTGACAGGTATAATCACTTTTATTAGAACAAGAAATACAAAACTGTGAATAGTGATCGCTAATGTCAGAAACTATATTACCGCTAATAATTGAATCATCTACATTACTGGCAAATATGTTGTCAATGAGCGTAGCTGAATTGTTGTACACACGAGTTGGTTTATCAATCGGAACGGAGGAGATTTATGTTGATGTCACCCATGAGATAAATAGGTTTACCAAAGGCGGTTAATTTCTCAATGGTTTCCTCAAAGTAAGCTTGGAAACTCTCCGGTGAATTGTGTTGTCTATAAATTACCCCGCATATTATGTTTGCATCTTTCGGTTGTTGGATTTCAATCCAAAGAGCCTGAAAAGCTTCATTAGTGCATTTTTCAATTATTTTATATTTTAAGGCGTTGTCAATATACATTCCAACTCCCCCAGCAGCTTGAGGGGTTGGTACAAATTCAAAGTTATAATTTGGTAATGAGGGATTAAAATCACTAATAACTGACCGGTTAATTCTAGTTTCAGTGATTCCAATTATACTAAAGTGAAAATCCAGCTCATCTAAAAGATGTGTTTGAAAGTTTTCTAAGTTCCTTTTCAGGCTCCTTATGTTATTATGAAATATGGAAAATCTAGAATTAATTACAGATTTAGTGAATTTATTTTTCAATTGACTGAAGCTATAAGGCGAATAATATTTGCATCGTACCGATTGAGAGTAAGGATTAAAGTTTTTATCGGATATATTTAAATTAAATAGATCTAAATCATAAATGCTAGTTAAACGTTCGAGATATTTTTTTGTTGGTAAAGAGTTATTTAAACTATTATTAAACTGACTGTAGAATTGAGCGAGATTTACACCATGAAACGGTAACTCTCGGAGGAGAGTTTTATTCAAATTAGATTTTTCTTTAGTGGTAGCCATAAGTTAATAATTAAAAAAATATATCTATAAATTTTCTACTTATCTGTCTTATTACAGTTTACTCAGTTGTTATGTTCTCCAAATCGCTGTGGTGTTTTATCCTAATTGGCTGCGAATCTTCAGACGTTCGTAGGTAAATCATGGAATTCTTGGTCCAGCAGAATCTGAAATTATTGTCGTCTTTGACTTTCTTAGCGTCTGTTAAAAGCTGTTGAAGCTTAGGAGTTAGGTGGTCATATATACCAGCATTTGACAAAGACGATTCCTGAGATAGACCAATACTAATTGGATCTATTTTTCTTACATCTCGTCTCATCACCATCACTTGCTCACGAGCAAGGCGTCGAGCGAATTTGCAGATAATGGGCTTTGGTCGACCATTATTTTCCTTTCTCATCCCCACGCGGTGAGCAATGTCTATGTCCTGAATTGACACTTGAACGCCCATGGCTTTGAAGATTTCAACACAAAGTGTGCTTGTCTCAATTGCAGATTCTTTCGGTTTAAACTCGGGTATTCCTACCAACTTCACGTTGTACGAATAGCTGTAATGCTGGACTTCATCAATCGATTTAGAAAGATTCTCAACCTTATCAGCTAATTCGGTTAAGCGAGTTTCCAAACGAGAAATTTGTTGCCTGGCCGTATTGCTGAAACGATTTAGCTCATCGTATTCGTTGCCCAAATACTCCAAGCTCTTCTGAGTTTCCTTGTCCGGCGTCAAGCAAGTATGGTCGCCACGACTGGTATCTCTCGTTCCTTTACTATTGACTTCTACTTCTAGCTTCTTAAATTCTTTCATCAAGGATTCGATCTGAGCCTTTAGACCATCATTCTGCTTTCTAAGGGACTTGATAGTGTCCTTAGACATATTTTCGTCAAGAATTTGAGTGAAAATTCAAGAGCTCAAAATTGCACGTCCGTACTCAATGGAGTCAGAATATTTGCTATATCAAAGCTATGTTATAAAACTTCTTTACATTTGTATGCATGTTACTAGTGTTTTCAGCTTGGGTTGGTAAAGTTTTTTCGTATGTTTTTGCTTACAAGCCGCTGTTCCCAGGCGTAAAAAAAATATCGAAAGCATGCAACCTCGGTCTACCATCTGAGTTCCAGTGGCTCAATGGTGAGAGCGTCCGGAAAGTTGTGGATCCGAGTCCCGTCTGGAGCTAAGAGTTTTTCTCTGAGTTTAACTTACGACAGCTTCTTTACATTTATCGTATTCTCTAATCTATTCTCGAAACAATTTTTGGACGAGGCTGCATGGGTATGATTGACCGAGGCTTGATACCATGCGTAAGCCAAATCCAGTAATTGTTTTATTATTGTATTATATATTTAAAATAGTCCTACTAATAACATGCATGCATGCAAGAAAATGTAGCAGTAAAAAGACTCGTGAATGCGATTAATGAAGACTGATTTTGTTATTTTGTCATTTTCGCGCGCTTTGTCGTAGTGACATCATTAACGTCGAATAATATATTTTTTGGACACCTGGTACTATACACGCGTAAAAACGCACAACTTGTTCATGGTTGTCAACAGGCGTGAACAATGTTGTGCTGCTCGCCGTGAACAAGTTGTCAACAAGTTGTTCACTTATGGTTCGAACAACTTGTTCACGGATAAATCAACAGTCATGAACAAGTTGTTCCAACAGCACATTTTTATAGCCAACAACGTTGTTCGCACATGATTCAACATGTTGTAACAGCATGACGAAATAACAACGATGAACAACAATGTTACAACAATGGTGAACATGGTTGATGTATCAACACGTTCTTCGGTTGTTACAACGTGCGTGAACGACGGTTGTTGTTTCATCAAGCTGTAACAACTTGTTGAAACAATGATGAACAATGTTGTTCATTTATCAATGTTGTTCACATATGTCAACAAGTTGTTACAGCATTGTTCAGGCAACAATGCTGTAACAACTTGCGAGATTTTTACGCGTGCACTCGACTCACTTCTCACTGGTTTCTACTTCAGTTCTACACTAGCAAGCTAGCATATAGTCGCATTTTAATACTACGGCATTTTTTGTTGACAATTGCGCTTTGGATGTTTTGCAATACTAAATGAAACGTAAAACAACGATATATGACAGAACGACAATGGCTTTTGTGGGAAATGGTGGTGCATGCATATAGATGATTTAATTGTCTTTCTTTAGTATAAATCGTAGTCGTAAAATAATTTGATTACTAATGAAACAACGGGATTGTGACGCATTTTTGATAAGACGTAACGACATATATTATTCCAACAAATTCTATTTTAAGGTTTACACCATGTATTTAATTTTCTGTTATATATATATATATATATATATATATATATATATATATATTCTGTTCCTTTAGATCAGTATATATATATTCTGTTCCTTTAGATCAGTATAAATGCTTGGTGTTGGTCTACTGTTTTTCACACAAGAGATTTAATATGGACTGAAGTAAGCAAGTGTTTTTGTTACTTCACTTCATTTTATTTCACTTTACACCACTTCACATTACTTCAGTTTAGTCCACTTCACTTTAGTTCACTCCACTTTAGTATTACTTTACTTCACTTCACTTCACTTCACTTCACTTCACTTCACTTCACTTCACTTCACTTCACTTCACTTCACTTCACTGTATCTCACTTCACTGTATCTCATTTCACTTTACTTTACTTTACTTTACTTCACTGTATTTCACTTCACTTTACTTTACTTCACTTTACTTTACTTCACTTCACTGTATTTCGCTTCACTTTACTTTACTTTACTTTACTTCACTTCACCTCACTTATCTGTACTTTACTTGGCTTCGCTTCTCTTCTCTTCTCTTCTCTTCTCTTCTCTTCTCTTCTCTTCTCTTCTCTTCTCTTCTCTTCTCTTCTCTTCTCTTCTCTTCTCTTCTCTTCTCCTCTCCTCTCCTCTCCTCTCCTCTCCTCTCCTCTCCTCTCCTCTCCTCTCCTCTCCTCTCCTCTCCTCTCCTCTCCTCTCCTCTCCTCTCCTCTCCTCTCCTCTCCTCTCTTCTCTTCTCTTCTCTTCTCTTCTCTTCTCTTCTCTTCTCTTCTCTTCTCTTCTCTTCTCTTCTTTTCTCTTCTATTCCCTTCTCTTCCCTTCTCTTCTCTTCCCTTATCTTCCCTTCCCTTCTCTTCCCTTCTCTCTTCCCTTGATCTCTTCTCTTCCCTCCTCTCCTCACTGCACTGCACTTTACCGGCTTATCGTATTTTACCTTACTTTACAGAGACTGGACTATTTTGGGGCTGTTTCTCTGATTTTAGCATCGATTTATGCATTTTTTGTAAGGTATGTAAATGTTTTGTAATCTATGAAAGGTGTTGGCGCAACAGAGTTTTGAGTCCCTTGCTTGGACCTTACTATTCCAGGCTGAGTAATAAAGGTTTAATACAGTAAAGAGAATACAAAGTCAATCAACAGCAAACTTAATGTCGTTTGTGTCGTCACTTTTACAAAACTAAACTATATACGCTATGTCAAAATAGGAACTAGTTTTTTTCTGTTACAAATAAAAATATAGTAGCTTTGAGTACTGCCGAAATTATTGAACGTAGTTTTCTTCGTATTTATGTTGGACTTCAAAACTTCGACATGAAATTATATTACGTTATTATTATACAACTGCATTAAAAACTGTCCAAATAACGCTAAAAATGAGTACAAATATACAGCGATATTTGGATAGTTAGTTATTTGGATAGTAGAAAACCAGTTTGACAAATTTTGTTAGCCAATCAAATTTATCACTCGGGAACTACTTCATGTATACTTATTATTTTGTCCTGGTGCAAGTCACGCGCTACTTCTCTGGCCTTTTTAGAGTTTTCTTTTTCCATAAAAATTTGTTGATCAGAGCAGTTGTATAATAAATCTCTTATAAGATGTTTTGGTGTGTAGTATCGCTGTATATTTTTACTGGTTGTTTGTACGGCACAACTCGTAAAAATATACAGCGATACTACACACTAAAACATCTAATAAGATATAAATAATGATAAAGCATTTCGTATATACTGTTACTGTATATTTACTTGAATAAGTGTGTGGGCGCTTATTTCGGGCAAAATGCTGGGTGCTTATTCAGGGAGGGTGCTTGAACGAGGGAGGGCGCTTAAACAAGGGTGATGCTTATTAAATAATTTCTTTTAACCAATTCTCTGACGAAGGGTCTTCGCTCGAAACGTTAGAAAACTTCGTTCAATAATTTCGGCAGTACTCAAACCTTACTATATTTCAATTTGTATTTCAACACTGACCACGCAGAACACCACTTTTCTTTTCTTTTAAGTCACATCACGTGAGTTTCTCTTTTCTATTCTCTCTGTTTTCTATCTTTGTTCTATTGTGCATGCTCCGCGATTATTACATTTCGGTTGAATTAAATGCTAAATGTTCCCCGCTTAGCCTCATATGGACGTTTAGGGGTGGCTGGTTGGGGGAGGGGGGGGAGGGGGAAAATATTTAATAAGCGTCACCCTTGTTTAAGCGCCCTATCTCGAATAGGCGCCTAACATTTTGCCCGCATGCAGTTGGCCTTGGCAAGGGGGGGGGGGGGGCGAGTAGACTAGTAATGTGTTATATATAGCAGGCATGCATATGCTATAAATTACAATACTAAGAAGCCTCTAACTTGTTACATTTACAACTTGTTTATAAATAAAATCTAAAGATATTCTGACGTGTATGGTCTGATTTCAACAAAATTATATAATTTATGGCTTTCAGATTACTGTTAAATACTTGCCTCAAAATGCACGAAATAGTGTTTCAGAGACCTTAGAAATCCAAAATTTTCCGGGAGGGCATGCACTTATTCGAGTAAATACAATATATGAAATGCTTTATCATTATTAACGTAACAATATATTTTTATGTAGAAGTTTTGGAGTCCAACATAAATGGAGGTAAGTGTAACAGCTTTTTATTACTAAAGACATTATATTTTACGTAAACTATACATGTAATGCCACTGATTTTGACATAGAACTGGACGATCCACACCTATTCTTTTATATTCAGTAAGAAATGTTTGCGTGGGCAATTTTAGTTGAGAGATAATCCCTTAACTAAAAATAAAATTACATGAAGGTCTCGGGGATATACTCTCCAAAGAATTCCCCAAATGTATAATGAAAACTATAGAGACGCATTAAAAATAAAATGAGGTTACGATGGTAACCAATTGGACACCGCCATCGCGGGTCAGTTGGGCAGTAAAAGCTTAATATATAAGCGCGTTGGGGTAAAAGACTGGGTCTAAAACGTCTTGGTTCAAACCACTGGCCCAAAGTGACTGGTATGGTGGTGCCAAATTAAATACAAACGACACCGCTGCCAAACGTTTTGCGCATGCGCGACGTCCGAGCTTTTCCTCGGAAAAAGAGCGGGAAAACACTGAAATATTTGGACTGGTCCGAGAGTCCCACACAAAAGTTAAAATTATAAGCATACTATCAAAAGGATAAGGTAGGTAATTTGTACATGGCTTCTTTGTCAATATTCTAACATATTCTGAATTACCCCTTCGTAATTTTCTTTACCCTTTTTTTAAAACACAAATGAATAGTCGAGTCTTAATTTGTCTTCGCTGTCTGGTTGTTGTCGCCACGGCTAGTTCCCACTTCTCTTGCAATGTTTACTCAGCGTATTCACGCATGCGCAAACGTTTGGCAGCGGTGTTATACCAAACGGTATTTGTCTAATACTCTTGCCATTTATATTTCTACTTTATTTGAACAAAGAAAACTGAACGACAAAACGCATGAATGAATTAAACGAAATATTCCCAAGGTCTAATAGCACTATTTGTCCATATGTCATTGACGATAAAAGGCGGTAAACTGCGGTTGGGGATTATTTTCAAAACGGTTGCTTTGACGCAGCACACATTTAGAGTAGTAATTATTTGTAGTCATGTGTTATTGGGGTTTCTTTTTGCAGGTGTCGTTTTTTCGGGTTGTTTATCATGGTTTTGTTCTGCTATCATTGTGGTTATCTTTCGTTTGTTCGTTTTGATTATGGCTACAACATGAAAGCTAGCGTCACTGTTGGTATAAGCATATGTATCTTCTGTTTTAAATATAATGCTTCTGGATATTTTCATGTTGTTATTTTTTAATTTATTAGCTAAGCTATTGTTTTTATGTATACTAGAGACGTCTTCTGAGTTTAATGTCCTTGAGTTCATGATCAAGATCTGAAGATGTTCTAGGTATACGGAACGAAATCTTAGCTAATAAAAGAAAAACACATGGAATGGAACTATCCAGA
This sequence comes from Corallium rubrum, assembly GCA_964035015.1. Taxonomy (NCBI): domain Eukaryota; kingdom Metazoa; phylum Cnidaria; class Anthozoa; order Scleralcyonacea; family Coralliidae; genus Corallium; species Corallium rubrum. The sequence goes on from OZ035998.1 coordinate 8,861,601, forward strand.
ATCATTTTATTCTAAATTCAAACAACCACTCCATGCAAAACTACAAACAACATATTAACAATTACATTTTATAATTTTTTTTTGCTATGTCTCTAACTTGGGAATGTAGTACATTGTATACATTGGGTGGGGCCTTTTACATGGGGCAAAGAACGCCGCGACTTAAAAAAAGCCGCGTATAAACGATTAATTCTTGAATAAGCCGCGACTTATTATGGACTAGCTTCAACCCTGGGCTTATTTTAGTCGCAGTTTATCGATTGCATGACCATTTATACGAGCTGTTCGCGACGTATTTACGCCGCGGCTTTTTTTGCCCCGTATAAAAGGCCCTATTGTGTATACCAGGCCAAACAAAAATGTTGTTGTAACAAGCTGAAACAAAGTGTTTAGCCGTCTCCTACCCAGGCGCTTCAAGGAAGCCACGCTGTAGAAGATGTGAGTGCACGAAGGCGCGTGGGAAGTCAGCGCTTTCTATTGTTGGGACGTCTCTATACAAGTGATGTTAACCTTAATGACAACTTTTACTTTGACTAGAGAATTTTTGTCCTTCTAAACAATTGTCCAAAGTGCAATCCACCAAGATCAGTGGTATTGACAGTCTTCATTTTTTGTTGCAGGAGTTATAAATGTTGTTGGATGGCTGTCTTGGTGTTTAAAGGTAAAGATGTGTTTGTTTGTTTGTTTGTTTGTTTGTTTGTTTGTTTGTTTGTTTGTTTGTTTGTTTGTTTGTTTGTTTGTCTGTCTGTCTGTCTGTCTGTCTGTTTGTTTGTTTGTTTGTTTGTTTGTTTGTTTGTTTGTTTGTTTGTTTGTTTGTTTGTTTGATTGTTTGTTTGTTTGTCTGTGTAGACACTCTAAATGTGAAACCTGCAAAAAAGTTACAATCATTGGCTACTGCAATAACAAGTGATTGACACCACTTTGAAAATAACAGAAAGAAACGCAATATAGCAGCGCCTTAACAACATGTTTGGAATCACGAAATAACTTCTTGTTTAACACGAAGAAACTTCCCAAGAAAACTATAGTCGTTACAACCTCAACTGAAAATCAAAGCGCAGTAACTGTCCCGTCAATGTTAAACAAACGGGCATTGTATATGTACGATGACACTACCCCCTTGCTTTATTGAACAAAAAAGGGACAGACCAACGTCAACATGACCACGGCAAATTGACTTCTTTGTTTATTAGTATCGAATATTGTATTATTTTTTAAGTATTGTCTTGTTTTTTAGAATTGGAAATCACGTGCTTACGTTTGGAAATGTGCATTTTCAAACACTGCCCTATTTTTTTTAGTTGCTTTAGAGGTATGGTATTTTTGTAAGCTTTGTATATACACAATTACACATGTCCATTGTTATTTACAGTCTTCTGCATCAAAGGCGCCGTACCTAGAAATGAGTAAACCGAGACAGTTACCTCGGTAAAAAAACAATCGTTTTTTTTCTTTGAAGAAGTAAAGCTAAAAACAACGTATTTACACTGTAATTTAAATTTAACGTGCTTATGCAAGGAAATTTCACCCCAGTTTTTTATGATTGCATTTTATAAAACACTTACAGTCATTTGCAACTCACTTTTCACCCAAATCTTCGGAAGTTCGTTCGGAAGTTCGTAGTTCGTTTTGAACTCTGCATTTGATTGGTTGCTTAGTTCCTAACAGCCAATCAAATGCGTAGTTCAAAATGAACTTCCGAAATCTCGTTCCCGGAGCCCACGCTCCCCACCCGAGAAACGAGAGACTCTGGGATAATCTGTTTCATATCGATATTTCATTGGCTGATGAACACAGTGCACTCTATATAACTCTTCTTCCAGATAACAAGAATCCTGTGATTGGCGTGAACGGATTATCCCAGAGCCTCTCGTTTCCCGCCCACTGGGTAAGGGGAACGTGGGCTCTGGGAGCGAGATTGGAACTTCCAAAGATTTGGGTGAAACGTGAGTTGCAAATTACTGTAAAATGACAAAGTAACGTCTTTCGTAGAATTTCGTTTCCTTTCTTCATTCTTGAGATATTCAGGTTTGTTAGTTTCAGAAATTGCAGCTTGATGTTAGTAATAATTGTCAGTTGTTTGCTGTACAAGCTGTGTTAGTTGGTAATGCTCAGAAAAACTCTGAGCTCTAAGCGGGACTCGAACCCGCAACCTTCTGAATGCTAGCCAGATAGTAGAGCAAGGTTATTTAAGGTAATTATATCTTAGACTGTGCCCAGTCCTTCAGGAACGAGTCTTAACCGCTCGGTTACAAGTACTTGTATTACCAACTAACACAGCTTGTACAGCAAACAACTGACAATTATATTCAGGTTTGTTTTATATGCAAATGTAATACTTATGACCTCGCACTGCATAATGACTTTCCAGAAAAGTATGATTTTCTTTGAGAGTACTTATCGAAAGTACTTAAAATTTTCCAACTTACATGCATGTAGCCATGACTGGTCACTAAATGCATGTGCATAGTTGCATTGTGTGTAAAATATCTGGACCATCCTAAAATTGATGCTCTTTCAAAAAGTCATTATGCAGTGTGATGTCATAAGTATTCATTTGCATATCAAACAAACCTGAATATCTCAAAAATGAAGCAAGGAAACGAAATTCTACGAAAGATGTTACTTTGTCATTTTAAGTGTTCTTTCAAACGCAATCATAAAAAACTGGGGTGAAATATTTTGTTGCATAGGTACTTTCAACAGTAATCAAACAGTACTTTCTATTGCCGTAGAATGATAAGATAGACTATACAATTATGGTATCTTTATTCTCTATTCATAACTGACATAGGATGAAAATTATTTATTTTCAAAAAGTCCTGTTCTCAATTTTCTTTGCAGCTCTGGGACTTTCCGCCAGTTTGGGGCATACTTGATGCGCACGCGTTATGGCATTTTTCAACGATACCGTTCTGTTACTTTTGGTACAGGTACTGTGTTCTACTTTTAATTATGAAAATGTGAAAGTGTTAGTTTATTCTACACTTTATCACGTTTTATGTTTAAATTACTTTTGTTGCGTTGAAGTCTGGCTGTGCTAAAAGACTGTTCTTGCACCTGGTTGACATCTTCTAAAGGTCCAACCCATGCACGAACCCACATTTCTAAATTTAGAAATACGGGCTCAGCCTACTTGAGCATACATACCAAGCAGTCTGGAAAATTGCGCCAAGTGACGTCTTGAACTTTTACTGCGCATCCCACAAGGTTCTCCATTGACGTTACACCATATATTTGCAACACTTATAGGGGTTGTTTGTCAGACCGGGTTTGGAGATGGTCACCCCCTGTGTGAGTTAGGTTTAGTCATCGTGTTAGGTCGGGTTCTAGCAATTTCCATAGCGTTAAGGTTTTGCGTTAACCTCCCCCCGGCCCGTGTGACTGAGATTAGGTTCAGGCGCCATGTTGGGGTCAGGATCCAGTAATCTTCAAGGGTCAGACTGCTTGGCGTATATGCTAAAGTAGGTTGAGCCCGTATTTCTAAATTTGGAACTCTGCGTTTAACCCTTTACCGGGCATGGTTGCCATTTGGCAACTTATTACTTCTACTCTGGCTAACGCCAGACGATTTTACTCGTCAAGTGGAGACCTCCTGGTAATCTGCTGGGTATATTGTTAACCTGTCCTATTTAGAAGATGTCAACCGGGTGCTTTGTTTTTATTTTTTAACACGCGCAGTTTTCTTGTGGACGATGCAAATCACGATGCAAGGTTTGGTAAAGTACAGTGAAGCTTCACTGAATATCTCAGGCGTTTTTTCGTCACGTTCATAGTAAAGCGAGGCCGGTGCTTAGTTCATCACCCAAGATCAACTGCCTCAAGTTAATGTTTCACACTAACATGGGAGCGACGTGAAAAACATCTTTCTGTGACCGAAAAGATGCCAGAAAAAGAAAAGAAAGTTACCGACGTGATCGATATGGCTAGATTTTGGTGATTATTGACATTTACATGCACTTAATAATTACCAGAAAAGCTAGTTAACCCTGCAGAGAGACGAATTTACAAACACTAACTAAAACAGTAGTTACTCATGCAGACGGGGATTGCGCGAGTAATATTTTTACAAGCTTTCCTAAAGGTAATTTATAATAATAATAATAAAAAATAATAATAATAATAATAATAATAAAAACAGAAAAACAAAGTAAGGTGAACCAAAACTTTATGTTTTTTCCTAAAATATTGTTGCAATGGCGTGAGAAGGGTCTAGGAACGAGATTGGCAATTTATTTGCTATGTCTGACCACGTGGCCTGACAATTTCCGGTTGATTGAAACTGGTTCGACAAGTTTCTGTTTTGAATTTCGCGATTCCTATTGGCTGATCAAGAATCAATAACCAATCAAATTCAAAATAGAAAGTTACCAAATAAACCTCATGAAATGAATTAGTCAGGATGAGAAAATGAATTTATTGCAACAATAATTTATTGCAACAATATTTTATAGGAGCACTTCCGTCTCGCCACGACCAGGCGCGCAACGGGGTCGGGGGGTCGGAGGGGGCGATCGCCCCCCCCCCCCCCCCGCCCTCCCCTTCTTGGGGGTGCGGTGGAAATTTTGGACATCAAAAGTTACTTTTACTCTTTTGGGGGCCTTTGAGTTTTGCCTTTTTTATACTGAACTTTGAAGATATGAAGTTCCAAATTTATAAAATTTGCAAAAGAGTTCGTCATGATCTTGTTTTCTCCTTTCGTTTTATGCAAATGTCGTCCTGGGGATATTGATCGCCATTTTGAGGTCTGGTGTGTTACTGTGTTATGTTTAATTGGGTACAGTTGTCGCCATTGAATTTTGAGATTGTATAATACTTCGCACCAAGACAATACCAAGTCAACACTCTATTGCTCTAACATGAGCACAATTAAAACCTGAAAGAAAAGTGGCCACGATCAATACGTTATTTTGGCTAACTGACACTTACAAATTATCAAAAATTTTCTCAAACAATATTAAAATGAAATGCAAAATGAAAGTCTAATCTCATTTGGACCAAAATCACCGAGATATTTCTTAAAAATAGTGGGATGCACGGTTAAAACATGTGATTTAAAACCTATATATATTGCTCAGAAATTTCCTCAGGATGCAGAAAATGCCGTTTTAGAGAACTAAAGTTCAAAAATTTTCGGGGGACATGCCTAGTTGCGCCCTTGGCCACGACAAGTAAAATATTAGTATAACTTTCACGAAACATACATATTATGGCATCAAGGTATACCAAACTGCTTGATACTAATTTTTACAATAATATTTACATCCGCGGGGTCCATTCTTAAAATTTCTTTCATAAGGCGGCCACCTTGGATTTTAAAATGACCGCCGTTTCTCAAGTATACTCAAATTAAGCAACAAAAATGTTGACAAAGTACCATTATGCAGACAATAGCAATAAAGGAAAACATTTAAAGTAATATCGGTTGATAATTGCAGAAATACATGATTATCATCTTTTCTCAGTACTAAGTCATAGGCACCGTTCTCCTTGGGCCCCGAGCATGCATACACCGGTTCCCGCAAAGATGGTTACCAAGATCATTATACACGTCAGGAACAGTAGGTTAACTTTGCATATATGAAACAAATGTTTTAATACTTAAGATTAAAGAACGAAATAAAATAAAGAAGAATACTTGTAAACATCAACTTTTATTTATAATTCCAAGACTACTTTCAAATAACAAAAATTCTAACATTTTTAATGTAAACGCACTTGGGTTTTATTCTCAAAGATCCAGTTTACATTCAATCATACAATCAACATTGTTATCTTTTGTCAAGTAGCATTTGTAAATGATTAAAATTGAAATCTATGTGCATTATGTTTAATTTTCTAAAAGTGAAAGTATTAATATTTTATTGAACTTTTGACTTAATGGTTGTAACAATTTTGTTAAGATTTTCGGTGTTGACACCTTTCTCACAACTGATGTAAATTAGTGGAGCAAAAGGCATGGACATTGGTCCTTCTGGTGGCCATGTGATTGATTCTAAAAGAACTGGAAGGATGGGCTTCTTTAGCACATCTGCTAATGCTACTTCTTGCTGGCATGCTTGTGATCGACTGTATGCCTTTGTTACACAAGATACCATGACCTACATATACGGAAGAAATAAAAAAACATGTATTTTAACCACTGACCTCTATATAACTGGACTGCGGGTCCACGATACTATTGTATTGCACGAAGTGTCCCCAAATGAACGGCACCATCTTTTATTTTCTGGTTTGCTGATTGGTTAATTTTAGACCTAACAAGATGGCGTCCTGTTGGTCATCTGTGATTGGTCAATTTCGCGGCTCAGACCTAACAAGATGGCGCCTGATGGCGTGTAATCGGGCCAGTTTTTCGTGGGGCACCCGCAGTCCAGTTATATAGAGGTCAGTGATTTTAACGTGTTCACATATCATGAGTTTGATTTTACGAGTCGCGTTATATGTCCGTTAATTACGTGAATCGTTGGTTAGTGCATAAAGTAAGAAAGATTGATGATTGGGGCATGGTGGTAATTATTATGGTGATTTCTGCATGGTGGTTATTGCTGCATGGTGGTGATTATGGCGTTATTGTCGCATGCTGGTTATTGGTGGTGGTAATTACTGCATGGTTGTGGTTGTTGCATAGTTGTGATATTGCTGCATAGTAGTGATTCACGTGATTGCTGCATGCAGGTGGTAATTGCTTAATTGGTGTTTTGATGGCCTTGACTGTCTCGCGGGCCTATAGTCCATGGATGTAGATCGTTGACACGACTATATATTTCTTTTAGAGTTTTAAATTTTGATAATGTTGACGTCGCATAGTTTCCAAATGGAAAGTCATTACTTTCACAAAATTCGACGTCTTATGCTAAGCTAAGCTTTAAAAGTAGCTTCTTCTAAAAAAGGCCATTTCAAGTTTAAATCTGCATGAGCATTTTGATTACCGCTATGTTGCGTTGACCAAAGTGATCGACGGGACCAACATGGCTCCCCCGTGTTAAACAAATGCTTCTTACGTATCTTGAATTATTCACTAATGTTTTTTTATAGTGCGCGTTCTTATTTTACTCATTTTGAGAGTGCATGTCACAGATCGGCAAATATTGACAAGCATAGTGGTGCTTGATTATAAAATAGACTTCTCAAATCATGAATAATTCATGAAATTCAAAAGAAATCATATTTAATCAGTATTTAGAAATCAGAGAAAGATTACAGTCAAATTTACCAAACTTTGAGGTCGATTTTCTCTTAAAATATTGATTCGTTTGAGGAGCTATACCCAACATTCGTCAGCCTCCGATGTCTAAATACAGCCAAGCATGTTGAAAATACGAGGCAAAGCCGAGTTTTCGGCTTAAGAAATTGGAGGATTAGAAGAAGAACACTGACTCGTGTTGTGATTGACCTAAAAGGCAACATGATAATCAGTTTGTTTATATTGATTGCATAAATTATGATACCTTGCATCCTCGTATTCCTTTGTCAATCTCCTTTTTCAAATCATCACCTCCTCCCATGTTGCCAATATCCATCCAACAAGTAATTTGACTAGCTTCCAGTTTCTTCTTGAGCTTTATAACTTTATCTTGTACATCCCACTGGTAGGAAATAAACACCATCGCTGCCGGTTTATCAGCAACAGTTTTAGACGTACTTTTACTGCCTCCTGTAATAATATTGATGTTATAAGTTAGAAGGGAGTGTATAGAGGCTTTGCATGCTGACGTGACCAATTTAGTTTTTTTATATCTTGATAAAATCTCTTGAAAACGTTAAAATCTTAAAGAACATAGCAAGATAAACAATTTTATTTATTTTGAATTTTGCATAATTAATTTTTGAAGAAATTTTGACGTATGCAAATAATTAATTAAGAAAATTTACATAGCTTGTCATTCTCTTTGATTTTGATATAGATTTGTAATAAAATTGAAAAATGGTCTTTTTCGTTATTATCTTTTAGATTGGTAGCTAATCAAGACCATGCAAATAAAAATCTCACGAATTTTTGAGATTTTAGTTATGGCGGCCATCTTGAAAGGCAGAAATTGCCTTTCAAGATGGCCGCCATAACTGAAATTTAAAAAACTCATGAGATTTTTATTTGAATGGCCTTGATTAGTTACTAATCTAAAAGATAATAACGAAAACGACCATTTTTCAGTATTATTACAAATCTATATCAAAATCAAAGAGAATGACAAGCTATGTAAATTTTCTGACGAATTATTTGCATACGTCATACTTTATTCAAAAATTAATTATGCAAAAATTCAAAATAAGTAAAATTGTTTATCTTGCTATGTTCTTTAAGATTTTAACGTTCTCACAAGATTTTATCAAGATTTAAAAATTTTTTACATTGGTCACGTCAGCATGCAAAGCCTCTATTGCATTACAAACTGCGTTGCGTTGCGTTGCGTTGCGTTGCGTTGTATTGTATTGTATTGTAGTGTAGTGTAGTGTATTGTATTGTATTGTATTGTATTGTATTGTATTGTATTGTATTGTATTGTATTGTATTGTATTGTATTGTATTGTATTGTATTGTATTGTATTGTCATATATTCTTGTTTAAACAAAATGGCCGCCCGTGCATGTAGCCTGATGCAAACACGAGAGTGAGTTGAGAGAATTCAAAAGTTTATGTGTATTCTAATATACTTTTGAATTCTCTTAAACTCGCTCTAATGCTTGTATCAGGTTGCATAGCCAAAGGGCATCCAATTTCTTTAGTAAAATAAGATGATAATAACTAAAGATGAGTTATACCATCTGCAATTGTTAATGATTTCTCCATCTTGGTTTGCACTGCTTCCACCTTAACTTCAGTGATGACTGCAGTGGCTATATAAAAGGCAAAACAATATTCATGATATATACATAACGTTTCTTTCAATTTGTTTCCGCAACTCAGCTTGCTCTCGTCCCCCTTTTGGCGGCTATAAACCTGAAAGTGTACAGGCTGGGTTTCTTAATGTTTTTCATTGCGTTCAAGAGGCTTGATTCCAGACTGTTGCGCGCAAGACAAACATCCAAACCTATATACTCTTGTACGCGGGAAACAAGAACATGAATAACTCGCTTCAAATTAATACACGAAACACACAGATAGAAGACAACACATGAACTCAACGTAAAGTAATTTTGTTCAAAAATCTTTTGTATGTTAGCTCATTTAACGTTCTAATTACTTGAAAGTTTGAAACCTTATATTTCAAATATATTACCGTTAAATTGTCCGTCCAAAAGTAACGACCCCCAGATAATAGCGATCCCCCCCCCCCCCCGAAAGTAGCGATCCCAAGATCCCAATATATTTTTTAGTGCCTGAAGGTGTCTGGGTTCAAGGTGGTGGTATAGAAATTCCATGTGTCTACGATCTGTCAAAGTTAGAAAGGGGCTCAAGAGTCAAAGAAAAGAGCTACGGGTAAAACTTGAACTGCTTACCCGACGGCTGATAACACGATCTAGACGTGGCATGACACTGATCAAAATACAAAGTGAGCTACTTTTCGTCAAAGTTGTAATACACAAATAAAATAATAATAATACACCTGTTTTAGCAACAATTGTCGATAGTAATTTGTGTCTTTTATAGGCGCGCGAGCGTGTACCGGTGTAAAAGATAACGATTTTAGCACCCCTAAAGTAACAACCCTCCTAAAGTAACGAGGGTCGTTATACTTTAGGAACTTTACGGTACCACAAAGAAAAAACGCGTATTTGTTTATTTTATTTTCACATTTCACACCTTTCATGCAACTTCCACAAAGATCAAAATTGCACTTTCTACAGTCGTACGGTTTCTCTGGGTTATTGTGATAAAACTCTCCTTTACAGATATCGCAGGCCCAACCAGGTAAATTGGGATAAGCCCTTTGTGGATTAATTTTCTTCAACGTATGGCGATGTGCAGTGCTTTTGTGATCTTTTGAACATCCATAGCACAGGTCAAAATGACATCCTTTTTCACAATGCCAAGGCAGTCTACATTAAAAACAAAGATCTTAGAAATGCTAGAAAACAAAATTGAGGTGGGACCTTTGCGCGTTAAACTTTACAATCCCACATCGAACATATATAAAGTTTATAATTCGACTTGGAATTTACAATCCTGGACAAAATTGTGTGGACAATGCAAATTTTTCAACGTTAATCATTTACTTTCTTTCTTTTTTTAACTTCTAGCTAACTAAAACGTTCCTTCCCCTTCCCCAACATCAATGTTGTATTATTCCATGACTAGCGAAAAAAGGCTGATGATTTTGCGCATCAACAATCACAAACATTGATTGGGGGAGGGGGGTAGACCGTATAATATTGGTTCCAATTAAAAATTCTTAATAGTAATACAAAAGAGCGTGCTTTGTCCACGTGTGTTTTGTCCAGGATAGCGCAGGCCTAAAAATAATCTTATATAATATCTCAAATATTTGGGTGAATATTCTCAATAATAAGTAATGTATCGTCGTTATAGCATAAGGTTTAGACTTGCGTCCATGGTAATCTTCATAGGCGTACGAGCCAGGGGGGGCAGGGGGCAGCTGCCCCCCCCCCCCCAGTTGGCAGGAAGATAAGTCAAGTCGGGCAACAGCGATCCCAGACTCGGGCAACTTGGCAAAAAATATTACGCGTTTTTATCAAAAAATATCAAATTTTCACGCGCATATTACCATAGGATATTGACTTTTGTACAAATAATGTTATATAAACTTGTGCACGCTGATTATAGATTGTATTTGATATGATATAAAAGTCAGGCACTTTTTGTTTCAGTCGGGCAAATTTTTGTGCCCGTATGCCTATGGTATTCTTGCACATACAGTGATTTTCAGATAAATATGGGATTACAAACTTGTTCCACTCGCTCATGGCACTAATTTTGCACGTCACGTGGTCTATATACTTACGGTCCTTCGTGGCTTGATACCGTTCCACAGTTATCGCATCCCCAATTGCCGTTGGGATACATTTCAGTGACGTCTGTCACTTTCATTGGATGTTGATGCTTGCTAGTTTTCAACGATTGTGTGCATTCCTCACAAAGATCAAAATCGCACTGGTTGCAACGGTAAGAGTGACTTTGTTGCAACTCTTTTGAATTTCTCTTGCATGCGTTGCAAGTCCATCCTACCATTCCATTTGCTGCACAATGCTCAACTGTATTCCCATGCTTTAGTTTATGTTTATGCGCTGGACACTTTATTTGACTGCTTGCTAACATATTGTACCTTGGTAACATATTGTACCTTTAATGGCAGAAAAAAGAAAAGGAATATATAATGTTTTCGTATTTGTTAAAATAATAACTAATAAAAAATACGAATAGACATAGTTATGAAAGAAAAAAAGGAAGGGAAAAGCTTTAATGTGATGAACTGCAACGTTTTAGATATAACTAATAGTACTGTCATCTCAGGTCAAAGTCCTTCAATTCACCATTTATACTCAACCTCGTCCCCAGGGATTTTGCCTCCACGTTGGGAGGTCGGCGAAAATGGCCCTGGCATCGACTGGTCGATTCTATAATCGGATTGGCCGGTTTAAAAACTTGATTAATTCAGATGCAGTGTAATTTATTCATCAAAATATGAATTGCAATAAATCCACTCTGCGAAGTTCATCCAAAGAATTGTAACGATAGCTTTGGTTAAAGTCAAGAATAACATTAGATATATGTTTCTTCCCGACATTTAAATGTATCCTGGATAATCGTGGGGAGTATCATGATGAATAATGCTAGCCAGTTGCATTTATGATAAAGGTTCACATGAGTGATTCGGCAGAGCGTTAAATATTTCTCATTTATTATTCATGTATACGTATTATACAAAAACGAAACATAAAGACCGCATAAATTTTCTTGCCAAAACACCCCAAAATTCTGGGTGTCACGTGACCAGCCGATGCCAGGGCCATTTTCGCCGACTCCCAAACGTGGAGGCAAAATGCCCTGGGGACGAGGTTGCATTTATACTGTTTTTATCTGAAATCGTGGCCAGTTTATCAATCAGTGGAAGTCCCTGACTTCAGTCAGTAAGCGCATGCATAGGATTAGTGGCGTCGTGGGAGCTGTTCAACAGGGGGCTCAAGTCCAAAATTTTCCGACCGAAGTGTATTTCTTCTTAATTTTTCAAAAAAGAAATTATAGCGATTTCATCACAAAGTTTTCTGATCTAAAAAACTACAGTATACAGTAGGTTAACAGTCTACAGGTTTGAATCACTTCAATCTAAATTATACATTCCGTGTCCACGCAGAAGAAGATATATATAGCATTAAGTACTAAGAGTCCAGGACATGAACGCGAAGTTATCCAGCGAAATTTGCCTTGTTCTGTTGTTCATGCGCTAACTTATTTTATGATGAAATAGGTAGCATTACTATGAGTTATGACAAATGCCTGGCAGGATAATGTGAGTTCACTGTGGCTGACAACATAAACAAACTGGCCGAAATAAGCCGATCTAGTAAGTACGTATTACATTATTGTACTTAAACAATCTATTGTCAACTGATTATCAAGTTTTCAGACAACCACAAAATTTTGAAAATTTCCAACAAATATCATATAGTAGAAGAATAGAATAACGAATTCGTCATATCCCATCAGAAAACTAGGAAGCACTTCACCGAGGGTCTATAATATAATCGAGAGTTTTAGATTGACGTTCTTTTTTATAACCGCCAACTGCAAACCGCGGTTAGACCACAGCAGCCCAAGTATACTATCACGTCGTGATAGTACTTGGGCTGCTTGTGGTCAGACGTTTGCGGTTAGAAGTTTGGCGTTCATACGTATTCACCAAAAATTGACATGAGCTTCAGTGTTCAATTCAAAAACGTTGTGATTCAAGAACAACAGACATGTAAGAGTATAAATTTACACCCCAAACGTGGGTTGGTTGAGTAAAAGTTACTTCTAAAACTCATTAATAATTCATGAGGAAAATTCAAAAGAAATTAATGTTTAATCAATGTCTGTTTACCCCGGCACAGAACTGATACCAGTGTCTGTAAATGTGATACAGAACTGTTTAATAAAACATCAGTTCTGTATCACATTTACAGACACTGATCATATCAGTTCTGTAGCAAGTGTGCAGACACTTCGCATTCAACTATCTTGAGTGAGGTACGCTGGTAGCGTCCTCATACAAGATTAACATGATTTATTTTTGTTTAGTTACCTTAATAGGCGTTTTAGAAGTCATTTACAGAATTCGTGTCCGTTCTGTATCGGGATACAGGCACTCGGCTTCGCCTCGTGTCTGTATACCCCGATACAGAACGGTCACTCATTCTGTAAATAGTACATAAAAACCTTGCCGTAATTCACTTACCTCAAGAAGCCGTTCTAGCAGTAACCGGACCGCTGCGGTTTGTGGTTATCAAGAAAAAACGTCAATCTAAAACTCTATTAATGTCAATCTAAAATTAAACTCTCTAATATTTACCATAATACTATGTTTAGCAAAATTTCTTGGTGTCTAATCAATATCTGTAAGTCGCATACAGATTCGTCCTGATTAACTGATAAACGTTTTCCTCAACTTACTTAGCTAAAATCACTCCAACTTGAAAAATAGTTTGAAAACATGGCTATTTAGATGCGTCCATGCATTTGATAAAAAGTACGATAAACCATTCGCAGCCGATCTGTATTACTTAAAATATAGTTTCTTCTAAACTAGCTAATTTACTGACGTCAAACCAGGCCGTATTAGTTCAAGCTTCAAAACATTGAACCGTTTCGGCAACGATTGCGGATGATTTTCGGCTTGATAGACGAGTAGTTTTCTCCTCGCGACGGTAACACAACGATTTTATCACCATTATCATGTATGCATACATCGCTAATAAACTTCAGGTGAGGTGTTTAGCCTACGCTTAAACTACTCATTAATAATTCTCATGAATTAAAAAAAATGAATGTTGGAACAAGAGTGTAAATCGGATACAGTATATCAGATATACAGTCAACTCTCCTCTCGTTATAGCGGACACCCTGTGGACCGTCATTTGGTGTCCGTATTAGGGACCTTAAGATGCTATGGCGACGACAGCGGTTAAAAAGCAATTCAAATTTTAGCATTAAAAAGAAGTCACGGTTAACTGACTACTCAATACTTGAAGCTTGTTCAATAATTTTCAAAGTGTTAAAACGGTTGCAGTGTCTTTGTTAAGGCAGTTTCAGACAACAGTTCTCATCGCCCCACGAGCCAACGTCGTCCTGAAGACGTGAAAATGCTCTGAGTGGCGTTGTATATACAGAGCGAGGACGGTGTTCAGATTACTCTTGGGACTAGAAATTATTCATTATCTTTGTTTTGCAAGAAGAATGCTTTTGTTTGAAGGACGTAGTCCTCGAAGTTGCCGTCGTAGATCTTAAGGTCCCTATTAACCAGAGTCCACAATAGCGGGATGCGATGAAAATATCCCGATTTCAGGTTGTAAAATGTCACTACAATGTATTACTGTTTTTTTGTTTTGAAACGTCCAGTTTATTTCAGTTTCTAGTTGACGTTTACTGTGATACACAAGTACACAGTACACAGTACAAGTCAAAATACAAGTCAAAAATTTGTATTCAAATATTTTTTTATTCCAAAACCAAAAATACAACGGTAACATGAATCAGTAACATAAAGAATTATGTCACTCGATAAATTAAAAAGTCATTCACTTTCATGTGTCGAGAGAAAAATACGTCCAAGGTGTCCGTTGTAACGAGAGTAGAACAATAAAAATGTTTGTTGGAGACCACATGAAGACGTGTCCGCAATTCCGTAATAGCGAGAGTCCATAATATAGCGTAGTTTCGTCCTTTACTTACACATTTACTTTGAAAAATGCAGTATAACACGAATTACTACAGAGCACCTGCGCATAAATTTACTTAGCAATAACAATGAAAAGATACAGAAGATTTATTAAACATGCGCAACGCAAACATATATACATTTGGCAATCTGTTGATTTATAAGTATATAACTCCTATATTCATGCATGCATGTTTTGGTGCGTTTTTCAGAGTTTCTTTTTTACCCAATGATATATTAATTTTAAATCGAGCTATATAATTCATCGTTGGCTTTGTAGTACTTTATGTCATATTGTCTGTTAAAAACGTGTATTTTTGCAAGAAAATGAATACAAAATAATTATACATACTGATAGCTTACAACTTACCTAGATGTGTAGGTTTCACCGGTTACGGTCCCAGATTATCTTTTAGGAAAGAGATCTAATAACATGAAGCGTTGCTCATTAATTATGACAACACAACAGTTTCTCGATTTTATCACCAAGACAACAATCAATGGATGCAGCGATGCGATTACTCTTTAAATACAATGAAGGCCCCAGTTAATTATTTATTATATGCATGACAAAATATTACTGCATTCTGATTGATTAAGAGCAGTACAATTATTTTATTAATTGTACTGCTGTACAATTAAAGATTTAATTTTGTCATTTTGTAGTGACCTGTAATTCTGCATATATATAGCCAATACTTTAATTTAGATTATTGAGCATGCAATCAGACTGTTATCTGACACATCACACTTCAATGTACGTAAGCAATTTGATATGTAGTTCCTCTCAGCATGTTGTATCATAGTTTAAGTCGTAAAATATGTTGTTCCTTTTAGTGTAGGGTTCTCTTGTAAGTTCTTCCTGTCTTGTAGTTTACCAATAGAACTTGTTTTTAGCAGAAGTTCCCTTTATGTCAATCGTAGACATACTCTTCCTGTAGCGATAGTATAAAATAAGATGTCTTGTAAACTATAGTCGAAGGTTTTTAGAAGGAATAAAACGTTTTCTGTTTGAGTCCTGCGTGAGTAGTTGTTGCTGAAGCACGCTACAATTTTGTCATGCATATAATAAACAAATAATCATATATTGCTCTTACAATTAAACTGCTGATGCAACATCTTATTTGAAAGAACACTTAAAATGATAGAGTAACATCTTTTCAATTAGTTTTCGTTTCCTTGCTTCGTTCTTGAGATATTTCAGTTTGTTTGATATGCGAATTAAACGTTTTAACGTCACATGTGCATAGTGAGTTATTGAAAAAAGTTATATATCTTTGCGATTATCAAACCAAAATAATTCGAGGGAAGCATGTGCGTGCGTTTCGCTCAGAACACTAAACATGTAGATTATTTGACAATAGCAAAGATATATAACGTTTTTCGATAACTCATTATGCACGTGTGACGTCGCAAGGAAGCAATGAAACGAAAAGCAAGGAAGCGAAAAACTGCAAAAGATTGAAAGATGTTACTCTAAAGGATAAAGGACTGGGTGGCTAATCATCCTTACTTGCAGCCAGTGGGCAGTGGCTGAATTGCAAAGGACGCAGATCAACGTGGCCGTCATATCAAAGGCGCTCCAGGCAGCCGCCATACGACACAGTTCAGACCACGGATCACAGCTAAGATGTTAGGTGTTGATTTTATGGAGGGATAGAAAACCGGAGAACCCGGTGAAAAACCCTCGAAGCACAGGAGAGATCAACTACAACTCTACTCACATAAAGCGGTCACCCATCCAAGCACTAACCCCGTCTAACCGGGCTTAACTTTTTGGTGAGAGGCAGCGCGCTAACAGCACACGCCACCCGTGCTCCCCTATCATTTTAAATGTCCTTTCAAATAAGACAAACCTAATTTTCGTTTCATAGGCACTTTAAGGATTTACACTACTCGTGATATTTGAAAATTGTGCCAAATTGCACTCGCCTCGTACAATTTTACCTCGTACAATATTATGTAGTGTAAATCCTTAATTGTACTCGCTATCATATGATTATACCTATACATATACCCGACACCAGATAGTCGACGGGTTATATCTACCAGAAATTGCAGAAAGTTAGCAGTACTGCTGAACCTTTGAAACACTGAGCAGTGAAATGACATGTTTTAGCAATACTATCGGAAAATCAAAGTTATAAAACAACCAATACTTTTAGCGCGAGTCAACGAAAACTTATTCAGTCTTCAATTTTAATTTCCAAAGTCATTACATCAAATCACATTTTGGAAAAGATGTTAGAATCATTATTTGGACAAATGTTTTCTGGTATACGGACCAGGAATCGCAGGACGTTTGTGAGAAGATGCGGCGAGACCACTGGAGAGAACACCCCCAGCAAAGGCTGAAGATCACTTGACAAATTATTCCAGTATAAAGTTTTCTCGTTTGTTTTTGCTGCTGAGAATTTTAGGCAAGATGCAGGAATAGCAGGATGCGTCTTTTTCAGTGCTTGACGTCGGGATCAGCCCTGTTAATACTTCCATTATCCGTCATTTCAAACTAAATCGTTTTGATTTCTGGGGTAGGCGGCTGAGTTCAGCGTCAGGTGCGGATAATGGCGCATTCTGTATAGTAGTAAATAATGGACCATTATGTGTATTGTCTTGAATTTATTGATTTATGTACGGGGTTTGCCTAGTTGGGACCTCGTGTCCGTTCACTAACCCCTTGTCAAACTCATCTTTTACTGTTTGTAATGAATTGTGATCTGTTGTTATTATTGTAGTACTGTATTACTTAATGAGCTTGATTAAAGCTTCTATTATCATTATGTCAACTCGATATATTTAATTACCAATATATCTACACTACGTTTAAGCCATTGAGGAAACTGTATACGATAACTAATGTTAATGTTACAATAACTATACAGTACACCTAATATTACAATTCATTTTTCAGAGATCTTTGCGTAATGTAGGCAAATCATGGGCAAATATATACAAGCCACACATGTTACAATATATTAACAATATTACAAATTATTACGGATGCCCGTTTGCACTTATTAATAATATCACAAATTATATCACGAATGCATGTTACAATTATTAATATTACAAATTATTTAAAATAGAATTCACTATTAATGATATGCCATGGTTTATTGCGTTTGATTTATTTTTATAAAGTTTTTTCCCCGTATTTTCTTTTATTCGTTATAATTGATTTACTAGTACTCTTTGTTTGATAGACTCTAATACCTTTTTAAAATCGTCTCCACATTTTGTCTCTTTACAATCGACATAAATTAATGGTGCAAAAGGCATTGCCATGGATCCAACAGGCGGCCATGATAATGGTTCCATTAGAATTGGAAGGATAGGTTTTCTTAAAGCATCGGCTAAGGCTACTTCTTGCTGACAAGTTTTGGATTCGGTGTAAGCAACTGTTACACAAGAAATTATAAACTAAAGATGAAAAAACAAAATAAATAAAATGAATGAATGGATGGATGGATGGATGGATGGATGGATGGATGGATGGATGGATGGATGAATGGATGGATGGATGGATGGATGGATGGATGGATGGATGGATCGGATAGATGGATGGATGGATGGATGGATGGATGGATGGATGGATGGATGGATGGACGGATGGATGGATGGATGGATGGATGGATGGATGGATGGATGGATGGATGGATGGATGGATGGATGGATGGATGGATGGATGGATGGATGGATAGATGAATGGATGGGTGGGTGGCTGGGTGGCTGGGTGGTTGGGTGGATGGATGGATGGATGGATGGATGGATGGATGGATGGATGAATGGATGGATGGATGGATGGATCCTTCGCTCAAAACGTTAGACTCCTACGTTCTCTGTTTCGGCAGTATATCTAACCTTACTATATTTCGATTGTTATTACACTATTTGAATGAATAAATATATGTGAATGATAAATGAATGAGTAAATAAACAGATAGCCAAATTTATGAATAAATAAAGCAATTGGAATGGAACTGGAATCTAGGTCTGACGTCACCGTTCAAGCTCGGGTACAGTACCATGAATGAAACAGCATTTTATCGCTGAACAGAGAGCTTGGCACGAGGATTCAACAGTGACGTCAAACCTATGTTTCAGAAATTTCAATTGCATCCAGTTTTGTCGACCAGCTTCAGAACAATTTAGGACTAGGTTGTTATATACCTTAGCTTCCCGTATTCCTTTATCAATTTCTTTCTTAAGTTCATCACCACCACCCATGTTTCCAATATCTATCCAACAAGGTATCTTATTTGCCTCCAGATATTCTCTTAACTTCAGAACTTTATCTTGTATGTTCCACTGGTAGGAAATAAATGCCAAAGGTTTGCTCGCACTTGCAGATTTTTTCACATTTTCATCCTCAACTATTTGTTTTATCACTAAAATTTAATTAAAAACCTCTTTCAATTAACTGTACATATTTTGTGAATAATCGTACTGGCAAATATGTAATTTTTTTTAATATTTCAAGATCATAAATAATTCATGAAGGAGAAACTGGTATAGATAATAATAGCTAATATTTTAAAATTAAATTAGTGTATATCCCATCTGGAATTTTGGTTACCATTAGTAGACATGGTTTGGTTTCTAGCAGGAGCACCATTCATTTTAAGGTTTTCATCATTGCCGTTCATTTCCTTAGATATATTTTGGCCTGTTCCTAAATAGAAAAGAAAATTAAATAAAATTTGTTCAAAAAATAGAAAATGAATTAACAGTCAACAACTCTTCTTCAGTGCCAGTGGCGCTACAAATAAGCGGTTTTGTTTGGTCAATTTTAATCTGTTCATAGTCAATCGAGATATGGTCTGGAAACCCAGCTAAAGTCTTTGGTCTATCTTTTATTCTTTTTGTTCACCTTTATGCATTTTTGTGCATGGCGCACGGTCACTGAGCACATTGTATTTTAGTATAATGAACGAATTGTCCAATAGCAACGTTTCAGTTCAATCACTCAACCGTGCTATTTAAATATTAATAAACCTAAAATAAAGGATGTGCACGGTGTAAGGTACGGTTCAACATAAAATCACAGAGTTTCCAGACCATATCTCGATTGACTATGATCTGTTCAAAATGTTTTCAGTAGCAACATATCCATCGTTAATAATTATATTCATCAACTTTTCTGTATCTATACAAGGCTTTGATTTGGACACCGCAATCTCTAACACTCCCGTATATAAGGGATACGGATATGTTCCGCCCTATAGAGTATTCTTGGTTTTCATCTGACGTCACGGCGGCCATGTTGGTGCACAGGAACAATGAAATGGCGGCCATGTTGGTGCACAATCTTTATCCTATGGGAATTTAACTCTATTCTTATTTAAATATTTTGTATTGTTTCACCACCCCAACGGGGCCAGCGATCACGTGAGTGAAAACCGAGAATAGTTTGTAACTTTGTAAGCTCCAGGGTCTGGGATAGGGTATATACAAATTGTCTAATTTGGTCTGGAATAGGATACCGATCACGCTCGCACCGGCCGATCCACGACAGGACAGACTACGACTTTTTCAAATCCATGTGTTGTTCAGCGGAGGCTAGTAAA
Organism: Corallium rubrum; assembly: GCA_964035015.1. Classification (NCBI taxonomy): domain Eukaryota; kingdom Metazoa; phylum Cnidaria; class Anthozoa; order Scleralcyonacea; family Coralliidae; genus Corallium; species Corallium rubrum. Next base: position 8,881,984 of record OZ035998.1, read on the forward strand.
TAATTGCAACGACTCGTACGTTTAATTCATTTTGAAAACGATCTTTTATTAAAAAGATCGTTTTCAAAATGAATTAAAAGTACGAGTCGTTGCAATTATATTATAATTGATATTAATCAATTATCATGCCTTTTTATCAATATTTTTTTAAGTTTAGGACTGAAATAGGGTATGAAAAATCGCCTTTTAACGTCTGGGATAGGGTCAGGATTTTGAGGTCACGGCGGCACACCCCTACCCAAAAATTACCAGAGTACCCCCAGGGTCTAAATCACATGACAAGTCACGACATATGTAGTTATACCACTCTATTTTCTTGATTTTTTAGTAACTTGCGAAAAAAGCCTGTGGTCAGTAAAGCTTTTACCTTGAACATCTTTGTTTCTTTCTAACTTTTGCGGTAGTTTTAGGTTTATGTTAACTGCAGTTGATCCAGTTCCCATCAATACAGGTGATGCTAAAGAAAAAGATAATTTATGACTAAAATGAGCTACAAGAACATGATCTGAAGCCAATTACGCTACAAGCGCACAAAAGATGCAAAACGAGGTATATTTTGCACTGAAATCAACTGCTAACTGATGGTTTACAATCAATCCCTCTTATACAATATTAATTTGTCTGATCATTTCAGACGCATAAATTCACGTAAATATATCGCGAACAGTGTGAAACGTTTATATGTAAACCATAATATTTGAAGGAGTTGACACATAGGTTATAAAAATAGCTGATTTAAAGTGTTTTACCTTTGGCCATTGCAGCCCGTCTTCTAACTCGAGCGTCACTCTGTCTTTGGTCTTTACCTTGTGTGGATGTCTCTGCAGTTGCTGGAACAACAGCTATCAATCCAAGACCTATTCAGAAGTATATGGTTTCTGGCATAAGTAATCACTTTGATGTCTGTCCGTCCGTCCGTCCGTCCGTCCGTCCGTCCGTCCGTCCGTCCGTCCGTCCGTCCGTCCGTCCGTCCGTCCGTCCGTCCGTCCGTCCGTCCGTCCGTCCGTCCGTCTGTCTGTCTGTCTGTCTGTCTGTCTGTCTGTCTGTCTGTCTGTCTGTCTGCATGTCTGTCTGTTGCCAGGATATCTCAAAAAGTATTGCACCGATTTTCATGAAAATTGGCAGGGTTGGCCATAGACCAACGACCAATCCCTTACATTTTAGTTGAATTTGGTTGAAAATTGGCTAAATATTTCATAAAACTCTGTCCGTAAGCTTCTCCGTGTAGAAGAAATGCTTGATGGCGCTCATTATTCTTATTTTATGCCACATTTTTGCGTAATTTTGGTAGGAGTGCAATCAATTAAGCATTTTATTCATTCTTACATGGGTAAGCCTTGAGTGCGCCAGTCCGGTTAGCATTATGGCTCGTTTTCCTTTTAACATCTTTAATAATAACCCACTGACGGAGGTATATACAGTCTCTGAGTGCCCTCTTGTTGCATTTATGTTGATATAAATATAAAGAAGAACGAAGATAAGACTAAAAATAATAGGTCTTTTACTCACCGCTGCCAGTAGTCGCAGCACGACTTCGCGATCGCGCATCGCTCTGGATTTTATCTTTAACATCTGTGGATTTATTTCCTCCTGCTGCTAATTCTAAAAGTTTTAATTTAAGTATAGAGTTAGTGCAGTACATTCTTAGTTGTTTGTAGTGATCGATATTTTGCAGTATGGCTAAAATTTTTGGCTTAAATCAAATTTAGATTGTTTTTAGTGTTTAAAGTAAAGTTTTCGCTTTGTTATTCAAGCTGTAAATACTCATGAAAAATCGGGAGTCCCCAGACGAAGATTGAATGGGCGACCATATGAGAACTACAGGACTCAAAATAACATTTCATGTTACGCCGGTCATGGTGACTGGTCAGTTCCAATTATGACCGGTCAAAGGCGATTTTTGACTGGTCAAATTTCACAACGCCTCCCCCCCCCCCCCAAAAAACAAAACAAACAAACAAACAAACAAACAAACAAACAAACAAACAAACAAACAAACAAACAAACAAACAAACAAACAAACAAACAAACAAACAAACAAACAAACAAACAAACAAACAAACAAACAAACAAACAAACAAACAAACAAACAAACAAACAAACAAACAAACAAACAAACAAACAAACAAACAAACAAACAAACAAACAAACAAACAAACAAACAAACAAACAAACAAACAAACAAACAAACAAACAAACAAACAAACAAACAAACAAACAAACAAACAAACAAACAAACAAACAAACAAACAAACAAACAAACAAACAAACAAACAAACAAACAAACAAACAAACAAACAAACAAACAAACAAACAAACAAACAAACAAACAAACAAACAAACAAACAAACAAACAAA
>OZ035998.1:8889341-8891841 GCA_964035015.1 Corallium rubrum
ATTATACTACATGGTGTATGTGCAGCAAACAAAGTAGGATTAAAGGAGCCGATTGCATGTATAACGAACGAACGAACGAACGAACGAACGAACGAACGAACGAACGAACGAACGAACGAACGAACGAACGAACGAACGAACGAACGAACGAACGAACGAACGAACGAACGAACGAACGAACGAACGAACGAACGAACGAACGAACGAACGAACGAACGAACGAACGAACGAACGAACGAACGAACGAACGAACGAACGAACGAACGAACGAACGAACGAACGAACGAACGAACGAACGAACGAACGAACGAACGAACGAACGAACGAACGAACGAACGAACGAACGAACGAACGAACGAACGAACGAACGAACGAACGAACGAACGAACGAACGAACGAACGAACGAACGAACGAACGAACGAACGAACGAACGAACGAACGAACGAACGAACGAACGAACGAACGAACGAACGAACGAACGAACGAACGAACGAACGAACGAACGAACGAACGAACGAACGAACGAACGAACGAACGAACGAACGAACGAACGAACGAACGAACGAACGAACGAACGAACGAACGAACGAACGAACGAACGAACGAACGAACGAACGAACGAACGAACGAACGAACGAACGAACGAACGAACGAACGAACGAACGAACGAACGAACGAACGAACGAACGAACGAACGAACGAACGAACGAACGAACGAACGAACGAACGAACGAACGAACGAACGAACGAACGAACGAACGAACGAACGAACGAACGAACGAACGAACGAACGAACGAACGAACGAACGAACGAACGAACGAACGAACGAACAAACGAACGAACGAACGAACGAACAAACAAACAAACAAACAAACAAACAAACAAACAAACAAACAAACAAACAAACAAACAAACAAACAAACAGTATTTGTAAAATATTTTACCGCTCACAGCCTTGCGTCTTTCTCTAGAATCTCTATAGTTGACGAGTTTACGTTCCTTTGATTTTCTTCCAAATATGGGTATTTCTAAATTTAAAAACAACGTCAATATAGCATATGTATCACATACTACAAATACTAAATTAGCATAAAATTAGAACAAAATTCGAATAAAATTAGCATAAAATAAGCCAGAACAAAATAAGAAAATAATTAGAATAAAATTAGAATTGTTTGCAAATGACCTTTACATACAGAAAAATTACATAGATGAAAATGGCCGCACATTATCACTAATAAATGTAAAATAGCATTGTGGTTTTATTATCAGCACATGAACCATAAACCATACATACATTTTGTAAAATACCATTTTCGCAACCACTAAAATGGCAGCAAAATGTAGGCTAGTGCAACAATTGATCGATAATTTTAACGCCGATACAAAAAATAAAAGGCTAGGGCTAGATAATTATTTATTTAAACCTAGCTGATTCCAGTGCATATAAGTAAATTTCTAAATCTGTTTAACTACTGTAGATAAAAAGCCTTACCGTTGGTAGACGCAGGTCTACGTTTTTCATTCCTATCTCTCTTGGCTTTTATCCTTATTGCTCTGGTGGCTGTTGGAAATAAAACCGACAAAATAACTTACATTGTATCACTCACAAATCATGCATTGTTCGAAGATGAGATGTATGCAATACATATATAATACGCTGCTACGTGATATTATATGCGTCAATAAATTTAGTTAGACAAACGGCCAAAAAATTGTTGGTGACGAACACTGTAAAAACTTACCGGTTGAAACAACCAGTTTTATTAATTGGTGTCTCAAATGCATTTTTTAACAATTCTAGCTTTACTGGTAAAATAACCGAAAATATTAGTTAAAACAACCAAAAGAACGGTTATTTAAAGCGAAAATATCTGGTTGTTTCAACCAATAGAAATTTGTCTGCAATTAGTCAGAGGAACATTGTGGTTTGATAGTTGATTCAACTCCTTATAATTGTATATATATTAGCCTTAATACAACTTATTTCCCACATTACCATCGGCGGATGACGATCGACGTTGATTCTCTTTCTGTGGTTCCATTACTCCATTCACTCTAGTTCTTGCTAAAAATATGAAAAATTCTTACTGTATTCAAAATACTTAAAGAGGAAATGAAATGAAAATTAAGTTTGCTCTATCTTCAAGATATCCAAAAAATAATAAAGAATTACTTTAACAGTTTTTCCATATTTCACTTCGTTCTCAAGTTATTTAGATTTGTTTGATATGTAATATATCAACAACGAGTTTGAGTGTTTCATCAGGGAATCCAAACACGAGAAAACATGATGAAAGCACGAGGCCGAAGGCCGAGTGGTTTTATTGTTTTCGAGTGTTTGGATTCCCCTGATGAAACACGATAAACGAGTTGTTGATATGGCATCTCAATCGAGTGATTTCAATTGAAAAATACAATTAAAATAAACCCTCATGAGATTTTATTCATGAGTGTGTGTAAAATTTATTCATACAGCAACTTCTTTGTTTTGCATC
>OZ035998.1:8894341-9139341 GCA_964035015.1 Corallium rubrum
TACCTTCAGGGCACTTATTTTGCAGAGCTTTTGTGACATACGATATAGTTTGTGAATTTCTGCGCTCTTGGAGATTGCTCCATCCTAATTTACAGAGGATGTCTTTTGAGCGTATATCATATGTATCTCCAGTAATAACCCTTGCCGCTCTATTTTGTAGTAGAATAAATTACAGTTCTCGAGTCGTAGGTCTGGAAACGATGTTACAAACATGAATTGTGGATAGAAAATGTATTATCATATTGTCAGTGAAATTAATGTATGCATTTTATTCGGCGCATGAATAGTACCGTCTGCATCAACGCCGTACTTGAGTCGTATTACACGACTGGGCTCATCGTATTTAATGGAACTGTCGAACTTAATGAAATTGCCGTATTTAATGGTTACAGACAGCGTATTTTTCATGAACTTATGTCTCATATTTTATACGGCGCATGAAAAATACGCCGTTTGTCACAGGCCTAAGCTCAACTGAAAATCGCAATAAGTTTGTAATAAACTGGCTCCATTAAACATTTATTAAATTTTGAAAGAGTATATATATTGAAACCAAATAAAATAGAAACGATCAGCATGCAGGTAACGTACCACTTGAACTTTCATTTTCCTTGTCCAATGTTATTTGCGCTGCTGTTTTCTCGTTTTCCTCAGTATCTAAAAAGGCTGAGTGATAGTTTAAGTTAGAGAGATTATTTGCTGTACAAATTAAGAAGTAAATAAAAACTGAAAGGGTAAACACTTTGAGAAAAAAAAATAGAGAAAAGTTGCAGAAAAACGAGAACGTGGTGGGACTGGTGGCGCATATTAATATTTCAACATGGAGAAAGAAAAAACCCACTAAAATTAAGAATTATACAAAAATACCGTGTTAGTGAATTACATGTACCTCAATTATTGTTGATTTCATATTACTTTACCGTCAGGCGTTGCGAAGTTCGTTGGAAAGTTTCAAAGTTGCCAATTATCCAATCAAGATAAGCTTCGATTCACAGCTCGCAATTTGATTGGATAATTTGGCAACCTTGTTTACGTAGTTCTCAACTTCGCAACACACGACGGTAAAGTAACATGAAATCAACAATAAGTCCCTGAATCAAGAAAAAACATGCTCTATTATCTACAACTCGTTAAACAACAAAGCAAAAACGACTTTATAAGGTTTATTTATAATATTTACACTTGATTATAATGTAAAAGTTAGGAGGAAAGGAACTGTACCAGTTGAACAGTGGCAAAAATTAAAATCTATTTGCGTTTGCCTTTACAACCCGTATACGATTAGTGTATAAAATACAAGAATCACACGTGTGTGTATACAAGTATCAAGAATCTCAGTTTCCGGCCCAATTATGATGCACTATGGGATAGAATCAAAGGTCAAATGAGCACCAATTAAGTCAGTGCCATTGTTAACAAAGAATATTCATGAACCACAACAATGGCACTGACTTAATTGGTGCTCACTTGACCTTTGATTCTATCCCATAGTGCATCATAATTGGGCCGGAAACTGAAATTCTTGATGCTTGTATACGGGGTATTCAATAACCTATAAATTGCTATTCTTTGTTAGTAATTTTAAAGTATGACAGATTTCCCCAATTTTTTTTTTTAAATTTTTTGGCATTAACTAAAGTTGGCAACATCTTTACCTGACAAACAGGTTCCACAGATTGCAAATGGAGGGCTACATTCGCGACAGCTGTAGGGCTTTTCATCATCAGCATGGTTGTACACGTAGCAGCAAAGATTGCATTTCCACGATGTTTGTTCAGGAAATGCTTTCATGGGATTACTTTTTGTCAAATCATGTTCATGCATGAAACACTTTTTATCTCTGGTGCAACCATGACACAAATGATAATTACAACTTCCACAACGCCACGCATACCTAACAACAGTAATTTCGATGTATTTGAGTATTATATAGTGAGCAGTTATTAATGTACATATTACAAACAGTGGCGTAGGAAGCAAGTTGATCTTGGAGGGGCACAGCTTCCCAAAAGGCACTTTGTTCAGGGGGTAGGACGTCAAAAGGACACTTGAAACTGACATGTTTTATCATAAAAAGGGAACTTTTCTGTTGCAAAAGGGCACTTCCTGACAAAGTTGGGGGGCACATGCCCCGTTTCCCCCCGGTTCCTACACCCTTGATTGCAACAGTGACGCGTTCTGCGTCGTGATAATACTTATTTTTACTTCATATCATATCATCAGGCTGGGAAGTTCAGTATGATGAATTCGGAAGTGTAGATGCAAATGCAAATGATTCTGTACCCCAAGCTCAACATGAGTAATTTAGTTGCTAGTTAGTGGAGGGGGATGGTTTGGAAACTCGGCAAAGTCATTGTTCTATGTTTTTGTTCAAACATAAGGTCACTGAACATATTGTATTTTCTGTATTCATTATACAGTCCTCCAGTAGCAACGTTCGGGTTTAACCTGCAGTGTAGTCCTTCGTCGTCACGTGTTGTACGTCTGATCTTATGAATTGAAATAAGTTTTATCCCGCGTCACTTTGGTGTGGAGTCGAAATTACGAACTTGCTTATTGAAGGTAAGTTTGTGGATACAGTACAATTATGACGTATTGCTGTGATAGAGGCCTATAAGAACAGGCCGAAAGTCCAGCAAATAATTATATAATATACGTGCAACAACTTTATCTTCAATTATACATTTATCGCCATGAAAACCTTCAAAGAATTACTGTCGTGGTAATAGAAGCCTTACTAAAATATCGTTGCAATATAATCCTCAAGTTGACCAATTCATTTGATGAAAATTATTGCTAACTTCCTGTTTTTAATTTGACTGGTTTCTGGTTTTTAAACAAGCAATAAGAAACAGGATTTTCTTTGCAAAACACCAATCAAATTCAAAACAGTTGTCAACGAATATTATCGAATGAATTGTTCAAGGTGAGGAATCAATATAATGCAACAATATTTTACGGAACGCTTCTATTGCCACGACAGTTATGCGGAAATTTGCTGAGTTCAAATACTTAACTGAGGACGTCAAATCAGGAATGAAATAGCCTGTGAACAGTCTAAATATACACGCTCTGTAATTTAGTCTGTGAAATCACGCAAGATAGCTTGTCGAAACCCTACTGCAAAGCTTATCAGATCTGAGAACTATAGATTCTGATTGGTCTAATGCATGCGTGTGTGATTTCATATTGGTTTATTTGATTGAATTATTTGAACTCACGAGAATTGCCAGTGAACCAATTATAATTGGCATATGACGGGGCTTGTAATTTAGTCAATCAAAATCTACTTCTCAAATCTGAAAAGCTCAGCGGGGATTTCAAGACACTATCGTGTGATAGCCTGCGTGCAGACACTCCTTCCCATTCCAGGAGGGGGAAGGAGTGTCTGCACGCAGGCTATCGTGTGAGTTTTCATAGTCTGAAGTACATATAGGTAGTATATTCAGGTTATACACGGCCATACCTGTTTTCTTTCTACCCTTACCGCGTAGGGTGTCACACTCATTTTTTAATAAACTGGTTGGCGAAGCCAAATAAAGCGAAGTTTGCAGAAAAACTATATAACTTGTCGGTAAGTTGATCTGTAAAATTCGCGATCGTTAGTCCCGGACACATAGAGCACGATCCTCTTACTCAGAACGATCACAGTGCGCCACCCTCGTTATTATAATAATAACTACTGGTATTTTATGTAATATTTCATAAACTAGTGGGAGTGTTAATTCTTTGAACGTTTTCATGGCGATAAAGTAATATAAATAAGTTTTGTGGAAACACCACAAAGAAATATTTTACGTGGTGTTTCCACAAAACTTATTTATATTATAGTGGGAGTGTTTTACCAGGGGTTACAAACACGAGAGGACAATGAAAATCACGAGGCTGTTAACCGAGTAATTTTCATAGAGAATAATGAAAATCACGAGGCTGCAAGCCGAGAGTGAATTATATAGTAGAGGGACTTGGTGATATTGGTGCATATGGTTTCACGTTGAATTTATAATTAAGAAATGTGATAATAAACGGTTCTTTGTTTGTGCCGTTTATTATCTGATTTCTTAATTATAAATTCAGCTTGCGCGACCTTTACAGGTTTCAAAACTCATAACACATGACCAAATATTTTTGTCTAATTGGCTAATTAGCTCATGAATTATGAATGAGTTCGAGAAATTATTTTATACTGACTTATCGAATTCAAACATCTAATAATTCAAGTTTATCAACAATCTTTAAGATAGAAGCTAGAAGCTGTTTAATTAAGCTGAGAAAATTGATCTAAAAATTCATGCAAATCAGGACGAATTTGCACCCAATTACATATACACCTACATGATTAAACATTCATTTCTTTTGAATTTTCCTCATAAATTATTAATACCTTGGAAAATAATACTCACTGTCCTTGAAAACGGCCGTTTACCCCGCACCCATGGCATATCCACATAGCATTATCTGCGAGGGTCAGCATGTCTGTTACTTGTAGATGATGTTCATGTTTAGGACTCTTCAATTGCTTCATGCAATCCAAGCAAATATCAAATGAACATTGTGCGCAGTGGTATGACTTTTTTCGTTTTAGTTCCATTGACAACCTGTTGCATGTCTTACAAATCCATTCTTTGGTCCCCAACTTTACTGCATACTTTTCTGCAGCATTGACCAAGGTAAGCACATGCTTGTGAACCCGTACCAATAAGACTTTATCCGTCATCTGTTCGTTCAACACAAAATCATAACTGAATGAGTTTAAGGGCCTGTTTATAAGATCCCGGTGTACCGGGATCTCGGCTTGTAGATAATTTACTGTTATTTTCGTGGTTGCGTTTATATGGAGACCGGGACGTCCCGGTGATCCCGGTTGAAGCAACCGAGATCTCGGTACACCGGGACAGATTTTTTCCCATATAAACGCGACATCCCGGTACACCGGGATGAAGTTTACCGGCTGAACTACAATGCTTGTAACTTTGAATATTACGGTCAGAATTTCGTCCAAACGGTCAGGTCTAAAGACAAAACACTGAATAAAAGTGAAATAACTTCTAACATAGTAGAATTAGGGTGAGTTTTCGCCCCGCGGTTAATATTCCCTCATGCGTCATGTAATATAAAGCCTCTGCGGAGGAGAGAGGTGAGTTTTTGCTTTTTTGTCCATTTCCCCAAATTCCAGCGCTTTTTGACCCAGGATGAAATTCATCCCGGGCAACCGGGACATCCCGGTACACCGGGATTATATAAACAGGCCCTAAGACATACATGAAGTAATTTTGAGTTTACTCTGTAACTATTCTAACTTCAATATCTTATTTTTCATATTTTGTATCAATAGACTTATCTCCAATCTAGTAGGCAAATTGTAACCTGTATAACCTATATATACTTGCGTATATTGTTGGTGTGTATCTAAATCTTTGCGTGTGTACATAGACGCACCACCAGTCATGACAGCAAATTGTAAAACTTTACAAATATCATTACCATGCAATTAAGATAATGCAGGGCATGCCCCCGAAAAATGTTGATTAATCTAAAGCTCTGAAATATGTCCTGCATTTTGCAAGCAGTTTTATAACAAATAAAACACGCTTTCAAGATCATTCTAAAATAATTAAATACAAACCAAACACAGTGCTAAAGGGCGGTGCCCTGTTTGGCGTCAAAAACATCGCTTGCTATTAATTACGAACGAACGAACGAACGAACGAACGAACGAACGAACGAACGAACGAACGAACGAACGAACGAACGAACGAACGAACGAACGAACGAACGAACGAACGAACGAACGAACGAACGAACGAACGAACGAACGAACGAACGAACGAACGAACGAACGAACGAACGAACGAACGAACGAACGAACGAACGAACGAACGAACGAACGAACGAACGAACGAACGAACGAACGAACGAACGAACGAACGTTTGAAATTTACAGTCTTTTTTTGGGCGGGTGTAATTTACAGAATGCAGAATTGGTTTGCAATCAATCCCTTGCGATATAGGGGACAAAGATACGGCGGCCATGTTGGAGGAAAACATTCTCGAAATACAATAGCTGCTAATGAGATTATTTTGTTAAAGTTCCTCGAACATGGCCGCCATGACGTCAAGTGCAAACCGAGAATACGAGTTGAGTATGGGGTCAGCAGTAATACCACAAAGGAATCTTTAATCCTGTCACCGGTTCCGACCTCATGTTGTAACAGGGTTGCCAGGTCCTCTGGGCCAAAATAAGCCAAACGCATGTTCAAAATAAGCCAAAAAAAGCCAAACTGTAAAATTAAGGTGGGGGACTGGGCCCGGGTGCTAATTGCAGTAATAATTATGCAAGTATGCCATAAATAATCGGTTTATCACTTTATCTGACATAAAAACTAAAAATTTGCTTATTTTTTAAAATTATTTATTTAGGTATACACTCACATTTCACATTTCAAAACATTTTATATAAGCCTGTCATGCAAGTATTCAGTTTAAAACTCGGTTAAAAAGAGAAATTCATCTTAGTCAACTGAGTCAACTGCTGAAGTTTTAAACGGATCAAAAGTCTTGAATTATGATTGGTTGAAACTTGAAAAATTATGCGGTCGGACCTCTGCGAAGACAGTGGCATGAGTGATGATGTTCTAAATTAAGAATTCATCTCTGATTGGTTGATAGTTATCTCATGGTTATCCAACTCGCGGATCGGGTAATCCCTACTGCTCTATACCGAGATTTAACAATTAGTCTTTCTAAACAACAAAGCAGCAAATTTTAACGGATGAAAAACTGAAATATGGTGAAAAGACCGACGACTTTCCATTTTTTAGAAAAAAAAAGCCAAAAACAAGCCAAAAAATAGTTATAAGCCAAATGAAATTTTTCCAAGCCAAACCTTGTAAAAACAAGCCAAATTAGAGAAATTTGGCTTAAAAAAAGCCAATCTGGCAACCCTGTGTTGTAAGCAATAATGATTGCTTATTGGCATTGTAATTGACCCTTTAGCGAGACAGGAATCAACAACCTTAACGCACTTGTCTCACCCCCCACGTGACCCTGACCTCTTCCTTAAGGCAAAATGTTTTGCCCTCAAACGCTAATTGACCAGTCACGATAAGGCAGAGGTCAGGGTCACGTGGGGGGTGAGACAAGCCCATTTACCGCTGACCTCATATATATTGAAGTCATATCCTACATGCATTCTGCAAATTACCCCAACAACACTATATAAAAATCTAGAATATATAATAGTTATAGTGTGATGGCTGCAAATTAAAGGCATTCGGTTTAAGGTAATCACAAGATCCTAAATCTAGTTCTCATCGTCCTGAATTTTCACGAAGTGTGAAATCAGAAGGAAGGACAAGAAACTCCGCGATAGAACAAACCAACAGGAACAAGAACAATAGTCAGAGAACGCAACCCTATCTGCATATACTGTTCGTAAGCACATGCTTACATTATTGGCAAGAAAATTATACATAAAGTTCTAGACGATACCTTTTTAATAGAAACAAAATACGCCAACAACGTCGTCGTTGATTGCCGTACGCCGTACAGCAGCTCAGCAAGTTACCAGTCGTTTGATGATTAACTTAATTCTCTTTAACGAGCCAACATCTAAAATATAAAAGACCAGTCAGTAATGACAGTTTGATCTGTCGGTGTGAGACGGGAAGAGCGGTAGACGATATCAACAACTTCTTTAATTCACCCCGTGAAATCCATATTATGGGCAAAGTATAAGCAAGGATGAATATCAATAAGCCTTATATATTCCAGTCTAGTTAAGTCCCAAGAGAATACTTGTATATACAGGGTGTATCAAAAAAAAGGCTATACCTTAGAAAATATAATTAACATTCTTTTCAAATAACCTATTGTATATTGACAGCCCTATGGTCAGTTGAACCATTTTTAATCGAACTGATATGAATATAATTAACATTTTTATTTCAGTTATGCTCCTTCATACGTTTAGAAGTTATCGTAATTTCCCAGGTGTATACGACCATTTGTTTTTTACGCATCCGTGACTTCAGAGGTGTCCAGGGCTGTCAATATACAATAGGTTATTTGAAAAGAATGTTAATTATATTTTCTAAGGGTAGCCTTTTTTTTGATACACCCTGTATACTTGAGCCGAGGCATCATGCGTAACAATTAGTAGACAACGCTTCTCTCATTTTAGTTCTGGCCCCCCTAGCTAAAATTAGGAATCAGCTAAACTCTGTCGAACCTCTCTCCTTGTAAAACCATCACAAAGTTATAACTTATGGGTGGTGTGTGCTGTTAGCGGGCTGCCTGTCACAAAAAAGTTAAGCCCGGTTAGACGGCGGGGTTAGTACTTGGATGGGTGACCGCTTGAGAATGACCTGTTGTCGGGCTTGGACTCATGTGAGTAGAGTTGTAGTTGATCTCTCCTGTGTTTCGAGGGTTTTTCACCTGCATAAAATCAACACCTAACATCTTAGCTGTGATCCGTGGTCTGAACTGTGTCGTTGGCGGCTGCGTGGAGCGCCTTTGATATGCCTCGACACGGCCACGTTGATCTGCGTCCTTCGCAATTCAGCCGCTGGCTGCACGTAAGGATGATTAGCCACCCAGTCCTTTATCCTTTAATCTGTCCTTGCTAACTTTCTCCAAATTAGTGAACACAAGAGGCAAACAAGTTGCATTTTATAGGAATACTAAAAACTTGTGTTAAATAAACCAACAGAAAAGTAATGATTTGGGGCTCAAAAGCTTCTTCTATTCCTCAGAGACTGAATTCAATGGGGACTTTTTACGACACGTACAAAAGCTTTACGCCAGATAGATTGTGAGGGCGGCATGCAGGCCACGAGGGAGATTTATCTAAAACATGATTGAAGAGGTTTGTTCCGCAGAATTCCCAAAATATGGCGTTGAAAAAAGAGAATATAGTGTTATCATGCATACTTGAGAAACAAGTAAGCTTCGCTTTTCCATCGTGTCCAAAGATGGATAAAGGAAAAAGATAGTGACGACGATATTTTGATAACAGAAGACTGTTATTCGCAATGCAGGACGTTTACTTACTAGTTTTGATGTAGAATTGGTGGTTTGCATCAATTGGAGGAAAACATACTCCAAATACAATAGCTGCTAATAAGGTTCTTTTGTTAAAGTTCCTCCAACATGCCGCCATGACGTCAAGTGCAAACCAAGAATTGTTGAACTTGCTTGAACATGATACGTCATTGCCGCCATGTTGGATGAATTTGACAAAACTTTTTGATCATCTGCAAATATAATTTCATCATAGTTAGTTAGTGGAGGGGGATGGAAACTACATTGTCTTTCAAGATTATGCAATGGTCATATTGTTGAACACAATAGTTCATGTTGGAGGAAGGCAATTGGTTGAAGAAAGGAAATTACATTTACACAACGAACAAAGGACTTACAACACGTGACGACGAATTGAAGGACTACGCTAATTAAACCCGAACGTTGGTATTGGATGACTGCTTCATTATACAGAAAATACAATACGTTCAGTAACCGTGAAATTAGACAAATTGAACAAAAGCATGGAACGATGACTTTTGCCGAGTTTCCAAACCATCCCCCTCCACTAACTGTGATCTCATCTAACATGGCGAAAATATCTTTGTCCTTCAAATCTCAAGGATTGTTTGCGGACCACCTATAGAATGATCGTTTATTAGTTCAACGGACGAAGTATCACTCGCTCTTCAGTTTCATGGTTTGCATTGATAAATGATAAGTGATAGTGTAAATAATTTTGTCGAGTTGTAATATCATTGAAATATTATAAATTCAAGACCTGTGTATAATATTCGTCTTTGCAGTTATTTGTACAATCCAAATTCTACATATATGTAAAATAGGACGACCAATCCCTCGAGATTCAAAGGACAAAGATATTTCGGCTATGTTGGATGAAATTATAATTGCAGATGATCAAAAACTTTTGTCCAATTCATCCAACATGACCAACAAGGTGGCAATGACGTGAGGTGCACACCACCGATAGCCATTATAATAAAATAGTTATTCTATTCTTTTAGCAGTTAAATACCTCAAAAAAAACCCCGATTTTAGAAAAAGACAAGAAAACGTTTCCAATTTCTCTCCGGAAAAAAATATGAAATAACAGAACAATAATTGTTTAATATATTGTTTAATATATAGAGCATATGATATTATGATAATTACATGTATAATTAATTTATTTTAAATATTTACAAATTTGTTTTTAGTAAATGATTAATATTAATAGTGTCTCTTGAATATATATGGAGGATTGCTATATAGCGGTACCTAACTACCAAGATAAAAAATAAACAATGCATGTTGCTCTTACAAAAGTTTGAAACCGTAAAATACAATACTCGCAACCTTAATTAAAGGGTTGTCAACCTATCAAATAGATATCGTTTCGTAAGTGAAATATTGGGCAACTTAGCGGGGGAGAAAAAAGTTGCGGCTTGATTAAGATGCGTCTTATCTAAAAGCCTGGCCAAGCGCTTTCAACATTTCATTCAACATTGTTGAACGCGTGTTGAACGAAAATTTGAATTCAACACCATTCAACAACATTCAACAGGGGTGGCCAAACGCTTTCAACATGTTGAATCAAGGTTGAATTCAACAATGTTGAACGATGTTGAATGAAATGTTGAAAGCGTTTGGCCAGGCCTTAATAAATCTCGAACACACTCGTATAAACGGTCAAATTTTAATAAGTCACGACTTATTTGAGGCAAGCTTTCAATCCCTGTTCTTATTTTGGTCACGAACAAATTGGCCATTTGTACAGGCGAGTGTGTTCGCGACTTAAGTTCTGATATTTTCTCCCGTTTAAAGTGGCACTACGACGAAAAAATCGTGAATCTAGTATTAATACCAGTAAACTACAATTTCCAAATGAGGAATACTGGCGTCTTCAGTTTCTCAAAATATTGTCTGAAACATGTAAATTAGGTGCCTCGTGACGTCATTTACTCACACAGGCAAAAGTAAGATTTACAAAATGAGTAATATCTCTGAAACTATGAAGTAGAAATAATTCAAACTTTGCACAAGAATAGTTATGGGGAAAATACACTCCAACGTTCACATTATGTTGTTTCCATGGATACCGTTTGCAAACAGGCGCCTTCCATTTGTAAAACAAAAATGTTTATTTTTTCTCCATAAAACAACTTTTACCGCAATACATTGACATGAATATTTGTAGACACACAGATATTGTATTTTGAATGTTCCAATCATCATATTCTTTTGAAAAGAAAGATAAAATTAATATTTTAATTTTTTAGTAACAAGGCTCGTGTTTCTAAACGGTTTCCATAGCAACAACACGATGCGCACAGTGGAGCGTACTTTTCTCATAACTATACTTGTGCAAAGTTTGAATTATTTCTACTTCATAGCTTCAGATATATTACTCATTTTGTAAATCTCATTTTTACCTGTGTGAGTAAATGACGTCACGAGGCACCTAATTTACATGTTTCAGAAACTTAAATATCTCGAGAACGAGACAATATTTTGATAAACTGAAAACGCCGGTATTCCTCATTTGGAAACTATAGTTTACTGGTATAAACACAAGATTCTCCATTTTTCCATCGTAGTGCCACCATAGATAATGGAAGGGGAACTGGATAGGAAACTTCAAACGAGGTTAAAGAACCGGAAACGTTGTTTGCACAACTTGCTATGGTAATTACACATATTGCTGAAATTAGACAAAGGTGTAATATCACTTAAGTTCAGCAGTGTCTGATTTTAGCCATGTGGGACCACTCGTTAGGTGCATTGCCCGCTTATAAGTGTATAATTACCATAGCAAGTTGTGCAAACATCGTTTCCGGTTTCGTAAGTTTCCTATCCAGTTCCCCTTCCATTATCTATGGTGCCACTTTAAGTGGCCCTAATAAACCACAATCAGTAACAAAAAATTACATTTGGACACATTGCATTTTCACATCACATTGTGAATCTTTCTTATTGAAACCACCCCTCCCCTCCCCCCTAGCATGCTCTTCACTGTCGAATAGGAACACACTCAAAATGGACAGTGCTTGATAACACTGAATGAAGGAACGGGAGAAAAGAAAAAAAAAAATATTAGTTCACAAAAAAGCGTCCCAAAACATTTTATTACTGATTGTTGAACTAACGTTGTACGGACTAACAAAAATACGAATTGATTGTGCTGTTAAAACAACTTTAAATTATACAAATATAAAAAAGTGCCTCTTAGAAATTTCAAAACTACCCTAAACCCTTTTAAAAATGTTATGAGAATATTAGAATTAAAATATTAGAATAAACAGGTGCGGATCCAGTCCTCCGTTCCGTGGATACGTGTCAGCATGTACACTCCAATATTGGCACGAATTGTGTTATTAATGGCGGCGTTCAGACTGAGTGCCCGCGCCCAGTGTCCAGGCACGGGGACTAGTCTGAACATCGTATACGGGCACTACCTCGAGAGGTAGTGCTCGGGCACCGTGCCGGGTACGAGCACCAATCTGAACAGGATTTTCACGGTGCCCAGCACTATTAACCAAAACAACATACATTCTTAATAGGAACAAACAGTGGAAACGCGCATCGACAAAATATATTTTGGCGCCACGAAGCACCAAAAGCACCCAGGGGTTGGGAACGTGTCTGAACACCAGTGCATTTAGTGTGGTACTGTTTCTTTTAAAATCTTGCTCAAAACCACAAAAATGCTGGAAATAGCATTTCTGAGACCGTCCCTAAATACGTCATATCCCCGTTTTCACAAATCCTGGATCCGCCCCTGGAATAGATATATATCAAATTTCATATGTGAAAATGTTTAAAAATAATACATAGAAAATGTTTTCTACATGTCAAATTTTTTAAGGCTAAAAAAAATGCCGGGTTGACTGAAGGTAATTACAATTAGGTAATTACAGCTGTCCTGTTCAAATCCCATTGCTCTATCTTAGCTATAATATATCAGTAGTTTAATTAGCCGCGCGTACTGTAATTGCTTTCTTTCATATCCAGAAGATGCGAAAAAAGAACAAACGTTGATATTGTAACGTGATAGTGACAGTGGACAAGGTTACAGTCGCGATTGTATTTTCAACTGTTTGGAGAAAGTCTGTCTTTATTACAATTAATTTTGTTGCGAACTAAAGAATTTGTGAAAATATATTCCTGGGAAAAAGTGATGGTGTAATAGTCCATAAATGGAGTTATTCAATGATGGTGAGTTTTGTATTGAATTAGGTAGAAGCTCGCAGTTCATAAATTTCTTGGTTTAAATTATTGTACAATGCTGTCTTCCAATTGGTCTTTGTACGAAATGGTTACTACAGTATATATACTTTATGTTAGACGAATTCACTGTAGTTCCTTACCTTACTCTTAATTTACTTCAAAGATTTCATTTATTTTGCAAGGTATTCATTCGAAATCTTTCGACAAAACCAATAACATCATTCTTTTTGTAAGCACAAAAACATTTTGGCTAATTCTAGCCTGCTTAGTGCCCCAAATTGCAATATTAAAAATATTGAGCAATATTAAATATATTGTAACCTCTAGCTCTTCAACACAGTAATTCATACACCACCAAACTCCTTTCCCAACTATAGCAAATGTCAAATGAGACTGCACCACAACAAGCTTTCGGATTGACAGGAAAATTTGCGAAAACTCTTTCGACATCCTTGAAATAGTAATCTATCCGTACACATTTGAATCCCAAAAATTACGAATGTGGAAACTGTATTAATTCTGCGTGAGCGATACGTATTTATGTCTGTTGATATGAACTGGTTTTTCTTCAATTCAATTTATAACTTTCAGTGAGATACAGTATACTATATGTTTTCTAGAGAACCGGTTAATTTGTTTGCCACAATATAAAAAAAATTCTACTTTCTCTGCCGAAAAACAGATATTTGAAAACCATGCAGACATGCACAGTGCTAAAAGGCGGTGCTCTGTTTTGCGTAAAAAACATCGCTTGTTATTGATTTCGCACCCAAATACAAATCTGCCTGAGAGTGCATGTTGCGCCGCGCAGGGCAACGCAATTACTTTTTGACAATAAAAACCTCACGGATCGGAAATCATGTATTAATGTGGTATACTATAAAGAGCAGCCAGAGCAATGGGATTCAACAAGGATCACTAATACGTTTTACTATGCAAATTTCTTATAATGAGTCCAAATAACTCCGAGAAAGACAGGCACAAAAATCCCGCAACCCGACAGTTTATATATATAGCTTGGCCTCCTAGAAAATGGCCTGCTTTAAAAATATCCTTTTCACTTTTAATAGCTTTGAGACTTCGTCCGGTGAAAATTAGAAAGAAAAAATATTAATATATATTTATATAGTTGGATTATAATCAACTATATACTTAATCCTATTGTCATTAAAAAAATAAAACAGAAATCAAGTTGTTCTCGCAAATGTTGATCAAAAGTTTGGTGCACTGGCAGAAATAATCACGTAAAGGAGGTCTGAGATTGCGAGCGAAGGTCCTTCGTCAGAGAGAATGTGTGACCTCGTTTCCGCGGAATACACTGTAACTGTTAACATTTTCGATTTGTATTTCACAAATCATTAATTATAATATCTGAAAACACAATGGAAATATGTTACCGAAGTAAATTAAAATAAACGTCCATAAATTTCGACAACTTTTACCTCAAAACTACTGATTTGTTTGATGATGGACCATACACTCAAAAACACATCAAAGTTGGTTAAAAAACACGGCTATATGTCGCCTTTTTCAACCCCACTTCTCTGTGCTTGGATATCCTACTGAAACACTCCTTCTTGTGTATATCATACACGAGAAGTAATTTATTATCAGATTTGAAAACACGAAGAGGTGTTGAAAAACAAAGTGATAGCTGATGTAATATATCTTCTCAAACTAATCAGTATTTACAGTCGGTTTCAGGTTACGTTTGACGGAAATGTTCAGAAGTTCATTCGGAGGTTCACAAGTTCGTATTGACCTAGGCATTTGATTGGCTGTTAGTTGCTAGTAGCCAATCAAATGCCTAGTTTAATACGAACTTGTGAACCTCCGAACGAACTTCTGAACATTTCCGTCAAAAGTAACCTGAAACCGACTGTAAAGCGGAGAAATATGAGATAAAAGTTGTGCGGGCATTCATTACCACAAGCATTCACAAACATCCTGCATGGTAACAAATTTCTATTATGTTATCATAAATCAATAATGAGTTTGAGAAATATTACTTCTATACACTTTTAGCTGGACTTGACAAATTTTCCAATTTTTTTTTTTTTCAATTTTTGTAATGATTAGTCTTTATCGGTTTGTAAAGACCGCTCTGGAACCAATCAGATTGCAGGAAAATCGCATTAAAACCGCTCACGTGACAGTAATAAAATATACTGAGCTGTTTATAAGATGCAGTGTATAAAAATACCAACAAAAATGTTAACAATTGTTGTACTGCAAAAATACCCGTAAAGAAAATCAAACTATTCAAGCGAAGACGCTTCGTTCTCTTTACGAGTATATTTCAGCAGTACACCAACTTTTAACATTTTCTATTTATTTATTCTATGGCTTGGCTGACAAGTGGTCTTATTGCCGATTTGACTACAGCACGAGCGTTTGTTGCAGTTTAGAATTAGTATTAAGGTCGAAATACAAAAAGACTGAAAAAGTCGCCTTGTAGAAAACCGCCTTAATTGCTGGTTTGCACGAGCTCATTTTTAGATTTAATTTCTTCTCCTGACGCATGCAATATAATCACGACAGTAATGAATTAAGACATTTTAGTATAAATACACAGGTGATTATAGAAAACCACGCGCGCTGATTGGTCGAGCTACTTCGGATTAATTCTCGATAATCACCTACAGCGTTTATTCAAAATGGCCGCCAGCCAACGTTGTCAATGCGACAGACAAGGAAATTAACAATTTTAAAGAAAATGCTCTTCCTAAAAGTACGAAAATGTGTATTTATACTAAAACAATTTTTCGCCTTAGGCTCAATGAATATCGGTGAATAATAACCTCGACTTCGTTTTGGTTATTATACACCGATATTCACCTCGCCTTCGGCGAATAATTGTTAAATAAAGGAGCATTCGCGAAGAAATAACCCAATACTTTCGTGAGTAAATCCACTAAATCCCATACGTCAAAAGACGAAACCGGATTGATTAATAACGTATATCTATTATATCTACCTACTAAGAGTTAAGGTCTATATCAGAAAAAACTGCTGACTCATCCCCATTGTTACCTTCACTTCCTGAAACCGACGGCCGATCACCCCTCCGGCCATTTTTACCGTCAGTGACGTCTTCGCAATCAGAATCACCGTCTTCTTCGACATCGTTGATGAATAGCATAGAACGTATTGAGGAATTCATATCTTTGTCAAGACCATCGACTGTCTCCCCCAGGAACAAGTCGCCATGGTAACGATTTTCTGCTATGGCTTTCTTCATTTCATCATCAGATTCTGCGCCAACACCTTCCTCGCGCGGCATCAACGCCAACGCCTTATTCAGTTGGTTTCTTTTTCTCCGTCTATGGATGTCATCACTTATTTGCTCCAGGGCATGGAGAGCTGCAGCGTATTCGTTTTTCGCCACGCGCAGGCCTTTTTCTACTGAAAAGATTCTTTGCTTGTATTGCTATACAAAATAACGGATCAAAAACCCAGATTAAATTTCACTTAGAGTTTTTAAACCACACATTTTACAATTAGACCCACAAAAGGCATTTAATCAATACTATATAATGTCGTCTTTATTGTGTAGCGACAAAAAAATAGTGGCAAAAAAAGCGGTACTTACATCTAACTGTCTGTTTAACGCTGCAGTTAGCTCGAAATAACCTCTAGAAAATTAGACAACAAAAAAGTCAGAATAATTATAAGACACATTTACTTTGGTTTTAAGTTAGACGATTTTACTTATTCTCAATGTTTTTAGAAGAGTGTTCGCCTAGGTTGGTGCATCTAGTTGGTGTGAAAAGCGTGAGAAAGCATTCGCATCAAGCGTAACCGCGCGCTCTACTGTACTGTACTGTAACTGTACTGTAACTGTACTGTACTGCACTGCACTGCACTGTACTGTACTGTACTGTACTGTACTGTACTGTACTGTACTGTACTGTACTGTACTGTACTGTACTGTACTGTACTGTACTGCACTGCACTGTACTGTACTGTACTGTACTGTACTGTACTGTACTGTACTGTACTGTACTGTACTGTACTGTACTGTACTGTACTGTACTGTACTACGCTGCACTGCACTGCACTGCACTGTACTGTACTGTACTGTACTGTACTGTACTGTACTGTACTGTACTGTACTGTACTGTACTGTACTGTACTGTACTGTACTGTAATGTACTGTACCGCGCAGCTTTAAAACTGATCCCTACTACGAGGTTGATTTTATGGGCTTACCTTGACTTTAAAATTGCACCCTTTAAACCTTTGTTCAGTCCCTTCACCTTTTTTTGCGCAGCTTGAAAATTTAATGAAGCCTCCTGATGAGAATTGCTGCTTTCTCTCTTCAACTTTGCAGCTTCCATAACCTAGTAAACGATTTAAAACAAGACTCGTACGTGTAAGCAACACCAAATAACCTTTAACATTACATATGCCGTATATATATAAGACACACAACTCGCGAATTGCGACAAAGTAACATCTTTTGCAGTTTTTTGTTTTCTTGCTTCGTTGTTGAGATTATTCAGTTCGTTTAATATGCATATTAAACATCTTGAGGTCATAACGAGTTATCGGAAAAGTTATTTATAACACAGATGTACTGAATATAACGGCATTTCTGATTGGCTGCCGTGCGTTCTCCATAACTCGATGGAGCACGGCAATTTCAACGTAATTAGAAACTCATTTTTAATCAGCGACTTAAATATTGTTTTCCATTGTTTTGTGTCTGATTCTCTGTTATAAAAAAAATGGCTCATGGTTTGGCAAGACCAATTAAATGATGGATGCACTTGGAAAGTTGGGAGAGCACTTAAAAATCTCGGCTATCACCCCGACCAACTCTTACGCTTTTTTCGTGCTCTCCCAACGTCACGCGTGCATCCTGACATATCTTTGTCATATTAAATATAACCACTTGAAAATTCTACATGCTTGCTGTTGCGGGACCAATGCGCCTGAGGTCTGCATTAGCAGGCTACACTAGCTGCAGTGTTCAGCAAAGTACTGATATTTTGTACTTAAGTAAAAGTAAAAAGTAACTCCTCAGTTTATACTTAAATAAAAGTATGGCCTGAAAATCTTACTTAAGTAAAAGTAAAAGTGTGGTCTGAAAATCTTACTTAAGTAAAAGTATTGAAAAAAATATATATTCTAGAAAAGTACTTCTGAAACAAGATATAAATTCTCGAACCATTCACCAACATGACATGCAAATGACAATTGACAATACTAATCAGAACCAAACATTCGGACAAATGCTATACTTTAATGCGTTGGTTGACGGCGCTTGGCGCCAAGTCAATAGTTGCCAATCATGTAAAACCAACACGACGCGATCTCTCCACTCTACATCTCCAGCGGATAGATGGATTAGACCGCGATTCCGCGTTGTGAATTTTATTTTTTTACTTCGCCGATAAAACAAAAAGTAACGAAGTTAAAAAGTAATTATTTAACAAAAATTTTACTTCGTTACAAGTAGAAAGTATTTCTTGAAAAAAATACTTCATTACAAGTAAATACTGGGTTTTTTTACTTAAGGTGGCTCCATACAGTTTCTTGAAAAATGGGAAATACAAGTTTGAAAACGAAATTTTAAAAAAATTAACAAACATGATATTTCCGGAGGGAAAATTATTCGTTTTACAGAATTTTTTTAAAATCCGCCTATTGATTACTCATACTTCAAGACAAATTTTAATGAAAAAAAATTGGGGGTCACCAATAGCAACAACTGTTGCTATTTATTACTGTTGCTGTTTAATACTGGTGAACACTGACTAGCTGTTACTAGCTATGTAACAAATATTTCTAATCTCCAATTTTTGTTTTGGGAGAATTAGGTAGAAAGGAAAGTCATTCACGTTGTTCGCGTAAAACTCTCTATTTCCCAAAAGCTTAAATTAGAGCTTCTAACCTCGCTGGTGGCGTGGTTAAGTAATTCCTGAAGAGCACCGTCAAAAACACGACCCTCTTCTGTCGTGATTCTTCCCTCAAAGTCAGCAACCTTCTGTTTTGCTGAATTGTATTGTCCATTCGCTCGTTCAAAATCGCTTGCAGCTTCCTGCAGTTGTTTGAAAGCCTATCAAATAGAAAACAAAACATATAAATATACCATACAGTATCAATGTGGAACAATTTTCCAACTGACGGATGCATGCAGCATGATACAGTATTTCTCCATCGATGGTATTCATGCAGTAAAACTACTTAAATAAACGCTTGAGTTCTACATTTCAATCCCGTCTAAGACTAATTTATAGCACTCTTAATCATGATCTTTCTTGAAAAATTGTTTTGATTCATCGGCATTCGGCATGCTTGCTTAAATTCCTGCATACGATTCCATGCAGACATTTTCTGTTATATATAATGTGATCAGTTTGCTGATCTCTGCATGCCTTTCGCTATACTCAACAGAACTGTTGGGGGATAAATAGGTGTTAGCTCCTGACAAAAGAAAAATTGAATGGCTTTGAAAGGAAGTTCGTGAAACTAATTTTCGAATCAATGTAAGCCTTTTTGTCGGTGTACCGTTGGCGTTACATGTAATAAGCCGATTTCACAATGCAAGTCCGGCCATTTTTTGTTATAAATTTAAGAAATGGCTCATGGTTTAGCGTGCTCCATCGAGTTATGGAGCATTCACGACAGCCAATCAAAAACGTTGCTATATCAAAGCTATGTTATAAATAATATTACTACAACCAAGTATTATAATAATAGAATAAAATAGGCACGATAAGCATTTTAACGAGCCTTCGACTGGCTTACGGTACGAGCAAAAATATTGTCTAAATAATATTTTTCAAATCTGATGCAACAGAACAGCTCTGAGTAAAAACAAACTTCAGAAAAAATAGAACTTGTATAGAGTACTGTATATGTATATAAGTGAATTAAGTTAGTATGTATATACAAATTGATAAAATAAGAATAAAAGTCTTGTTTTTGCAAATAGATTACTGTACAGTATCTTACATTTTCTATGATTCAGTACTAACCTGTCTAGCATCTCTATTAGCAAGATAGAATGGTCTTGCTCTGTCAACGCATTTTCCAAGTTTCTTGTGCTTGTACTTCAACTGTTCACTAGCTGAAGATAACACTTGTCTGTACATTAAATGGGCTTCCTAATCAGGGAAGAAAATACATTTTGTAAGCCGTACTACAAAAGTACAAGACATTCATAAAAAACATGCAGTACAAAAAAATTATGAATCTTTTTTTTTTTGCTTTGATGTCTATCATTTTCTGTATTTATATGTTGTAGGAAAGTAAACAATTTAGGTAAAAAACAAAATTTGGTATGACTTTGTGAAGAAGAATTTCAAATGAAATTGAATCATTGCTGTAGAGAAAAGTTTTGTGACTGCCCCAGCCAGAGATCGAACCCAAACGGTAATGTGTGCGATATTTGATATATGGATATTTCTGACTGCCTCAGCCGGTGCCCCAATAGCTCAGTGGTAGAGCGCTGGTACTTCGGGTTTGATTCCCGGTTGGGGCAGTCAGAAACCTTTTCTCTACAGCAGTGATACGACTTCATTTGAAGTTATTATTCTTCACATATATACGCTGCTGAGGGATAACTGAATGTTTATAACTTGGTATGACTTTACCAGTAATATTACAGTTTAAAACATACCATGAAACGGCCTAAAGAAAACGCAAATTTCTGGCACCTGGACACTCAGATTTGACGTAAAAGAGTGCGCTATTTGAAAGAGGGCACTAATACTCTAATAGTGTTGGTTCATTATTTATGGTGAGTGCCAAGTCAGCTAAAAAGTTACCAGGCCATAGAACGGGCTCACACAATATAATAAAAAAGTATTGCACATTCAAAATTACGGGATATTAAAAATTCTAACTTTTTACATAACGAAAATGATTACAAGTTTACAACATACTGCAACATAATACATAATATAAATAATACAATCAACATAAAACTACGTGTACTGTAGCTACATATACAGTAATTTGGTTTGGTTTTGAATGCCACGATCCGTGATCAACACTAACAAGGCGTAAAAGGTTTGGATACTTATAGAACGCTTCCAATCGTGCCATTATTTAATTCTTTGAAATTTCTTGCCTCAGACTTCCAGCTATATGCTATATGGCAGTATGATATGTCCTGATGTCCTCTACCATTTCTTCACCAGTCTTGTAGTTTGCGGTGCATTTTAGGCTTTGTTTTTTAGGATTACACGAACAGAGCTTTGACACAGTTTTAGCTGGTGTGCATAGCATGCTATATATAGTGTACACTAATAGGACTATATTTTACACATAATGTACATGATGGCGGCAGCAATGAAAGTGGATAATCATCAAGACCTGACAGAAACTCCACAAAATATTCATAACCTGTTGTTATTAAGTGTAAAAATGACAGTTTGACAGACTCTTGGTTGTCCATGCAGTCTTAAAGCATTAGCCACATGTACATATTGTGCACCTATTTTTAATAAAACTGAAGTTCAACTACAATCACACACAAATACTAAAGGTTTTATTCAATACTGTACCAATGTCCAGTTTTTGTAATGGATAAGCATAGTGAATTTTTTTTTAATTAAATTTTCAGAAAATGCTAATCTCTCATTGTACATTTTGCTCTCATCATTGATGATGCTGTAGTCATATGATTATTGGTAAAGTCATTTGTAGTCTGACACACATGGCCACTGAGACAAAGTGGCCTAAGAAGGGCATTTTGCCTCAGAGCTTCATACACTATGTATAACAGGCTATCTTAATTGGCTTTGCTATAATTGTCCCTCACAGAATTTTTACAAGAGTGACTGCTAGCCAAGTTAATAACACACTCTTTCAGACAAAATTGAAAATAAGCACCCAGCCCCCTCTCTCCCCTCCAAATATTCAAGTACTTCCTTGAATAAGTGCTCCCCTGGAGCCTTTCCCTTATTTTCTACTCCAGCTAAAAAGACTGAATTAAAACTGATCAATAATGAAAATTAATTGTGCTTGTCCAGCCCAATTCCTGCTTAAACATAAGAAAAGTGAACTTTATCAAAACAAAAGATGATCAAAATGAGGGGCAAATCTTGAAAATCTCATACATCTTTAAAAATCTGAAAATCCCAAAAATCTCAAAAAATCCACAAAAATCTCAGAAATCCTGAAAAATCTCACAAATCCCCCACAACAATCTTGTATGCTTTTTCAGGAGTGATTTGCCCCTATAATGAGATAGTGTTATAATTTACAAACAGGAGCCCTACTTCCCTTTGGTGTTGATTATTTTAATTAAGTTAATTTTAATTATTTTATTTCACCCATGTAACACTTTAATTTGTTATGTTTCTAATTGGAGAACTTCACGCAATAAAATTACATGTTTCTCTTTGAAAAAAGATCTTCACTGATTGAAACGTTAGACCTCACTTGCTTTATGAGTATATTTCTATTAAACTTGAACTATTTAATACACTGCCTATGCGGCAGGATATTAGAATTGAAAGTTTTGATTAATTATTAAAAGATATACATATGCAAAAATTACTATGCAAGCTGTGCGCCAGTAGATGAAACATTGTATTTGATTAGTAATCGCAAAATTAAATCATGCCAAAACAGTTATCGTATAAAAGCAAGAATTAAAACACTACATCAACATGAAATAACACACATTACGGTCATCGACGAGACAAGACAAACACACAAGTAAATCCATATTTAATATACATAGCCATATCCATATTTCAACATATCAGATTTGACTCACATTCAATTCGATTTCCAAATGATTCACAGCTGTGCAGAATCCATTCAGTCTATCCAGCTGCCCCTATACGAAATAAACAGAAAGGAAAATTGAATTTCACAGTAACACTCGCCCTAACTGGGCCGTCAAATAAAAACTGTATTATGAATACAGGTTTAAACTTGTGGAACGCAGACAGATGAACACTGAAGAGTCTAATAATATGAGAGTACACAATCTTCAATCTGCCGCTGTAAAATTACATAATTTACTTTATATTTTAGAAATTATTGATCGCAATTCGCAATTAGCGTTTCGTAAGAAATCAGTAAATCAACATAAGGGATAACGCAAAGAAAGTCAGCATTGCTTTGAATGCAAACAATGCAAGAATGTAGAACGATTTCTCAGACATTCCCTCTCAGCTTATTTATATCTCTCACCTGAATTCGCGGATCAAGGCCCTCGTCGTCTTCTTCGTCAGAGTTGCTAGAAGCAGATTTTTTGTCCATAGAATAAAAGTTAGGCATACAGTAGGCTTAAAACGCTAAGGCGCAAAATGTGAAATACAATATTTCACGACTAGATATTATCATTCATCATCACACGGATTTGTTACAATGTTACCGGAGGTCACACCACGGTGAGAGCCAATAAGATTATAAGAATCAAGCAAATTATGCAAGATCATGATCATAGCATGAAAGGAATGAGCAGTGGGCACCACAGGAAGCAATAAATATTTGACATTTTATTCACGGCATAATGCATTATTGGCAATAATTATAAAATCAATTATCTTGTGAAGGTCTTACCACAAGAGAAGTCATGTTCATTGCTTTAGATTTTTGAAGTTTCATTTTCAATCCTCTTCTGGCAGCCTTGATCGTCTTTGAATGAACTTGATCCTTGTCTGATCCTTGTCAAGCTCGCACGCTCTGATTGGTTTACAGTAACCAGTTCTGGCGGCGTCAGCTTCTCTTCTGCTCTCGTCAGAGCCGCTTGCTGTGCGAAGAAAAGCACAAAGTTTCTGGACAAAACTCAGAATACTTCGTCAGATTTGAATTGCCATTGACGAGCGATGGCCTACGTTATTTCTCCTTCTTGGCCGAGCGAGGCAAACATGTTTGTTTATTCGGGGAAAACATGAGAGGCAGTAACGTGTGCAGACAAAACGTTGGTTGGTCGTTGGTGGCATTGTATTTGTTGTTATGGAAACGTTAGGAGACAAGTGGCACAAGTCAGACAAGTCAATGGAAAAGCACAATGCACCAGTCTCAAAGATACAACAACTGAAAATCTCCCAGGAAAAAACGACAGTAACCAGTAACAGTGAGATTTCGACTGAAAAAGTCTCTTTTGGTTCTGCGAATCACAGATTGTTGAAATACGGATCAGTTGGACTAACTGCTTGTTGTAATAAAACACCTAAACCACCCTCAGTGCCCAAGTCTCGTTCATTTTATTACAAGACCAATCGTACATTGGACAGTATTAATTATGACAGACTTGGGGGTGATGGAGAAGCATGTGAAGAGGATTTGGATGAAGATTCAATTGATTATTGTTGTATTGAAAGATTGCCTGGCGATGGGTGCTTTTCTGAATCAGCTGATGACTATGAGGCGAGTAACCTCTCAGATGGTTATTATGAAGATGAAGGTGATGGTCTTGAAGGGGATGATCTAGGTGAAGATATCAATGATGAAACATGCTTTGAAGGTATGTTTTTGATAAATAATAGGACCCAACTGCAGACTGAACACCCACCTTGATGGTTATAACCTTCAATGATCTGGCTAAATCATCACCATTTGATTTTTGATTGGCAAATAAGTAATTATTGATCACATGATATTGAATAGAATTTTGATTGCACTGCCCAGGTTAGCCTGGTACCCTGGCCCAATTTCAAAAGAAATATGGGCCAGGTAACCACTAAGGCCAAAAAAAACCCAAAACCTGGGCTTCCGGTTTCCCGACCTTACCTAGTTTTTTGCTAGCAAAATGCCGACACTAATCTTTCTATTGAATTTTTAAGGAGCATGGGCCCAAGTTGCAGCATGATTTGCATCTTGGGATAGCAAGCATGGTGTCAGAACCTAGTAATGTACTCAAAATTAGCTTTAATAGATGTGCTAGCGTAATTGACATTTGGACAATATTATTGTTTTTCTTAGGCACTAAATTAAAAAAAAAGTAAATCTGACCTACCCTATCTAAGTTTTTGTAAAGAGAAATAGGAAACCCAACCCAGGTATTTTTTTTTTTTTTGCCTAATCTCATTCTCGCATACTCATTAGGGCTAAATTTCCTGATGACGATTACAGTTTTACTCACCGTCTGAATTAAATTCGTCTATTGTTTATTGTTTAGCACAGGCCTTAATAACTAATCACTGCATTTTCAATTCCCAAGGTGCATATTTTTTTACCCATGCATAGGTGTACCTAACCAGTTACATTTGGGGGAGCAAAACATTTTTGCCTAAAAAATTACGAGTCAACTGTTGATTATTAGATCAGGGTCTGAAATTTAAAATTTTTTTCAGTATCCCATGGGATACCAGGGTTCAAAGTTTTAGTATCCCCCCTAAGAATCCAGTATCCCACTTCTGGATACTAGTTACCATAATTTTTAGTATCCCATCTATTTGTCAGGGTGACTGTACATCACAAGAAATATATTAAGAAAACATTAATTAACCAAAATGGAAATTCTCATTTTTTAAATGTTTGGGGGGAGGGGGCAAATGCCCCCCTCCCACCTGGTATACCTATGCACCCACACGCCAAGAAATCTGCATTAATACCGGCCAGTAAACGATGAGTCATGTCGCATATGTATATAAACTAGAAATTACTATCGCAAGTGAAGTGCTGCCTCAAATGGGACAATGGGCCTACTCCACAAGCAAATCTGTGCAGTCTGTGGCCAATGTGACACCCCCCCTTGCCCACTCCACCCAAGATTTCCCACTCCACCCAAGATTGCCCACTAGTACTCTACCCAAGGTTGCCCACTCTGCCCGAGGTTGCCCACTCCACCCAAGATTGCCCACTCCACCTGAGGTTGCCCCCACTCCACCCGAGGTTGCCCACTCTGTTAAGAATGCTATTAATACTGACTGTAATGATCCTCGCTATACTTCTATTAAGATTAGTCTAGTTGTGTATTATTAGGTTTTAGGTTACATACAATGATTCAAACATGATTGACATGTTGTTATACGACCCGAACATGTGTTCGCACTGTGTAGTTCTTTGTTCTGTTCTCTCTAATAAAGTATTGTAAACAATCTACTCGTCTCCTCGATTACTAAGCTAAGTTCAACAGGTTATGGGCCCAGGACCGCCTGATCGTAGCCTCAAGTGATCGGAGGAATGAAGCGTGTGTCTTTGTCTTGAGATGACCTCGCAAGTTGAAGATTCCGCGATGAATGCGCTTCGTTTCGGAAAGCTGAATAGTTCCAATTACAGAACATGGTCGTTCAACATGAAGTTGTATCTGGAGAGCCAGGATCTGTTCGAGCATGTTGACGGAACAGCCGAAGAACCCGATGGAGACGACATAGCGCGTGAAGCAAGAATCTTCAGGCAACGTGCAAAGAAGGCCTGGATGTATATTTGTTTGGCTGTTGAGCCTGAACAACAAATCCACGTTCGAGACACGACGACTGCCGCAGAAGCGTGGAACGCTCTGAAAAACCAATTCGCCCGTGAGTCGATCGTCCAGAAAGTTCGACTCAGACAGCAGTATTATTCATGCTGTTTTGAGAATGGTGGAAATATGTTGACACATATTAACCATCTGAGATCTCTCCACGACCAGCTGAAAGAGATGGGAGCGTCGATTGATGACAAGGAGCTCACCATGACACTACTTTCAAGCCTACCCGATGAATTCTAGCCGCTGATAACTGCCCTCGATGCCGTTGGTGAAGACAACCTGAGCTTTGAGAAAGTGAAGGGAATGCTGCTGAATGACTACGAGAGAAGTAATGACAGTATTGCCCTTCAGACAAAGAAATCAGAGGACGCGCTCGCCGCACGACGGGGACGCTGGAACAAGAATTCAAGAGGTAAACAAGAGCCACGGGGGAACAATAGCAAATATGAGAAGCCGTTCAAAGGATTGTGCCATAGCTGCAAGGAAAGGGGACATTTCGCTCGGGATTGTCCCAAGAAGAATTCTGGAGATCGTGGTAATTCTTCTGCGCACTGTGTCCAGGGGGGTGAAGAGCAAATTTTTAACGAGGAGGAAGCACTGGTGACCTCTGACCGTTATGTGAAATTTGACTGGATAATTGACTCTGGTGCTACACAGCACATGTCTTTTGATCTTGATTCATTGGAGGAGTATGTTGAGTTCCAGAAACCATGCTCTGTAAATCTTGGTGATAATCGAGTAATCTTTGCCTACGGAAGGGGAACTTACCGTGTCACGTCTGATGTCCATGGGAGCACTGAGTGCATTGCATTGAAAGATGTCCTGTACTTGCCAGAACTGGAGAAGAACTTGCTGTCTGTCAGAGCCATGACAAAACTTGGAGCTGCAGTGGAGTTCGCAGGTGATGAATGCAGGATTAGCCGCAATGGAAAGGAGCTTGCTGTTGGTGAACTTCATGGGAAGTTGTATGTACTGAAACTTGTTCAGGAGGAGCATGCAAAGGTTGCTAGAGAAGGTTCCGGTGACAAACAACTGTGGCATTGTAGACTTGGGCATTTGGGAATGTCCAATCTGGAGAAACTGTGTAAGGAAGAAATGGTTGAAGGGATGACCTTGAACACTAATGAACGGTCCGAATCATTATGTGAAGGTTGCATCATGGGAAAGCAACATCGTACCCCAAACCCCAAAGCTTCCTTGACACGAGCTACGAGACCATACTGTACTGTACACAGTGATGTGTGTGGACCAATGTCTGTCAATTCACTTGGTGGGTCACGCTACTTTGTGACATTCATTGATGATTTCACTCGATACACCCATGTGTACTTCCTGAAGCAGAAGAGTGAGGTGTTGGAGAAATTCCAGGAGTTTGTCAACTTCACAACCAACAAGACCGAGAAGCAGGTAACGAATCTGGTGACCACCAACCGTGTGCAGAACCTGAGATCCGACAATGGTGGCGAGTATGAGTCAAAGCTATTTGGTGAATACCTGAAAAGCAGAGGAATTCATCACCAAACAACGGTTCCTGACAACCCTGCCCAGAATGGTGTTGCTGAGAGGATGAATCGAACAATCGTTGAAGCTGCCAGGTCCATGATGTGTCATGCTAACATGCCTCAAAGTTTTTGGGCTGAAGCTGTCAGCACGGCTGTATATTTACGAAACCGCAGTCCCACTGTCTCAGTGAAAGGTGTAACTCCGTACCAGCAATGGTTTGGCCAGAAACCAGATGTTTCCAACCTGAAGGTGTTTGGATGTGTAGCCTATGTTCATGTGGCAAAGAACAATCGGAAGAAGTTCGACGCCAAATCCCGAAGAGCTGTCTTCGTGGGGTATCCTGAAGGAACAAAGGGGTACAAGCTGTACAATCCAGCCACTGGTCGCTTCATCAAAAGCCGAGATGTTCTGTTTGCTGAGAAGGATTTCCATGACTTCCATAATGAACAATCCTTGAAGCCAGATCTGTTCTACCCTGATGCTGTGCAGCCAGAAAGCAGCGAGGAGGAAGAGAATGATGCTGGTGGTGCCAACAGAGAAGATGATGGTGTGAGGAATCGCCAACCAGTGGGAGAGAATTTTGAAGATCGATTCATGAGAGAGGTCCAGGAGTTAGGTGACCGAAGACAACATAGACCACCAAGAAGATTCGCCGAAGAAGAATGTTATGCTACTACTCTTACTGCTGACATTGACGAGCCAAGCCACATCAATGAAGCATTGAATGGAGAGTATGCTGTGCAGTGGAAGCATGCAACTGATGCTGAATATGAATCCTTAATGAAGAATGGAACGTGGGATCTTGTACCGTTGCCCAAAGACAAGAACATTGTCGGGAGCCGATGGGTGTTTAAGGTCAAGCGCAATGCAGATGGTTCCATTGATCGCTTCAAAGCTCGCATGGTAGCACAAGGGTATTCGCAATCAGAGGGCATTGATTATGAGGAGGTGTTTTCACCAGTGGTGAAATACACATCACTCAGAACATTACTTGCTCTTGCGAACACCAACAACTGGGAGGTGCATCAGATGGATGTGAGGACAGCATTCCTGCAAGGAAGTCTAGACACCGACATCTACATGAGACAACCAGATGGGTATGTCAGCAAGGAGAAACCAGATCACATCTGTAAGCTGAAAAAGAGTCTCTATGGATTAAAGCAGGCTGCACGCTGTTGGAATTTGGAAATTGACACTTTCCTGAAGTCAAGTGGTTTCCGAAGCTGTGATGCTGATCCATGTGTGTACATCAAGTCATACAGACATGAAGATGGCCAAGTGTACTTTGTTATCCTGACACTGTGGGTGGATGACATAATGGTGTTCTCAAACAACATGGACATGATGATCAGAGAGAAGCGAGAACTGAATACAAGGTTTGACATCACTGACCAGGGAGAAGTTCACTACATTCTGGGAATGCTAGTTCAGAGAAGAAGAGATCACAAAACCTTGACCATCAGTCAGCCAAAGTATGTGGAGGGCATACTGAAGAAGTTTGGGATGCAAGACTGCAAGTCAGTTGCAACGCCTGCTGAGCCTGGGAAGAAGTTTGAGAAGCTGTCAGAGAGTGAGAGTCCATCAGATACTCGACTGTATCAAGAAATCATTGGATCACTCACATACCTCGCAACAGCAACGCGTCCAGACATATCAGCTGCTGTTAGTGTACTATCCAAGTACATGTCAAGACCAGGAGTGCAACATATGCAAGGAGCAAAGAGAATCCTACGATATCTGAAAGGAACTGTAGACTATGGTCTAGTTTACACTGGAGATGATAAAGATGTCTTATCAGGATATTCGGATGCTGATTGGGCTGGTGATGTGGACACAAGACGTTCCACATCAGGATTTGTGTTCCAAGTGCACAACAATACTGTTAGTTGGTGCAGCAAAAGACAGAACACTGTTGCAAAATCGTCAACAGAAGCCGAGTATGTGGCACTGAGTTTGGCAACCCAGGAAGCCATATGGATGAGGAGATTCCTCAAGAACATTGGAGTGGAGCAGAAGAGCGCATCAATTATCTTCGAGGATAATCGTGGTGCAATAGAACTGAGTAAGAATCCAAAGTTTCACAACCGCACCAAGCATATTGATGTGTCTTACCATTTCATAAGGGAGCAAGTGACCATGAACACTATCTCTGTCAAGTACTGTCCTACACAAGAAATGTTAGCGGATGTAATGACGAAAGGCCTCACAAAATTTACCTTTGAGAAATTTAGAAACATGTTAGGTCTGAAGAAAGTTTGCTAACTTAGTTTATCATTTGTTAAGCATTGATAGCGATATCATTAAGTGGGAGTGTTAAGAATGCTATTAATACTGACTGTAATGATCCTCGCTATACTTCTATTAAGATTAGTCTAGTTGTGTATTATTAGGTTTTAGGTTACATACAATGATTCAAACATGATTGACATGTTGTTATACGACCCGAACATGTGTTCGCACTGTGTAGTTCTTTGTTCTGTTCTCTCTAATAAAGTATTGTAAACAATCTACTCGTCTCCTCGATTACTAAGCTAAGTTCAACACACTCCACCCAAGATTGCCCACTCCACCCAAATTTGCCCACTCCCAGAGTTGCCTGCAGGGGAGGTTGGAAAGTCCAAAAATTTAATATTAATTACAATAGACAGAGCAATTATACACATTACTACAAGTTACTATAACTTATCGCTTGATATGATATGGCAAGGGTTTTGACAGGATATACACATAATTAATATACAAATATTAAATAATCATGCCTCTTGCTCTATCTACCAAGTGCTTAATATGTTTTGACAAATCTAGAGCTTTAACAGAATTATACAGCATTGAGCCCATAAGATAATGAAGCACAATGAAGCCACACCAATACAGTATTGGCAATAAACACCTAAAAATAGAAGAAAACAACCGTGAAATCTCCTACCAAGAAACAGTTGTCAGTTGTAGAAACTAATATCTTACCTCGACAAGATAATCTCTCCTCACTAAAATTGTATAAGATCGTGTTCATTTATAGCCAAGGACAAGTGTGATTCACCAGCCTTCAAACAAATCCTTCGGGTGTATGTGATACAAGTTGTAGGAAGAAACTTACTACGTCACAAAACGTCATAAAACAGTCAACATCCCTCTAAAAATCTCGATTTCGTTGACTAATACATAACTCGGCAAAGAGGTCTGGACACAAGACACAGGCAACCCATGTTAAGATTAGTGATTTAGTGTGCTTGGCAGCAATAACATATGCAACAGATGCAGTGCGTGCCAGTACTACAGTATACTGAAACAGTCAACATCTCGTTTGTTACTCTTGAGTCCGAAGGTAAAACATTTCCATACTCTAGTCTAGTTTACAACTTTACAATATGCCAAACCAAAGTGCCGTTTGGAATTATTTCAAGAAGGGAAAGGATGATCCTACGTGTTAGTATTTTTATCTTATTAATTGAATTATTTCTGTAGACTTTGCTGCAACAGAAAAACACGGGTTTTTCTGGCTGCAGAACAGGTTGTATTATCTGAAATAAGGCCAGATTTACACTACGAAAAAAGGTGAACTTTTTTGTGAAAACCCACTACATTTTTGTTGTTTAGTGGAAAAATACACATTAAGTTTCTATTGCGGTGAAATATCAATATACTGTATTGTCTATATCGGTATTTTTTTCCGGTATCGGTATTCATTTTTTTTCAATACTGCATCAGCCTATAAGTAAAGTAATTAGATCCTCAACAAATATGAAGGATTTTCTATAAGAAAACTAAAGCTCTAGTGAATTTAGGTGTGGTTTGATGAAATTAAGATTTGGTGAATTTCGCCGTTTGCTCACCTAAACTGAAAACCCCAGAAGACTAATCATTTAGAAATTTTTTTATTAATTCTGCATATTATCTATTGTGAAAAAAATCATGATGATACTCAAAGGAGATGAGAAGACCTACAATTAAATATTGCAGAAATTAATTACAGAATTAATACAGTGTAGTTGGGACATCTTGAAATAGTTTAGAATTGGGATTAGGAAAGCATTTCTGGTATTTGCCTTGTAAAATGGTTAGTCATTTTATAAAACAAATAGAAAAATGGCTTTTCCAACTCCCTGGGTAAACTTTTACTACTGTTAAGCCTGCAAAGTACACTGGACCTGGAGTACCAATATGGCTGCCAGTGACTTCAAAATGTTTACTGTATAGAGATCATTAGTCCAGTGCTAATATACAGGATATTAAGTTACTAACTGCACTTAGCAGGAATCAAAGCTAGGGGGGAGTGAAAGCCACATGCACTAACCACTGTGCTGGCACTATAGTTTCTATGGCTGGCACCAACATACCTCATGTACAGCATGATTGCGCTAGTTCACGCACACCATTGCTTGTAAAAACACCTGAACAAGGAACTAGTAATTAATATTTAAATATTGGATATTAGTCTAATGTCTTGTTGAATGTAACACACCGCAAGTTTGTCGTTCGCGGGGAAGATCTTCCCCAAATTTGAACTGCATCTGTGCAAAATGGGTTAAATATATCTGCATCCGCGCAATTTTTACAAGCCATCCGCGCAGTTTTTACCTGCAAGCCTGCCCGTCCGCGCATTTCCGATCCTTTGATCCATCTTACCCGCACACTTAGCAAACTCTAAAAATCTGGCACCGCCTTACATAATATAGCCAGAACATCTTACAGATATCTTACAACGTAGTATATAACATTTCACAGTGTAGCGTGACGTCCTACAACGTAGTAGAATCACTAAAATGTCTTATAAAGACAAGTAGCATAATGTATTAAAACGTAGTGTAACATTTCACAATATAGCATAACATCCTACAACGTAGTCGTGTTATAAAGTTGTGTAACATCTCCCAACATAGTGTAACGTCTCACAACGCAGCGTAACGTCTTTCAACGTAGTGTAACGTCCAGTGATGGATTTACAGGGGGGTGCGGGGGTGCGCAGGGTGCCAATTGCCTTGTCAAATCCAAGTACATTAAAGGACGCATTCATTCAATGTCCGTGTAAACTTCATGCTACATGTATCATATGATTCATGGATATATGATTCATACAATTAGCTATCATATGATTCATAGGTATTAATAGGTATAAAAAAAATTTCTGGCGGGCTTCGTCCCCCTACCCCCCAGCCCCACCATCACCTCGGCCCCTGGACCCTGCCGGGGGCTGTGTCCCCAGACCCCTGCCTTGGTCACGACCCACGCCGCAGGCCTGATCTCACTTCGCTCGCTCATCACCCCACCCCCCCCCCCCCCCCTACCAGATCAAGCTGGATCCATCACTGGTAACGTCTCGCAACATACTGTAATGTCTTGGAACGTACGTCGCGTAACATTTTTCAAGGAAAGTAGCGTATTGCCGTTATCAAATAATGTCGTTGACATCATCCACCTCGCGTCTATATAAGGTGAAGTTGGAGAAATATGGGAAACCTTATTTTGAAGGAAATGGAAGCAAACAATTTGATACCCGAACTGAGTTTCATAGACTTTTTCTCGATGTTAAGGCCTTGAGTCTAGTAAGTAAATTGTGTGCGATATGCACGGATAACGCCAGGGACGTAGCCAGGATTTTCAAAGAGGGCAGCCGAAATCGCGAGAAATTTGTAGGGTGGTCCGGGGGCATTATCCCCCCAATTGTTTTGAAATCTATATTCTATAGTCTCTGAAATGCCATTTTGGGGGGAGATTTTACAGAATTCTGAAGGTAAACTACTAACGAACGTCATATATAAAATACTCAAAACACGTAAACATCTCAAAACTTTATGTAACACAAAGGAGATTTAATTTGTATACCGTATTTACTCGATTAAACGCCGCCCTCGATTATACGCCACAGCTGAAAGCAAAATTACCAATAAACGCCGCCCTCGAATAAACGCCAGCAGAAGAATGCGGCGGTTATTCGAGGATTATAAGAAGAAGAAAAAACAAGTACGGTACGAACTCGTTAATCTACACCATGCATCCTTGGAAATTTATTTTTCTGTATAACAATCTTTCTTGGAACTTTAAACATGTTTCTGTTTTACATAATATTTACAAATGATTTACTGTAATTGTTGTCAGTGATTTAAGAAACGTGATTTTGAAGTAAACGCCGTCCTCGAGTAAACGCCGCCCTTGGATAAACGCCGCATTGGAAACGCTAAAAATTTAATAAACGCCGCGGCGTTTAATCGAGTAAATACGGTACACTGTTTACTGTCTTATATCTTATAAGGGGGGGGGGGGGGGGGGGAGACTGGGAGAGCTGCTGCTCTTTAGAGTATCAGTCAATCAATCAAACAAACTTTATTTATACCCACCGGTACTATTTCACAAAGACAAGAACTAAAATATTTACCAGATGTGATCTTCCAATAGGCCGTGCTATATATGTATGATTAATTACATGCAATTATAAAAAGAATTTATTAAGTTAATACAATAAGATCGAAGAGAAAAAAGAAAAAAAAAGATAAATTGATTATCAAGAATTATTACCACTATTTGACACTAGAGCCCTTTTGAAGGTTGACAATGAACCCAAATTTTTTATGTTAGGTAATAAATCATTCCAAGCTACAGCTCCTCTGTACGAGAATGATTTTTTACAAAAGTTGGTATTTGGCCTCGGGAGTGCAAAGTTAAATTCAGCCTGCCTAGTTTCATGATTATGAAGTGTACTGGTTTTCGTGAATAAATCAATTAGGTAATCAGGCACCATATTATTATTTACCTGATACATAGTAGTACATAATTGATTATTTCTTCTGAGACTTAAATTAGGTAAATCCAATTCTTTAAGTATATCGGCTGACCTAAATTCATACCCACGCTTTGTGATAATACGTGCTGCTCTATTTTGTAAACGTTGGTTTTAAAGGGTAATTCCAAGACAACCCCATACTTGCGAGCAGTAATCAAAGTGTGTGGTTGAATTAAGGTTTTGTAAACTGTTACTAGAGTCCTTACATCCACAAGATCTCTTAATCGTCTAAGGACGTAAAGATCCTTGTTCACTTTCTTTGTAATTAGATCTGTTTGAGAATGTCAGGTTGAGGTCTCATCTACCATCACTACTCGGATATTGCGACTACAAACTTACTTGTTTCCTGTGCGAGGGCTTCCCCAGAGGTGAATAAAATCGTCTGGCGTTAGCCAGAATAAAATACCAATGACCAATTCGGACAGGAAAGAGTTAAACATATTTTTTTAAATTATATATAGAATTATCTCCACTTGACAGCTCCAGTGACTCACGGCCATCTACTGCGGCCAGTTCAAGGGCCAGTTCAGCTCAACTAAGCGGATGTTTGCATCGTGAAAAACAAGTTAAATCATTCAGTGCTAAAAGGTGTTCCAGTACACGTAGCAATTACTCTAAATTTGGTCCTCCAAAGACGAGTTCTGCTGTTTCTCGAAAAGGTGGCTGGACTGCTGGTGGAACGGAAGCCATTAGATCTGCATTGACTTCCAGCTTGTTTCCAAACGTTCCTGCCACTATTCATTTCACAGTCGAGGGGGAAAGAGGTAACCATTTTATTTTCGTAAGGTTAGGTTGCGTCTTACGCACGCTGTGATTGGTCAGTTAATTTTTTAAATTTAGTCCTGGGGTTTCCCTGTTCCATTTCTACCTGCTCAAAAAACCGACTTATTTGTCCACATGTCTGTCCATTTCACGTTTGCTTTCAACCTTGCATAGCATGGCTCCACCGCACTCCTTCTCGTTCATTCTCTTCGTCAGTTACCGTGTATGTATAAAGCTTTATAAAATAAGGTGCCTGTTCGCACGCTCTGATTGGCTGGGCTCCGTGCATTTATAAGAGAACATAGATCATGAATGACGTAGAATGGCGTCAGCTGGCCGGAAAAGCCCGCCAAATTCCTAAACTACCTCACTTTTAGTTTGATTTTTCCTCTTCTTATTTTATAAAACAAATAAAACATATCGCTCCTGTGCATATGTACTCGGCTATCGCCTCGTGCCTCTAGTCAACTTCTTTCGCGTTCAAATGACGTCAAACGTGCCTTTATAAGAGTACATATGCACGGAGCTTTATGTTTTATTTGTTAAATACAAACACGCTTGTGACATCACAGCACATTTCTCAGTCTTACAGTATTTCATAAAAGAAATAGAAAATGGATCTCCTCCTGTGTTTGTATAACCTGATGCAAACCCTCGAGTAAGTTTGAGAGAATCGAAAACACTTTCTCGCCTACAGCTTGGTTTACATGAATTTTCGAATTCTCTTGACTCACTCTCGTGTTTACATCATCATCAGGCTATGTAAACACGGGCGGCCATTTTCTATTTCTTAAATATTAATGTAAAAAACATTTTTTGTGTTTCATCTAGTTCAAAAAACATGGGTGAAAGTTCGGCACTTTAGGTGGACAAAATGATGAAAAAATTTTTACAAATGTTTATGTAGCTCGATTTTAACCACAATTGGGCTCAAAGCAAAAAAAAAAAACACGAAAAGTTTTCGCAAAAATAAAATAACTCTACTTGCATTTGTTTGTTCGAAATGGTTAACTTGCGACTCAGGACAGCGGTTTTTTGTCTGCGCAAGCGCACTTGATAATTTTTTAAACCAATCAGCAGTTTTTCTCCCCTGTGGTCATTAACTTTAGGAGAAAGAAGATATTATGCATGTACAGTATGCGCTAACCTGCACCACTGCATGGACCTGTCCAGCTAAGCAAACCGAAGAAAGGCACGCGAAAGAAGAAACTGTCTTTGAATTGCGTTTTTCTGTGAACGTTTTTTGGAGTGATTTTCTTTATATTTTCAAAATTTTGAAAATGTATAAAAAACAATTAGTAGTCTCAGTTTTTGGCTTCAGCAGATAACACCAAGGGGAAAAGCACTCCAAAAAAAGTGTACGAGACTTTCGGACTTCCAAAAGTCCTTGGATTTTCTCATCGGACTTTCGGACTTTTGTGAATTTTTTGCGGACTTTTCCGGACTTTTTGTGAAACTTATTAACGATATTTTCCCTTTATTTTTCATGTTGTGGCCAAGCTTTAAGTGAAACTGGGAAATAATAAAGGCGTAGGATCCAAATGGGTGAATAGTAGGGAAATATATTCATAAAAACAGTCAAATATGAAAATACAAAAAGTAAAATACATAGTACTACAAGTAGGAATACAAGTACTGCAGTAATTCGTAGGAGAAAGTGCAGATTTCTTTGGATTTTCTGGGGATTTTTTATCAATTGAGTCGGATTTTTATGGATTTTCAAGGATTTTCATGGATTTTCAAGAATTTTTGGGGATTTTGGATTTTTAAAATTCCGCTGGACTTTTCGTCGAAGTGTACGGGATTTTTGGAGTGCTTTGCCCCTCGGATAACACAGACTTCAACCTTGACAATTCTTGATATCAAAAGCCTCATTCAATACCGTAATTGTTTAATATTTAACAAATAAAAATCCTGAGGCTGACAGTGACGGTTATTTTGTTGCTTTTCTGTCAATCATGTCTGCTCAATTAATCACCAGTGAAATGCAAGAATTGCTGACTAAGCTCCGCAGATTTAATGAAATTTGACTCGTAAATTTACTGCTTTTGTATTTTAGTTCATTCTTTTCCGTCGAAAACGAAGAAACTATTGAAATGGAAAATGAGTTCGATCACGCCAAACGTTGTGAAAATGTGCATAGCAAGGTCTGGTTTCCGGGCTACTAAAAGTAAGTAAAAACAGTACTCTTTAGTTTATATAATATATCATATATCATTTTACTCTCTTCGAGGTGTTTTTAAATCAGATAATACACGGCTTTCGAGTGCATGGTATAGCTAATAGCTTCTCAGTTCAATTAATCACTATTTAAAGGGATATGGCAATAAAAACTATTTTTGTCCAATTTGTAAGAATATGTAGAAAAGTTAGAAAGTACGTTTACAGATTTTCATTAGCTGGCTTACTTTTTCAGATATTTGCGAACAAAAACACAAGCCGTCCGCCATCTTGTTTCACAATTAGATCTAATTAAGTGACGTCACAAGCAGGGTAAACATTGTAAAAATTGCAATCAGTAGCCAAATGTCAGCTAAAATTCTTTTACACTGTTAGAGTTTCAATTTGAAATATGTCAGATCAAAATACTTAAGATTTTGCATTAAAATACCTAGGAAATTAAGAAATGTTTAGACAAATTTTACCAAAAAATCTAATGAAAATTTGTAAACGCACTTCATAACTATTCTTGATGTTCTTACAAATTAGACAAAAATAATTTTTATTGCCATATCCCTTTAAAGAGAAATTTGAGGTAAAACTTGTCTTACCACATTTCACAACAACGTCTCGGTAACTGATTTCCATTATGTTTTCCTAATGAGTTTGAGAAGTGTGTGCTAAAGCCTGGTTTTCATATGTCGCCGATCGTCGGCGATTTGTGATTTAGATGCATGTTAAAACGGGAAGTGCAGCAGCATGTTAAGTAATAAAGAACAATGCACAAAAGCAGTGCTTTTATTCTTTTACTTAACATGCATCTAAATCATGGGTCGGCGACGATCGGCGACATATGAAAACCAGGCTTAAGTCGGTTTTCCACTAGGCGACTTTTTTCGCGCGAAGCGACTTTTTCTTTTGTCTCATGAGCTCTGAGCTGGAACTAATCAGAAATCTATTGAATTCGGACAAAAGAAAGTCGCTTCGCGCGAATAAAATCGCCTAGTGGAAAACCGACTTAAGGCAGTTTTCCACTAGGCGAAAAATGTCGCGCGAAGCGACATTTTCTTTTGTCTCGCAAGCTCTCGAGTGGAACTAATTAGCCAAGACAAAAGAAAAATGTCGAGTCGGTCGACATATGTCGCCTAGTGGAAAACCGCCTTTAAG
Organism: Corallium rubrum; assembly: GCA_964035015.1. Lineage (NCBI taxonomy): Eukaryota > Metazoa > Cnidaria > Anthozoa > Scleralcyonacea > Coralliidae > Corallium > Corallium rubrum. Next base: position 8,933,347 of record OZ035998.1, read on the forward strand.
CAGCTAACCCGAAGTTTATTAGCGACATATAAACTCGAGGGCGACGTCCAATGGATTTATTATGATAACTAATACCATGAGTGAGGGAAATTAGTGATTAAATGTTCCCAAAAGCCGAGGGAGGATTTGCGGACTTTAAAAAAAAATAATCCTGAGACTTTAGGGGACATTTAATCACTAATTTCCCTTGTGGACTAACTTGGAATTTCAACTTGGCGTGACGGCATTTGCTTTGGATACGATGCGTGCCTTAATATAAGTATAATCATTTTTATATAGAAAATGACTGGATTGGATATTGGGGAAAACACATGAAGGCTACGGCTTTTAGGTCGATCCGTGAATTTCAAAAGGTACGAAGCTAACTGAGGAGAAAAGGGCTGCATTTCTGGTTTGCGTACAGCAAAGACGTTGAAATTAATACATTACTGTAGATTTGCTATGCTGTTGTAAAAAATATGGCTAAAATTACAATATCGGCTATTTCTTTTGTTGGTTGTCGTCGTGTGTTGATTACTGTTGTTCTATTTGTTTGTTTTATTTGTTTGTTTGTTTGTTTGTTTGTTTGTTTGTTTGTTTGTTTGTTTGTTTGTTTGTTTGTTTGTTTGTTTGTTTGTTTGTTTGTTTGTTTGTTTGTTTGTTTGTTTGTTTGTTTGTTTGTTTGTTTGTTTGTTTGTTTGTTTGTTTGTTTGTTTGTTTGTTTGTTTGTTTGTTTGTTTGTTTGTTTGTTTGTTTGTTTGTTTGTTTGTTTGTTTGTTTGTTTGTTTGTTTGTTTGTTTGTTTGTTTGTTTGTTTGTTTGTTTGTTTGTTTGGTTGGTTGGTTGGTTGGTTGGTTGGTTGGTTGGTTGGTTGGTTGGTTGGTTGGTTGGTTGGTTGGTTGGTTGGTTGGTTGGTTGGTTGGTTGGTTGGTTGGTTGGTTGGTTGGTTCGTTCGTTCGTTCGTTCGTTGGTTCGTTCGTTCGTTCGTTGGTTCGTTCGTTCGTTCGTTCGTTCGTTCGTTCGTTCGTTCGTTCGTTCGTTCGTTCGTTCGTTCGTTCGTTCGTTCGTTCGTTCGTTCGTTCGTTCGTTCGTTCGTTCGTTCGTTCGTTCGTTCGTTCGTTCGTTCGTTCGTTCGTTCGTTCGTTCGTTCGTTCGTTCGTTCGTTCGTTCGTTCGTTCGTTCGTTCGTTCGTTCGTTCGTTCGTTCGTTCGTTCGTTCGTTCGTTCGTTCGTTCGTTCGTTCGTTCGTTCGTTCGTTCGTTCGTTCGTTCGTTCGTTCGTTCGTTCGTTCGTTCGTTCGTTCGTTCGTTCGTTCGTTCGTTCGTTCGTTCGTTCGTTCGTTCGTTCGTTCGTTCGTTCGTTCGTTCGTTATTTGGTTGGCTGCTTGTTTGTTTAGTGAACCTATTTATTTGTTATTGTTGCAGCTGTATTCTTTCTTGTCGTTTTTGTTTCATTTCCTTCCTTTTTGTTCAGGTAAATCACTTTCCTGGAAGTTTTCAAATTGGACGTAAAGACAGATTGTGGAAAAATCTTTCAAAACTTCAGGCTCGCCATGGTAAAAAGGTATTTACCGCGACTTGTAATTATCAATATTATATTTATTATACGGTTGCTTAAATGTTTTAAATTTTAAAACGTTTTAGAATGTCTAAAATTATTATTTGAAAGCATCTTACTGTAGATAGTGCATGACAATTACATCCGTCAATTTTTCAAATCTGTTTTGAAATAATCAGTCTGATGAGGCTTATCCTGTTGGGGCTTTTTTGCGAATATAAAATTTTAATTTCGATTCTTACAGAAAGTATGTGTATGTAATGTCATGCAGAAAGGGTATTGTGATAATATATAGCTTATTTGCTGCATCAGAAGAAAGAGAAGTTCAGAGAACTACCTTACGTTTTATCCGTCTTTGACGGTTTCCATTCAATGTTGATCCACTCTACTCTACTCTACTCTACTCTACTCTACTCTACTCTACTCTACCCTACCCTACCCTACCCTACCCTACCCTACCCTACCCTACCCTACCCTACCCTACCCTACCCTACCCTACCCTACCCTACCCTACTCTACTCTACACTCTACACCCTCCACTCTCCACTCTCCACTCTCCACCCTCCACCTTCCACCCTCCACCTCCACCCTCCACCATCCATCCATCCTCCACTCCACTCTACTTACTTCACGTCACTCCACTCCATTCCACTCCACTGCACGCCACGCCACGCCACGCCACGCCACGCCACTCCACTCCACTCCACTCCACTCCACTCCACTCCACTCCACTCCACTCCACTCCACTCCACTCCACTCCACTCTACTCTACTCTACTCTACTCTACTCTACTCTACTCTACTCTACTCTACTCTACTCTACTCTCTACCCACACTATCTCACTCCACTTCACTCCGCTCCGCTCCGCTCCGCTCCGCTCCGCTCCACTCCACTCCACTCCACTCCACTCCACGCCACGCCACGCCACGCCACGCCACTCCACTCCACTCCACTCCACTCCACTCCACTCTACTCTACTCTACTCTACTCTACTCTACTCTACTCTACTCTACTCTACTCTCTACCCACACTATCTCACTCCACTTCACTCCGCTCCGCTCCGCTCCACTCCACCCCACTCCACTCCCCTCCACTCCACCCCACTCCACTCCACTCCACTCCACGCCACGCCACGCCACGCCACGCCACTCCACTCCACTCCACTCCACTCCACTCCACTCCACTCCACTCCACTCTACTCTACTCTACTCTACTCTACTCTACTCTACTCTACTCTCTACCCACACTATCTCACTCCACTTCACTCCGCTCCGCTCCGCTCCACTCCACTCTACTTCACTCCTATCAACTCTTCTCTGCTCTAAAGTGCTGGTTAAGTTGGTTAAAGTGCTGGTGAATATTCACAGAGTTGAGCGTTCAGTTACCACTAAGGGAAGTTGTATTTTAAGTTTCAAGTTGTTTTATTCTTTTCTTTCAGGAATTTGGTTTTATTCCTCAAACATTTGTTATGCCGCATGATTTTAGAAACTTCAAGAGAGTTTGGGAAGAAGGGGGAAGCAGACAGAAGTGGATTTTGAAACCGGTAAGAGTTTTTAGATTCTAGACGACAATATGGTAGGTTAATTATGACAGCTGTTATTTATCATGCCGCTGGCTGCTGAATTTGATAAATCTGGAAAATGTTTTGAACGGGAAGAGATTCGTAACGATAAGACACGACTCGAAAGGAAAGAACAACCTCTACTTGCATAACATGCAGCTCTTCTTCTGTTAACTTTGAAAACAGAAATTCCAATCTTTATATAACACTATAGTTGTTAGACTTGCTCCAAGTCCGCCTCTTAGCGCTAGTTTTTGCCGGCGAGCGTAAAGGCGGTAGAGCGGAAAAGCGGGAGGAAAGAGGCGGACTTGTTTCGCTTGCAGATTTTTGAATCTAATTAAATATTCTGGCGGGAAATCGCTGAAATGTACATTGCCCTGTTTTGATGTGTTTTGGGTTGTCGTACATGCAATGGAAAGTGGTTCTACCCCTACTAAAACGTTTTCAAGAGTCTGTTTAACTCCAACTTCCAAAGATAGCACTTACATAGCAATTTAGCCTGAATATAATTACTTCCCGAATTACGTCACCGGTCGAAAAATTCACTGGCCGGTGAATTTTGGCGCGCGCTGCAGGTGGGAAAAGTCCTTTTCAACGAGGAACCGAAAGGTCAAAAATGTCGAAAGGTCTAAAATGTTTGAGAAAGTCTATATAGTTGTTTGTACTACATGCAGTATTTCCATATATAACAGTAGTTGTTACGAATGTTTTCTGTAGGAGGGTAACGTTATTTCATGATACATATAAAATTTAATCAATATAGAAATGGTAACAATATGTTATGTATAGCAAATCTTTGTTGATTGTAGCCAGCTTCAGCTAGAGGAATTGGCATCAGAGTCATACACAAGTGGAATCAAATCCCAAAAAAGAGGCCAGTTATTGTACAAAAGTAAGTGCAAGAATGATTATTTGAATAACTATGAGGGTCTTATATAGACGCAAAAGTATTTCCCCTAGGTTTTATTCAGTGTGTATTGTGTGTATTGTGTAGACGATTCACTCTTTTTTATTTGTCCCCACCCACTCATGAGTGTTTGTTTAAACGGGGAAACCGTGGAATGAATCTCAAATCTTTTTATTTTCAGATACTTATCAAAACCATATCTCATTAACGGCAAGAAGTTTGATCTTCGCATTTACGTTTACATCTCATCATTTGATCCGCTACGAATCTATGTCTTTGAAGAAGGTCTTACTCGGTTTGCCACCTGCAAGTAAGTACGATGTTACAACAGATACTGTAGACCAAGAGAAAACAAAAAAATTCAACTCTTAGCTGAAACATGGATCACCTAATATACACAATAGAATGATCTCTACGTTACTTGCCAGATCTTGTATTAATGTTAAAGTTATTGGATAGAAAACTGACCTACTTACCTCTTTTATGATTTGTCACTGCTTTGAAAATGTCTATGAAGTGAGTTTTTCGTCCATGGAACATACTGTGTGAAAAGGAGGAAATTGTTTTATATTGTGCCTGTATGTTACTTCGTTCGTTTGTGCGAGTCAATAGCAAGCGCTGTTTTTCACGCGACGTTTTTGGCGCCAAACAGCACTGTGTTTAGTTCTAACGTTTTTCCCCCCGCGTGCATCCATGGCTCGACGGAGCCCAAACCATGAACCATTTCCCTTATTTCAAACTCGATTTATGCATGGCTTTCTCCTTTTCTGTTATTTTTATACACGTGCTTCGATACTTGCAAACATGCACTTTGACGTCGTATGACCGTTCGTAGTTTCGTAGAAGTGACCACTTTTTTCAACAACCTCGTACCCAGGGTCTTATCTAGATAAGACCCTGGGTACGAGGTTGTTTTTTCAACTGAAATGTTAATTTAGTTATCTCTATTTAAGCGGGAGGTTAGGAAGGCACGAAAAAGGCGCAACAGTTGCCCAAGGCGATAGCCGAGATAAAAATAGCGACTGGATGCCCATTTAACATAATCCAAGTATAGCTGACGTGAAACAAGATATCAATCGGTACAGCAGAAAGACAATTTTGGAAATTAAAGATTCTTTAAACTTCCAGTCATTTGTGATCTTGACACTTTTCATATATAATCTGGCTTTCAAATTGTATTTTCCCCCAGGTACTCTTCGTCAAGTAAAAGTTTAAACAACAAATACATGCATCTCACAAACTACAGCATTAATAAGAAGAATGAAGATGCATACATTCCAAATAATGATGAAGACGCTTGTCAGGGGCACAAATGGTAAGAACCTGAGTCACCGCTCTCTAACATTTTTACATCATTTCACGCTAGAGTGTTTTTCTTTTATCTGTATGGCAATATTTCATTCTCTTTAGAAAACTTTTATTTTTTGCCATTATCAACTTTTTCTGTATTTTGAAGTAATTTATTTGATTCAGAACTGCTATACACACGCAAAAACGCACACTCTGTGTCAGACCTGATGCAGAATGATGTCAGAAAAATGTAGCGACCTCTGATACAGCCTGTTGCAGTATCAGCTACGATACACCTATGATATCAAATCTGTATCATACCTGCAGCTACAACAGACTGTTCAGAACAGATTCTGTCAAACTGTATCAGCCTGACACGGTCAGTGCTGTATCCGTTAGATATAACCGACTGAACATGTATGTTGTCTACGGAGCTGTCGCAATCTGTTAGAAATTCTAACTAAATGTTTATACATCAGCGCTGGTACATTCTGTAGCTGTCAGGCTCTATCAAGGGTATCAGAGCTGAACAGACTGCGTTTTTACGTGTGTTTACTTATAATTTTGCGTATTTTTATTTAAAAGTATAAAAGATCGATATCTCATGCAACGCGCTGAAAAACAATGCGCATGCACTTTTTTCTAGTGGTGAAGACAACCCATATTCTAATCATTCTTTAAACAAATAATGTAACTTGAATGGTGTAGAGATTTAAAATGCGTACGTATGTCACGGTTGGGGATTTTACATATTTAGGATATTTGGAACCAGTTACCTTCTGAGAAGATTTGTAATAAATCTTCCTTTTCTAAAATATCATCTTCATGGACCTTTTCGCTGTTAAAGTTGACGGAAGTGACATCGACGCAGGAACTTTTCCATACAAATTACAGATCCCGGCTTAAACGTCACTTCCGTCAACCTTAACAGCGAAAAAGTCCGCGAAGATCAAATTTTAGAAAAGGAAGATATACTACAAATCTCAGGTTCCAAATATCCTAAATATGTAAAATCCCCAATCGTGATATAGGCACTTTGACAGAACGGAAAAAAACTGTTTTGAGATACAAATAATCATTATAATACATATGCATATCCTCAACTTCATTCTTTAAATTAGAATATGCTAAATCAAATACTAAAAATACCTGGAAGATCCTAAACGAAGTGATAAACAAAAAAAGGCGATCCACGAAATTACCATCAGATTTTACTGTTGACAGTCAAACTATTTCCAATCCTGTAGAGATTGCAAATCGTTTCTGTGATTATTTTACCAATATTGGTCCAAATCTTGCTAAGAAAATCCCTACCGCCATCAGTTCTTATCCTACTTTTCTGGCTGGCAGTTTTGTGAATTCTTTGTTTCTAGAACCAGCCACAGAACTTGAAATCAAAGAGATTGTTAATTCACTTCGTTCAGGTATCGCAGCAGGATATGATAAGGTTTCCATGTGGTCAGTGAAAGATACTAATGATTTAATTTCAAACCCCTTGACACATATAGTGAATTTATCCATAAATTCAGGCATTGTCCCTGATCAGCTGAAAATTGCTCGAGTTTTACCATTATTTAAATCAGGTGACAATAGTGTGTTTACAAACTACAGACCAATTTCTATTCTGCCTATCTTTTCTAAAGTATTCGAAAAAGTTGTGTATAATCGCCTAAGTAACTACCTCAATACCCATGATATTTTATTTCATAATCAATACGGTTTTAGAAAAGGTCACTCAACTGCTTTAGCCCTTCATCAATTATTTGATAAAATCACCGCAGCAATCGATGAAAAAAAATATACCATAGGCATCTTTCTCGACCTTTCCAAAGCATTCGATACGGTCAATCACGAAATATTGTTGAATAAACTTGAACATTATGGGATTCGCGGATTGGCCCTTGAGTGGATTAAGAGTTATTTTTCTAACAGACAGCAGTATGTTGAATATAATGGTACTTGTTCATTGTACAATAATATAAGATGTGGAGTGCCTCAAGGGTCAATCCTTGGCCCATTGTTCTTTCTAATATATATCAATGACCTGTGTAACGCGTCAAATCTTTTCGAACTGATTTTATTTGCTGATGACACCAATGTATTTTTTTCTCATCAAAATTTGCCTGTTTTGATGAATATAATTAATTCTGAAATGAATAATTTGTCTGAATGGTTTAAGGCGAATATGTTATCAATCAACACAACAAAATCTAACTACATGATTTTCAGACCAAGGCAAAAAAGGCAAACACTTGATTTTACTATAGAAATAAATAACCATAGGATTGACCAAGTTAAGGTGGTTGTGTTTCTGGGTGTGATCTTAGATGAACATATGTCTTGGAAACCCCACATCTCGCATGTTGCTGGAAAAATCTCTAAATCTGTTGGAATTATATATAAATCAAGTTTTTGCCTTTCTAAGCCAGCTTTATGTACACTTTACTATGCTCTTGTCTATCCATATCTTCAATATTGTATCACTGTCTGGGGTTCAACTTATTCTTCTAATCTTAACCGTATAGTCCTACTTCAAAAGCGTGTCATTAGAGTTATTAACAACGAGGTATATGATGCACACACCGACCCTTTATTTAAAAAATTAAGTATTTTGAAATTTCGCGATGTCTACTTACTCCAATTAGGAATCTTTATGTACAAATATACAAATAATTTACTTCCGCAAAGTTTCGACAATTTGTTTCAACGAATCAACCAAATACACAGTTACAATACACGCAGGTCTAAACTATTCTATGTGCCCACTTGTAGGACAAAGATTAGGCAATTTTCGGCCAACTATCAAGGTCCTTTATTTTTTAATACGCTAAGTTCAGATATCCGTGACGCCACATCTATTTCCTTGTTTCAGACAAAACTTAAAATGTATTTGTGTTCTCATAATTTATAATTCGTAGAACTGTTCTGAACTTCTAGTTTTTATTTCCTATACTTTTTGTTATTTAATTTTATTTTTTTTTTTTTTGATTTCGTGCCACTCCCGCTGTAATAATATTTGCTTTTAGTTTGTTATTAAGAGGAGCCCAAAGTCTTTATAAGCCGTATGGTTTCCATTTGGGCTTCCTCGCCACTTACTACTAACTTGTATTTTTTTATCATATTATAATTTCAACTTGGCAAACAATAAAATTCAAATTCATAGTTAGTGGAGGAGGATCGTTCGGAAACTCGGCAAAAGTCATCGTTCCATGCATGCTTTTGTTTAATTTGCTTAATTTCACGGTCAGTGAACGTATTATATTTTCTGTATAATGAAGCAGTCATCCAATACCAACGTTCGGGTTTAATTGGTATAGTCCTTCGTCATCACGTGTTGCACGTTCTTTGCTCGTTGTGTAGTCCTTCGTCGTCACGTGTCCATAGAATTTCCTTTCGTTAACCAATTGCCTTCCTCCAACATAAACTATTGTGTTCATCAACATGACCATTGCATAATCTTGAAAGACAATGTAGCTTCCAAACCATCCCCCTCCACTAACTATAATTCGTTTGAACTCTACTCAGTTTTCCCCATTGTTTCGAACTTTTGTCTATTTTCAATAGAATTCAAAAGAATGAATTGAGGCTATGTGTGTATAATAATTCATTGTACACGGTGCAATTTTGCCGAACAAATACTTTTTGCATGCAACTTGTTTTGCAACAATTACGTCTCGCCATTGGTGTTGCGAGACAAGTTGCATGAAAAATTTCACCGTATAACAGCTAGGAGCTTAAAGTCTTACTACTGTACTATAAATACGTGCAAACGCCTTGGTGTACCCAATATACATGTAGTCAATAGAGATATTGTCTGGAAACTCGGCATACTTCAAAGCGCCTATATCATTATAGGCGCTTTGAAGTATGTGATTTTATGTTGTGTACATCCTTTGTTTTAGGTTTATTAATATTTAAATAACGCGGTTGAGTGATTGAACTGAAACGTTGCTATTGGATAATTTGTTCATTATACTAAAATACGATGGGTTCAATAACCGTACACAAAAATGCATGAAGGCGAACAAAAAGATAGAACAAGGACTTTAGCTGAGTTTCCAGACCATATTTTGAATGACTACGGTGTAGTACCCAGCTTGTTATTTGTTCCAGGTCTTTGAAAGCACTATGGGGCTACCTAAAAAGGATGGGTGTGAATACAGTACGAATATGGGAGAGCATTAAAGATATTGTTACTAAGACTATTATAAGGTAAGACTGCAAACAATCTTTAAGATGTTTATTGAGCTTTATGTTCTTCTTTTTTGAATATTTTTTTTTTGACTTTTGTTAATAGTTGTGAATCCACAGTAAATCTACTGATAAAGCAAAACGTCAAGAGCAGGTATAGATCTTTTTTAATTATTTTATTCTCCAGTGGATTTTTGTATACTATGCTGTCTTGCAGCGTACACAGGCTACACAAACGTACAAGAGGTAGTCGTGAAATAGATCTTCTTGTACGTGCACTACCAGAGGTGGAAAAGCCAAAAGGTACCGGAACTTGGAAACGTAGTTCTCAGAAATCTTTTTGGGTCCAAATTTTTCCAGAAAACTTTTGAGGTTTGATGTTTAACAGAACAAAATTAACTTAAGAAATTTAAGTGTACTGAGTCTAACTGCCGTTAACTGGCCTGTTGTTGTGACACTCTGACAGTCTGACTGATGAAAATATTACTTAATTGCTGGGTTGAAAAAATAACAACGTATACCTTGTTCCTTTTGTCGTCATTACTTTTATCGTTTGCTTTCTCATAACACCTGATCTTATATATGTCTACACATATCAGACAATAACGACATATTTTGCTTTACACAATGTGTGGTAATTATGGTAGTGTTCTGTCCATGTCGTATTGCAAATTTTGCAGAAAATTTTGAGTCCTAAACCCCAGAAAGAAAAAAACTTTTCCCACCTCTGCGCACTACTTTATTTGAGAATATTTACCAGAAACAAATTGCTAAATACGTGTTCTTGAAAACAGTTCTGTATTCTATCGATACACATGTATATATTTATCCATATAATGTGTTAGTTAAACCCAGGCCAATGGTTAAACCTCTTTCATGTTGAGAAACTATTTTCTTCTTTCTACCTTCTACTAAATAATAGTAATTTAGTAGCTTTTCTTTTTTTTTAATTATTTGTTACCTTGTTTTAGTTATACTTGCAACGAGCTGTTTGGATTCGATATTATGCTGGATGAAAATCTTAAACCCTGGATTTTAGAAGTCAATATTTCACCAAGGTATAACAACTTACAATGTACAGTATCCAGACAACATATCCAGCAAACATGTTTTATAGTATAGATCGTATAATATTTATAAAGTTTTTTCTGCAATCTTAGCCTACAGATAATCATATATGCATGGGTTAATAACCTGCGTCAGGTCTTTTTAGGTGGGTGATTAGTAGCCTGCATACGTGTAGACGTCACAGTAGTCAGTAAGTACTAGAGACCTTAAGATCCTACGACGACGACGGCTCAAAAAGCAGCATAAATTTTATAATTGAAAAAAAGTCACGGCTAACTATTATATTTTATATTTGAAGTTAGTTTAGTGACTTTTAAAAGGCCCCAGTATTGGTAAAATAATTGTAGTGTTTGTGTTGAGGTGAATGTCAAGGGACAGTTCTCATCTTTTGGTGAGTTGACGTCGTCCTGAAGCGATGACGTCGTTCTGAGTGGCGTTGTACAAAGAACGAGGACGGTGTTGAGATTACTCTTGGGATTACATGTCAAATTATTCCTTCTCTTTGTTTCACAGCCAGGATTCTTTTATTTGGAGGACGCTGCCGTTGAAGTTGCCGTCGTAGATCGTAAGGTCCCTACTAGTATAGCCTACGTGCAGACGCGTGGATTAGGTACAGGAAGTAAACAGCAAGCGTCTGCATGCAGGGTAGAGGCTTAAAGGTGATGTACAGTCCGTTCTGCGCATGACCACAATGTGGTCCCCTCAAAACAAACATTCGTAGATAATTACATGAAGTACTCAGCTCAATGTAAACCGTTAGGAACAACATGGCAGAAAACCAAGCGATTCGGAGAGAATATCTCCTCGGATTTCTTCTATTTCTCCTGAAAATGTTTTGTTTTGGGTACAAGTAATGAATGGGAAGCAAGAAAAGCTTACAATCTTGAATAAGGTATCAGTATTTTTTGCAAATAAAGATGTAAACATTAATTTCGTACATGCGCAGAACGGACTGTACGTCACCTTTAACATTATTCATTAAAAACAATCAAAAATTTTCTATACTTGCATGTGGAGAAAACGTCAAAATTCTTTCACACAGTTACGTCGTGAAGAGGATGAGGACGGCGTCAAAGCTCTGGGGACTAAAACTCATTCATACTCGTCTCGTGCAATTGTAAACTCGATACTCAACTGCATGCAACACTTTTTCATTCTTAACTTTTTCTACTTTTGGTTGTTAAACTGTGTTTTTTACTCGAACATAAGTAATAGTGTAAGGTTAGTGAATATATCAAGACAGAAATGAAAGCCACGCATCATTTGACAAAGCGGAAACGAACGAACGAACGAACGAACGAACGAACGAACGAACGAACGAACGAACGAACGAACGAACGAACGAACGAACGAACGAACGAACGAACGAACGAACGAACGAACGAACGAACGAACGAACGAACGAACGAACGAACGAACGAACGAACGAACGAACGAACGAACGAACGAACGAGCGAGCGAGCGAGCGAGCGAGCGAGCGAGCGAGCGAGCGAGCGAACGAACGAACGAACGAACGAACGAACGAACGAACGAACGAACGAACAAACAAACAAACAAACAAACAAACAAACAAACAAACAAACAATGATTCTTCTTTTGCCTTCACTGTAGCCTTGCAGGTTGGGGATATAAACCTGGCTGTTCAAACTATAACGGGCTATGATATCCTAACTTTATATATAATATTAACTTTTTATTTAGAGCAGTTGGTGCCCTGCGTAAAACAATTATGATATTATAAGTATTTGACTAAAGAATTTATTTCCTTTTATTATTTCTGTAGTTTACATTCAACCTCTCCCCTTGATCTTAGCATCAAGGGTCAAATGGTTCGAGATCTCTTGAATATTTCTGGTTATCGAGTTCCTGAGAACCTAGCAAGCACTTTAGCAAAGTAAGTTTTTTTTTCTATTTATGCTATCAGCCCCATTGTAAAGACAGCCCATGGATAGTATAGACAGTCCCTGCATAGTAGAGACAGCCCATGTACAGGTATAGTAGAAACAGCCCATGGGTAGTAGAGACAGCCCATGTATAGTAGAGACAGCCCATGGATAGTAGAGACAGCTCATGGATAGTAGAGACAGCTCATGGATAGTAGACAGCCCATGGATAGTAGAGACAGTCCCTGCATAGTAGAGACAGCCCATGTATAGTAGAAACAGCCCATGGGTAGTAGAGACAGACCATGTATAGTAGAAACAGACCATGTATAGTAGAGACAGCTCATGGATAGTAGAGACAGCCCATGGATATAGTAGAGACAGCCCATGGATAGTAGAGAGTAGAGACAGCCCATGCATGGATAGTAGAGACAGCTCATGTGTAGTAGAGACAGCTCATGGATAGTAGAGACAGCTCATGTGTAGTAGAGACAGCCCATGCATGGATAGTAAAGACAGCTCATGTGTAGTAGAGACAGCCCATGCATGGATAGTAGAGACAGCTCATGTGTAGTAGAGACAGCCCATGCATGGATAGTAGACAGCTCATGTGTAGTAGAGACAGCCCATGCATGGATAGTAGAGACAGCCCATGGATAGTAGAGAGTAGAGAAAGCCCATGCATGGATAGTAGAGACAGCTCATGTGTAGTAGAGACAGCTCATGGATAGTAGAGACAGCTCATGGATAGTAGAGACATCTCATGGATAGTAGAGACAGCTCATGGATAGTAGAGACAGCTCATGGATAGTAGAGACAGCTCATGTACAGTAGAGACAGCCCATGTGTAGTAGAGAGCTCATGGATAGTAGAGACAGCTCATGTGTAGTAGAGACAGCCCATGTATAGTAGAGAGCTCATGGATAGTAGAGACAGCCCATGGATAGTAGAGACAGCTCATGGATAGTAGAGACAGCTCATGGATAGTAGAGACAGTCCATGGATAGTAGAAACAGCCCATGGATAGTAGAGACAGTCCATGGATAGTAGAGACAGCCCATGGATACATGGATAATAGAGACAGCTCATGGATAGTAGAGACAGCTCATGTACAGTAGAGACAGCCCATGTGTAGTAGAGAGCTCATGGATAGTAGAGACAGCTCATGTGTAGTAGAGACAGCCCATGTATAGTAGAGAGCTCATGGATAGTAGAGACAGCTCATGTGTAGTAGAGACAGCCCATGTGTAGTAGAGACAGCCCATGTGTAGTAGATCGAGACAGCCCATGTGTAGTAGAGACAGCTCATGTACAGTAGAGACAGCCCATGTATAGTAGAGAGCTCATGGATAGTAGAGACAGCTCATGTGTAGTAGAGACAGCCCATGTGTAGTAGAGATAGCCCATGTATAGTAGAGAGCTCATGGATAGTAGAGACAGCTCATGTGTAGTAGAGACAGCACATGTATAGTAGAGATAGCCCATGCATGGATAGCAGAGACAGTTCATGTATAGCAGAGACAGACAGCTCATGGATAGTAGAGACAGTTCATGGATAGTAGAGTCAGCCCATGTATAGTAGAGACAGCCCATGGATAGTAGAAACAGCCTATGCATAGTAGAGACAGACCATGTATAGTAGAGACACTGACACCCATGCCTGGATATAGTAGAGACAGCCCATGGATAGTAGAGACAGCCCATGTATAGTAGAGACAGCCCATGTATAGTAGAAACAGCCTATGCATAGTAGAGACAGACCATGTATAGTAGAGACACTGACACCCATGCATGGATATAGTAGAGACAGCCTATGTGTAGTAGAGACAGCCATGTACAGTATATATACAACCCATGGATATAGTAGAGACAACCCATGGATATAGTAGAGACAACCCATGGATATAGTACTAGTAGAGACAACCCATGGATAGTAGAGTCAACCCATGGATATTGTATAGACAACCCATGGATATAGTAGAGACAACCCATGGATAGTAGAGACAACCCATGGATATAGTAGAGACAACCCATGGATATAGTAGAGACAACCCATGGATATAGTAGAGACAGCCCATGGATAGTAGAGACAGCCCATGCATACATGCATAGTAGAGACAGCCCATGTATAGTAGAGACAACCCATGTATATAGTATAGAAACAGGGTATTTATGTTTAGACGTTTTTCCGTAGCTACATAAACGACATAAGTTACTTTTATTTTATTATTTTCTTTTTGTCAGTGTCTCGAACGGAAGTTATACTTTATCTTCAGACCAAAAAGCCAAGGTTTGTTTTGTGTGTTAAACAGATTTGTTATATAGCTCTGCCACCTGAGCGATCTCAACTCAATCTGATTGATTCCTGAGCGGTTTTTAAGACTGGTCATTATAAAAATTGAAAAAGAAAATTGGAAAATTAAGCGAATCAAGCTAAAATTGCATTTCAATATCGTACAAATGAATTTACTACGACGAAAATTCGACAGTGTGTACGCCTTTCGGTGACTGGAAGCTAGTGTTTTGTTAAAAATTGGTTACTTCTGTCTTTGCTGCTTTTGTTCTCGACATTCAAATAAAAGTAGTTTATCCCCGAGCCGGGCGTAGGGCCGAAGGCCCGGAGCCCGGTGAGGGTGCTAATCCCGACATGCGTGGAGTCCACTTTACACGCGTGTAGAAAAAGCAAGGGAGACAAAATCTGGAAATAGTTTGTATATATATATACGTCGTAGGATGTCACGCGGTAAAAATAATTGGGCATGGTGACTAGCTTTGAAGCAAACTTTATATAATTTCCATATTTTGCGAAACAAAATGGTTTCAAATGGTTTCGTTTTAAACGGAAAGAAGCAGAACAACGAATAAAAGCAGGATACAAACAGCCGGTTTAATATATCTTGAAGAGAAATCAGAAAACCTGAAGAAGCCAAACGCCGTATGGTAAACAAAATTTCGATCTGAAGTGTAGTGTTTGTGGTCACAGGTCACTCAGTGGTCTCAATATCATTTTAAAGATGACGGTAAGACATTTGTATTTATTTATTTTGCTGATTGTAATCGCCAAGAACGGCAAGACGTTTAAATAGAACCCTTTTAGACACTCGTCAGTTACTGTATATAAAACCTAATCTAGCATCTATCATATAAAGTTTTCTACCTTGTCCCTTTAATATGTTGTTTTCAAGTTTTTGACGGCTATTAAGCAGTATACAGCTTCACGTTTTCGTGCTTTCCCTTTGCTACTGTGGACGTGATGTTTTTCATTGACATAACTGCAAGCACTTATCAGTTATCATAAATACTCATAGGCTTTGTCCATTTTCTTTTGTCCTGTATTATACAGACTGAAAGGTTGTCTGTTGTTTTTATCTCCTATTATAAATGTAGTTTTTGAGCTGTTAACTTTTAATCTTGCCTTTGCAAAACATAAAAGTAATTCCTTTGGAAACCTCCTAAATGGCTAAAAACAACATATTTTTACAACCAGAGTTTAATATGAAATCTGTAAGTTTTCCTTTGATATGTTCAACTTTCTTTTAGTCATCCTAATCATAAATTCTGTAATTATCCTGAGGATTATCATTTGTTTTTGCTGTATATCAGGAGTGCTTATTTTAATTGGAAGGTGAGATGGGTGGGGTGTATTTAAAAAAGCACATAAAAGCAGGCGAGGGGTTGTTGCATTTATGTATTTCTAGTTAACTTTGCTTGATCAGACTTCGCAGATAATTTTGCTGTAAAGACATCCCGCTTGGTCACAGGGAGCCCATCTTGGCGGCACGTGGGTACCTGTGGCGGACTCGAAAGACGCGCGGGGAACTGTGGCAGGGGATTTAAAAAAATACGGAAAACGGTTACCGGAAGCGAGGAAAAAACGGGGGGAAAGGGGGGGAGGGAGAGGAAAAAATATAAGGGATGAAACACCAAACGTTCAACGTGGAATGTGTTCCGCAAGTAGCCAGGACATCTCGTATCGTCGGGAGCCACCGTTGGAATACTGAAACCTACTGAAACCCAGAGTCAGATGAATGTGCAATAAATCAATAATCCTGAGGCTTCCCGCTTTATCCGAAAAGCTTATCGTAGGATTTCGTAGCTATCCGAAGTGTCAACGATGATGTAGTGTCCTAGCTACTTGCGGAACACATCTCCCGAAAATACGATATGTAATTTAGCTGCAAAATCACGGCTAAAAGGTGAGATTTTGCCTCATTTTGATTATATTTTGATAAATGAATCATTATCACAACTACTTCGCTCAATTGTCTTACAATTTTAATACCTATAGCCGCTTAAAACGATGTTCAAAACAAGGAAGAATTCGTGTTTCATCCCTTTACTATTTTCCTAAACACACCACGATCGCGTGTGCCACAGGGTACCCACGCTCTGCCAAGATGGGCTCCCTGTGGCTTGGTCAATAAGTTTTTAGTTGTACATAGAACACAGCACAACCTCGTACCCAGGGCCATTTGTAGGGAACTGGGCCAAGATGGCGAATAAAACAAAATGGCGAGAACAAATGGCCCTGGTGGAGGCTAGCTCAAAATGCGCAGTATATTGCGCATTTTATTAACTAGAACTCAGTTATTTACACAGTAATTATACCTAATTACACCTAATTACTGCATGGTTTAAAATATAATTTCCCATGTCGTGTGCAGGAACAACCGACAAGGTCAAAATACAATTTAAAAAAACAAAACAAAATCAAATCGTGTGATTTACGCCATAAGCTCTTGACCAATCAGAGGCTGAGATAACCTAGCCTCCACCAGGGCAATTTGTTCCGCCATCTTGGCCCAGTTCCCTACAAATGGCCCTGGGTACGAGGTTGAACACAGCACTGATAGTATACACAGTATAAATAGAGTATGGTCACTAATATGGCGACGATGACGTCAGGTCAAACTACTCAGAGTTCTAATAACCGCATAGAGCATGGCAGCCATGTTGGTTTTTCTATTTTGTGTTTTATAACACAACATACTACTTTAAAATATATGTATTGACAGAATTGTTTCTTAAGTTGATCGACTCCCTTCTTCTATTTTCTTTATATGTTCAGCATGGATTTTATGTTAACCATCATAATGACGAGGTAGGTTTTTTGATTTGCAAAGTCATTGTCCACAGAAAGTATTATTCGACGAATGATGTCAAATTGTTTAACAAGGAAACAGTCATTGAACAACTGAGAAATATCTAGGGCTTTCCTCAATGATGAGTATAAAGTAACCGTTAAATCGTACTTGTTTTGGGGTCGCAGTAATTGGCACTAGCTGTTGCGGTTACGCAGCCTATTGTCTATGTATTTATGTTTGTAATGTGTATGGCAAAGTTATTAAAATACAATAACAGAACAGAACAGAACAGAACAGAACAGAACAGAACAGAACAGAACAGAACAGAACAGAACAGAACAGAACAGAACAGAACAGAACAGGACAGGACAGGACAGGACAGGACATGACATGATATGACATAACATAACTTTCAAAACTCATTAATAATTCATGAGGAAAACACAAATAAAAATCACATTTACATGGTTTTATATGTGATAAAACATTCTCCTGATTTACATAAACTTTAGCTTTGATTTTCTCGCCTTAGACAACGTTATTTTTCAAAATTACTACGCCAACGAACTTACCAAATGGTGATCGTTTTTAAAGCCGTTGAAAACACTCGCAGAACGTGTTTTATCAGATCTAAAACACTCGGCTTCGCCTCGTATTTTATATCTGACAAAACACTCCTGCTCATGTTTTAAATATTACATAACATAACATAACATAACATAACATAACATAACATAACATGACATGACATGACATGACATGACATGACATGACATGACATGACATGACATGACATGACATAACATATGACATGACATAACATAACATAACATAAAATTAAATTAAATAAAATTGTCTGGCGTTCGTTAGTCAGAATAAATTCGTACATGCAGGAAACAGTTAAAGAAAAACTAGAAATGGATTGGTAAAAAGCTGAGAGCAATTTTTTTGCACTTTTCCATATTCAGGCAAGATAACGCATGTGCAGTCATAACAAATACAACTAACAAGCCACCCCATTCTCAAATATAATTGTTCTACACTGAAGTTTATTGTTTTTTATCACTTCTCTGTGCTCTAATTTTTTAATCAGTGTTACGTGAATTGTACATAAAGCTTTGTATAATTGTTTTTCTTTGATTTCAGCGCGTGAAAGCAACCATATTGGACATTTTGACTCCAGAAGATATCCGAATTCTTATTGAGACAGAGGATGAAGTAAGTACATTTTTGTTCTAAAAGTATATAACGACTACGATAGACGTTTTGGGTACTGCATTTTTAGATTTTGTCATACGGGCTAAATATTGCATGATACTCTCGATTTTTTCCTTGTAAACACATAATAAAGAATTTTAGTATAACATATTAAACAGTACAGGGCATTGCAGTGCAATACAGTAAAGTACAGTACAGTACAGTACAGTACAGTACAATGTAATGTCGCACGGAACGGTACAGTTAATTTGAATTGAATTGAATTTATTAAAAATTTAAAACCTTGCAGCATAAGCTGAATTGCGTATAAATTTACACATAAAACTTATTCTAATTACAATAAATCTACAATTTATGTCTGGCACATTTCATTATAAAGGTATTGCCAAACCTATTAGTATTAAATTTAACTTGATTAAAAAGATTAGGATTCCTCAGGGAGTAAGAATGCGTAACTTCGGGTGGAAGTAGATCAAACAACTTGGATGATTTGTCATTTCGTGTCTTCGTAAATAACTTACGGCAAAGAGACTCACGTCGCGTCACTAAAGATGGTAAATTCAATTCCACCAGAGCCTCATCATAACTAGAGTAGTTCCCATAACCAAGAATAATTTTACATGTTCTTTTTTGGACACGTTCCAAATTATTACATAAAAATTTAGGCAACGCATAGTGAAAAACAGGGGCAGCATACTCAATGCATGACCTAATACATGCAGAATAGAAAAGTACAAGTTCGTTTTGGTGCAGACCAGCACGTTTGAGTTGGATGAGAAAATACAATTTCTTGGATGCTTTTTTGATGATATTATCGACGTGAAGATTCCATTTCAGGTCGTTACTTATAATCACCCCCAGGATTTTTGCATGTGAGACGACGTCTAACAAATTATCACCAACTATAAGTGGATGGATGAATACTGTACTTTTTTTTATTTGGACGTACTGCCGATATGTAAAGCTATATGTTATAATTATAAATTTTACAGTAGGTTTCAGGTTACTTTTGACGGAAATATTCAGAAGCCAATCAAATGCCTATAGTTCAATATGAACTTGTGAACCTCCGAACAAACTTCTGAACATTTCCGTCAAAAGTAACCTGAAACCGACTGTAAAGAACTTCTCTTTTTTGCAGTTCAGTCGACGAGGCTGCTTTCAAAGGATTTTCCCGTCAGAAAACTCATACAAATATTTGAAATATTTTGAGGCACCTGTAAGTTTTTAACACATATATTGAATATCGTACTGAATATTCTATGCATTAACCATATTTTCTGTGTTCAATTAACTCTATTCTTTTCTTTTATTACTCGTTTTCTTACTTCATGTTTTCTTATACTTCACGCGTTTTCTTACTTCACGTTTTCTTACTTCACGTTTTCTTATACTTCACGCGTTTTCTTACTTCACGTTTTCTTACTTCACGTTTCTTACTGCACGTTCTTGTCTTTCTGTACTTCTTTTTTTTTTCTCTGTCTTCTTTTTTCCCCTTATGGCCATTCTTCTTTATGTTATCTGTTTTAATTTTAGAGATATCGCAATATATTATTAGATGAATGGACGAAGAAATACTTGAGGGAGGGACGCAAAACAGCACTTGGTAATCTCTTAGCATAATTTTAATTGATTTCTCTTACTAATATAGGTCGTATGTACACAGAGAAAACATTTTGGAGAAGTCAATTCAGTTTGATGAATTAGAGTTTTTATTGGTCAAACTACAATTTTGATGCATGTTCGTGTGTTACAAAAGCCTACTTTTTAACGATTTTCTAAAGCTGAATTTTAACCGCCTTATCACGCGTTATAGTTCCGTAGCGAATGTTTTCGTGTTTTATTTCATGTAGGCGTGACTTTGCTGTGTACCTATACTCTACAACAAGTTCATTTGAAATCAGTTTCGAGTGACCCTAATCATCAGGTGAGCCGTAAAATCCCGCGTAATTCTTTAAAATAAATAAATATATAAACAAACAAACAAACAAACAAACAAACAAACAAACAAACAAACAAACAAACAAACAAACAAACAAACAAACAAACAAACAAACAAACAAACAAACAAACAAACAAACAAACAAACAAGCAAGCAAGCAAACAAACAAACAAACAAACAAACAAAAAAACAAGTGAGTGAGTTTAAAGAAATATTTGTAGAAGTGGCGAAGAACAGCAGTTGGTGGTTTCTTCTTAAGTATATGTTTTGTCTGGAGAATCATTATTGTCTTTTTTAATGTCATTTTTATTTCTCTTGTAGTGGGTTTCTCCTCAGCATGTTCCAACTTCTCAAACTGTTCCGTCATCTGCTGTATCTAGATCACTCTCAGCACCTGCAGCTTCAAGATGGCCAGAAGAAAAGATAAGGTAGAGGATGACGTCAAAGACAATGAAGTACCCATTCTCTTGGAAACGCGGCCATGCTTCAAGAGACTCTAGGAAGGCTTCGCTGATAAATTCTTTGCTTTACCTCGCAATTCATATTTTTCTTTACTTTTGCTAAGTCATATGATAACCCTTTCAGAAGAAAATATAACTTCAAAGCTTTAGTTGACCTTTACGCTATTATTACTAAGACACATTTGCTATACACAATTATTTGTCTATATATTGAATTATTTTGAGGTTTCTAAACTAATTTTATGCATTTTTAATTTGCCTTATTTTCTTTCATTTTTCTTCTCTAGCTGTTTTATGAGTGCGTATAACCATGAAATGCATGTCGTCAATTATTGCCTTTGTCTTCTAACCCACTAAACCTTAATTAAAAACTCGTTAATTATTCATGAGGAAAACGCAAAGGAAATCAGTATCTTGTCCGTGATCCGTGGTTTTATATGATAAAAAATCTTCCTGATTCACACGAACTTTATAGAACATTATACAACGATGGTTTTCGAAATTACTACGCCAATGAAATTACTAAATGGGTCGTTTTTAAAGTTTTTCAAAACATGTTATTTTAAATAAATCTTATAATAAAACATTGCTCATGTTAAATATTACTAACCCTGTCACTTTCTCTTAATCAGAAAGTTATCGGACTATTAAATAATATTTTGTTGATCGCATTAAATATTAAAGTTACTGTACTAACGTAGTGATTAAACATTAATTTTAGTTCATCAAGACAAGTGTCTTTACCAAAAATAAAGCGCAAGGTTATACGTTATCATCTGGCTTCAAAGGTATGTTATATATTGATTTAATTATAATACAATTATAATATGTTTGTTTGTTTGTTTGTTTGTTCGTTCGTTCGTTCGTTCGTTCGTTCGTTCGTTCGTTCGTTCGTTCGTTCGTTCGTTCGTTCGTTCGTTCGTTCGTTCGTTCGTTCGTTCGTTCGTTCGTTCGTTCGTTCGTTCGTTCGTTCGTTCGTTCGTTCGTTCGTTCGTTCGTTCGTTCGTTCGTTCGTTCGTTCGTTCGTTCGTTCGTTCGTTCGTTCGTTCGTTCGTTCGTTCGTTCGTTCGTTCGTTCGTTCGTTCGTTCGTTCGTTCGTTCGTTCGTTCGTTCGTTCGTTCGAATCATCTTCAGTTTTTGCCAAAATCCATTGCCAACACGTTTTCCTACATTTTTTAAGTCAGTACATGCAGATATGTATTTGTAGACATGCATAACTTTTCAGGTATCAGTCTTTTAATTTTTAATTTTCTTTTTTAGTCATTAGCCTCTAATACTACGTTAAGTACAAAGACTAAGCCTGCTGTGAAATCTTTAACCAAGAACGCATGATTTATGCAACGAAGAAACGTATCAACATCGCACTTGATGACGCTCTAGCTTATTGTCGTCTTTAAGAGCTCGATACCGCAGAGTAATATTAGTCGCAATGGTATCGACATAGTGGCTGCCGTCCTACTGAAACATGACTTGTTTCGAGTGAGGTCTACGAGTGAGCATGATATTTGCATCATTTTCAGAGCAGTTTATGTTTGGTTTTCTATATGTATCGTTTTCACTGACGTCACCACTTTTCTCCCACTTTCCCCCCTACTTTATTTTCGTCAATTTAGTGTAATATTTTCTATGCTACGCATAGAGCATTGAGGAACAAATAGACCGAGGGGCAAATTTTAAAGCAAAAAATAAGACGTTTAGTGGCTAAAGTATAGGGAAACCAAAATGGCAATATTTTCTTGATTGCATGGGGAACCATGTTGATTGACTAGTTTGGTATGCCAATATGGTGGCGAAAAAAACGCCCCCAAAAGGCCTAAATAAAGTCGACTTTTAATCAAAATAGTCAGATTCAAATTATGTGAAAGAAATCTTTTTAAAAAACTTTTCACGACTGTGTATTTGTAATTGTTGATCAGGTTGATCAGTCAAGCATTAAAGGAATCTAAAACTCTATAGCGGCTAAAAGAAGCTACAACTACAATTTTCAAAGTATTTGTAAAACTAGCAGCAGCTTTATAGGTTTTATAATTTAGATTTTAGAATTTTGACGACGTCATTTGAAAACGATCAATTCTGTTTCATCAGATTAATATATAACATGTATCAGTGCATTGTCGTTTGGAACGAAATAAGACAGCAAAATCGTGTTCTTTCATATATAAAGGAAGATTTGACTTTTTGTGACGCACAATGTCACAAAGTACTTAGGTATATATTTGACGTTATAAATGTGTGTCTAGGTAAACCCCAGGCAAAAGCCATTGGGTATATTATTGAATTAAGTTATTGCTCTTAAATTTCTATGTTTTATAAATTTCATATCTATTTTCTTACAAATTTTGAATAAATTAAAATGTATGTATAATAATATGCTTCTAAATCATATTTCCTTGTATCTTTGATGTTCCGCTCTATTTTTTAACTATAATTTCCTGACCCGTGCCAATACGTAACCCAGTACTGCCTCTTCGGCCAAAGGCGAACCAGATGTCGTAGATTTGCATTCGTACATTTGGAAATAAGCATAAAAATGAAAAAGAAAAAGAAGGTATGGCGGATTGGCGGTTCATCTTTCGTGACGTCTCGTGCTGACTGCTGAGGATAGGACGACGTTTCTGATTGGCTACGTGCGCGCTCCATAACTCGACCTGTGACTCGACGAGCACGGCAATTTCAAACGTAATGAGAAACTAATTTTTAATCAGCAAAAAGAATATTGTTTTCCGTTGTTTTGTGTCTGATGCTCTGTTATAAAAGAAATGGTTCATGGTTTGGCGTGCTCTATTGAGTTATAGATGCACTTGGGAAGTTAGGAGAGCACTAAAAAATGTAGACTTCTCGGCCATCGCCTCGACCAACTCTTACGCCTTTTTTGTGCTCTCCCTGCCTGCGGTGGCAGAAATTTAACGCGGGCCAAAACAAGATGATTATATTACATTCAAACATAGTATTCAAACGGCGCGGTATAAACGGTTTCTGTGAAAACTCTATAAAGGAACAGCCACAAAATAAGAATTATTTATTTATTTAATATATTCGGGGACAAGCAGGGTGGTCTTGGTGGATTAGTTCAACTTGGTAAGTTTGTGTTTAATATATAAATATTTATGAAACACAAATATTAAGTCAGTTTACTGTGTGCTTTCGAGGGCTCAATACACGAGGAGTGTTTCATATCAGGATTTCCAAACATCTCGAAATTTGTTCAAAAACCGAGGCGAAGCCGAGGTTTTGGAAAAAAATTTCGAGGTATTTGGAATCCTGATGAAACACTCTTCCGAGTGTATGATATAACCTTCTCAAATTCATTAATAATTCAGAGACGGAGGTTTTGATAGCGGAGGAAGAAATTACATAAATTAAGCCAACTTCGCCTCGATTTTCTCTTAAAATACTGATTTGTTTGAGAAGCTATATTATACACTCGGAAGAGTGTTTCATCAGGATTTCCAAACACCTCGAAATTTGTTCAGCTTGGTTTTCAACAAAAATCTCGGTGTTTGGAAATCCCAATGAAACACTCCTCCCCGTGAACTGGCGTACCCTCGCTCTCTGTCACTGCGCATTGTATAATTTGCAAACTTGTGACGTCTAATTTGCAAACTTGTGACGTCTCAGACTCTCAGTTCGGCGGAATACAGAATAACTTATTCTGCTCTAATAAAACTACTGTAAACGTTATTACTCAGGCTACCTGTACAGCTGTGGACGTCTTGTTTGTTTGAATAAACACTCACACAATACATTACTGAATACTGACTGATCACTGACTGATGCTGTATGTATTAAGTAGAAATATAGAAGAACCCAAAGATTCTAAAATGTCTATATATTTCAGTTCAAAGTCCTGAAATGTGTTGTCTTTTGTGTATTTTATATGACATTTTATAGTCTTCAGAATTCTGTAAAATCTTCCCCCAAAATGCAGGAAATGCCATTTCAGGGACTCTACATTTCAAAATTTTTCAGGGGAGCACAGTGAACTCTAGGGGAGCATGCCCTTGGACCCCCTGGATGTTTCTCATGCCTTTGGTGCTCACCCCGCCCCCCTGCACTTGACCTCTTTGCTATTTGGTGTATTTCCAGCATGAAAATAACATGGAATCCACCCTGGACTCCTCCTCGTGTATGATATATAATGTCAAGAACAATATACATACTGTTTTACATAATTTCCACAAAATGCACTGACTAAACTAGAAATACATTTAATGGAAAACCCTCATGTTCATTGTTTATTATTTATTGCATCTTGCCTACAATATCTTGGGGAAGGGCTGCTACTTAGTCTCCTTCAAATTCGGGATAGTGGGAGACCATAAAGGAATTTATGAATATTTTTTAACCCTCAGTGAGCTAATAACACAAATTAGCTAAGAATGGTGCCCTGTTCCAAACTAAAAGAAAGAAAAACATACCTTGTGCTATCCAAATGGTGTCTGATCTACTTATTTAATTTATAAAACAAATAAAACATACTGCTCCTGTATATATTTGAACACAAAAGAAGTGTAAACTAAGGCACTCAGCTATCACCTCGTGCCTCTACTCAACTTCTTTCATGTTCAAATAACGTCAAACATGCCTTATAAGAGTACATACTGTATGCACGGAGCTATGTTTTATTTGTTAATGGATCATTACAGAAAAAATCCACACCTCCTCCACTATTATTCTATTCCAGACAAAATGGCAAAAACCAATACTGTGAGTCTGTACGTGCCACATTCAGGGGGCAGTGGGGTGATTGTCAGTGACAGTGACAGATAGTTTTTGCCCCCACAAGATTTTTACAAATTATAGTGCTCTAAATTAAGCCAAATTCTAATAAACTACTGTACCATGCAAGTATATATGGAGCTTTATTAGTGTGTTCCTACCCTGGAGATAGTCCAAACAGCATGGGGGAGCATGCCCCTTTAGTTAATACCCCCCTGGAGAGGTTGTGCAAAGCCATGAACAGCATCTCACCCCACACTCAAAAACATCTTCCACCACCCCTTGCCACACTGATGTATAGCCCAGGGTTGTCATTAATGTCAAACTAAGGTAGTACTAGTACATGGTCATGCAGGCACATTTGATGATTGAGCAGGTTGCTGTATTTATCAATCATGATGACACACTTATAGGTTGTTTTTTTTTAAATTTTTGGGCTCTGAAATGGCCTTTTCTGCATTTTAAGGGCACTTGAGCACAATACATGTATATAAAGATTTATTACCGAATAAAAATGATTAACCCTTCACTGGTCACAGTTGCATGCTTTTTGTCTACTTATTAATTTTACTCTGGCTAATGCCAGACGATGTTACTCATCAAGGGGAGAGCTCCCTGGAAACCTGCCCAACAAAGGGTTAACAGTGAATAAATACTAAATCTGTTAGGCAAGTGTTTTTATTGGTCAGGCTTTAATTAGATTACTGAAACATGAAAGTGAGATTGGTGGCGTCTTCGACCAGAGGTTCTCTCACTGCTTTCAGCATTTCGAGGGGGAGCTAACAGTATGTATATTGCACTGTAGAATGTGAGAGAGGTAGTCCTCAGGGGATAACCAGACGAGTTTGGGTGTGAGTAATTTTCCAGTGTGGGTAATCTGGAAATAAAATTTAGGGGGTGATTACTGTACATGGACATGGCTGGTAACTGGCCCAGTTAGCCAGGATGTGTTTTAATTGTGATTACATGGAATACTGGACTACCTAGCAAGTCACGATGAGTTTTGAGTTGACATAGATGACTTCAGGCTAAAATAAAATTCACAATTATCATGAAGTAAATATTAGAGCAAAGTCACATTTAGTTTTACTTCAGTTTATTTAATTACAGTATTTAATCTATAATTTATCTCAATGCAATCTTTTGTGAGCCCATCGTTAATAAAAAAGATTGTTATTGTCTTGGCTATTACCCATAAGAGCATTTTCAGGAAGACTAATTAATTTATTAAGTTTTCAATACAATCACTAAACAGTCACAAACAACGTTTTCATTGATACAGTACACTATAATTGCAGTTCCTAAATTCAGTCCTATTTATTCACACAGTCAAGTAAACGAGCATGTATTCGAATGATTTGTCTTTGCTGGTATATGAAACAATTACAGTACATGAACATTTTCATCCTGGTTAACCAGGCTAGACTGCTTGCCATGTAATCAAAACATTGAAAAAACCATGCAATTTTTCTATAGGGCATGGGTTAGCCTGCTTTACTGAGCCTGGTCCATGTACAGTACTGTAATCACCCCCTTGGGGGCAAAATTTGTCAGGTGCGGGTAATACACTTAATGCTGCTTATCGCTCAGAAAATATAGTTAATAATTTTCATCAATGATCATTGTAAAGTAAAAACTTCCAATCTTTCTCAGTAAGATTGTACTAAACACTGTTGTTTGACTGCCATTGATTTATGTCATCTCCATCTTACTCCAGTAATGCTAGCTAGATACCACGTACAGAGTACAGACTGTACATGAACAGTACTAGTACTACTATCCCTTTGTTGCATTTGTCATTGAATGGATACAATTATCAGCTTCACTGATGTAAATAGTAATTTATAATAATAACAATATATGGATTCAACTGTTTAACTTGTACATGTATTTGGATTCAGCTGTTTAACCATATTTTTAAATTACATATGTTTAAAATACAAAGTTGTTTCATGGTTTCTATGGCATGTTTTAATTATCACTATCATGACTATTTTTAAGATTGCTATGGCCACTTTGCAGTTTAGCAAAAGTGACGTTCAAAAACTGCTTGCTGAAAAACAAGTTGTGATAATTGGTGATTCAGGTAAGATCTTTTTCTAAGGCTTCATTTGGACTAAGTGGAAATACAGCTCTGTAGGGCAACAAATGACAACAACATAAGATTGTGTTTTGGGGTTATTGGGTTTTTTTTGTTGTTTTTTTCTTTAATTGTTGTTTTGTTTTGTTTTGTTTTTTCATTTGTTTGATATTGTTTCTAATTTAAGGGATCACAGTGATTAGCACCAAGCTGTTGTGCAACATTTGCCTGTAATTTTCTTTTTGGTGAAGTTTAATAAATATACATTAAATAAATAAGTATGGACAAATAATAGGCTTGTCAAAATTGTTAGGTATACAGTATATGGATTTTGGTACCCTGGCCCCAGATGTTTTGAAGAAGGCTTGGAGAGGAGGCAGCTGCCAGTATTTATATTTTGGCTCCAAATATAGTGGAAATATTCCAAGTGTTCTGAGGGTGGTTTATATTAATTTTTTAAACATTAAAATATGCATGATTGTTCTGTTCCAGGTTCTGTTTTGAGCTTTCAAAAAATGTATAGACTGTTGAACTTAGCTTAGTAGACGAGTAGATTGTTTACAATACTTTATTAGAGAGAACAGAACAAAGAACTACACAGTGCGAACACATGTTCGGGTCGTATAACAACATGTCAGTCATGTTTGAATCATTGTATGTAACCTAAAACCTAATAATACACAACTAGACTAATCTTAATAGAAGTATAGCGAGGATCATTACAGTCAGTATTAATCGCATTCTTAACACTCCCACTTAATGACATCGCTATCAATGCTTAACAAATGATAAACTAAGTTAGCAAACTTTCTTCAGACCTAACATGTTTCTAAATTTCTCAAAGGTAAATTTTGTGAGGCCTTTCGTCATTACATCCGCTAACATTTCTTGTGTAGGACAGTACTTGACAGAGATAGTGTTCATGGTCACTTGCTCCCTTATGAAATGGTAAGACACATCAATATGCTTGGTGCGGTTGTGAAACGTTGGATTCTTACTCAGTTCTATTGCACCACGATTATCCTCGAAGATAATTGATGAGCTCTTCTGCTCCACTCCAATGTTCTTGAGGAATCTCCTCATCCATATGGCTTCCTGGGTTGCCAAACTCAGTGCCACATACTCGGCTTCTGTTGACGATTTTGCAACAGTGTTCTGTCTTTTGCTGCACCAACTAACAGTATTGTTGTGCACTTGGAACACAAACCCTGATGTGGAACGTCTTGTGGCCACATCACCAGCCCATATATAAAAGAGGCTTAAGATTTACACTTATTTATTGAATGATTTCAACCTCTTCCAGATTTCGCTTCGTCTAAAACGCGTGCGGCAATACGATAATTTTTCAAATTTCAACGACAAGGTAGCGGCGGGTCTTCTTAGTTTTTGAAGCTATTAATCTTAATATAAAAATAATTATATTTCCATTAACAATTCATTGATAGTATTAGCTGGGGAAATAATTTTTAAACTTAAATAAAACATTCTATTATGAAATGAAATGCACAGTAGATATAGATTCAGTAAAGCGGGCTCGGATATCAATCACCCAACGGCTGAAATATGTGCGTCATATCTAAACAATATTAATATTATTAATACATCTCTCTTTCAACAGTTATCCTATCCAAGTTGCCAACTCTCACACTTTCGCTCGCAATACTAGTGACGTACATATTATTGAGTGACAAAGAAAGGGCTTCAGGCAGAGAAATATGGCGGAGAAGCGTGCGTAGTAGAGCGCAATCTATACATTTTTAAATGCAAATATCTTTCTACTAATTGCACGAAACAGTCTCAAACTTCACCATTGTTTATTGACTTTAATTTACAAATAGAAATCATATTTTAGCTGTATTTTATACAATATTAAGAAAAATCAGTCAAGGACAATCTTGGACAATAATGTTGTAACACCCCCTCCCCCCAATTCAATGTTGACCGAAATGAAACAATGTTGGAATGGAGTTTCATATAACAACATTGAATCGGGGGGAGGGGTTGACTGTTACAACTATTATTGTCCAAGATTGTAGACCATAGTCTACAGTTCCTTTCAGATATCGTAGGATTCTCTTTGCTCCTTGCATATGTTGCACTCCTGGTCTTGACATGTACTTGGATAGTACACTAACAGCAGCTGATATGTCTGGACGCGTTGCTGTTGCGAGGTATGTGAGTGATCCAATGATTTCTTGATACAGTCGAGTATCTGATGGACTCTCACTCTCTGACAGCTTCTCAAACTTCTTCCCAGGCTCAGCAGGCGTTGCAACTGATTTGCAGTCTTGCATCCCAAACTTCTTCAGTATGCCCTCCACATACTTTGGCTGACTGATGGTCAAGGTTTTGTGATCTCTTCTTCTCTGAACTAGCATTCCCAGAATGTAGTGAACTTCTCCCTGGTCAGTGATGTCAAACCTTGTATTCAGTTCTCGCTTCTCTCTGATCATCATGTCCATGTTGTTTGAGAACACCATTATGTCATCCACCCACAGTGTCAGGATAACAAAGTACACTTGGCCATCTTCATGTCTGTATGACTTGATGTACACACATGGATCAGCATCACAGCTTCGGAAACCACTTGACTTCAGGAAAGTGTCAATTTCCAAATTCCAACAGCGTGCAGCCTGCTTTAATCCATAGAGACTCTTTTTCAGCTTACAGACGTGATCTGGTTTCTCCTTGCTGACATACCCATCTGGTTGTCTCATGTAGATGTCGGTGTCTAGACTTCCTTGCAGGAATGCTGTCTTCACGTCCATCTGATGCACCTCCCAGTTGTTGGTGTTCGCAAGAGCAAGTAATGTTCTGAGTGATGTGTATTTCACCACTGGTGAAAACACCTCCTCATAATCAATGCCCTCTGATTGCGAATACCCTTGTGCTACCATGCGAGCTTTGAAGCGATCAATGGAACCATCTGCATTGCGCTTGACCTTAAACACCCATCAGCTCCCGACAATGTTCTTGTCTTTGGGCAACGGTACAAGATCCCACGTTCCATTCTTCATTAAGGATTCATATTCAGCATCAGTTGCATGCTTCCACTGCACAGCATACTCTCCATTCAATGCTTCATTGATGTGGCTTGGCTCGTCAATGTCAGCAGTAAGAGTAGTAGCATAACATTCTTCTTCGACGAATCTTCTTGGTGGTCTATGTTGTCTTCGATCACCTAACTCCTGGACCTCTCTCATGAATCGATCTTCAAAATTCTCTCCCACTGGTTGGCGATTCCTCACACCATCATCTTCTCTGTTGGCACCACCAGCATCATTCTCTTCCTCCTCCCTGCTTTCTGGCTGCACAGCATCAGGGTAGAACAGATCTGGCTTCAAGGATTGTTCATTATGGAAGTCATGGAAATCCTTCTCAGCAAACAGAACATCTCGGCTTTTGATGAAGCGACCAGTGGCTGGATTGTACAGCTTGTACCCCTTTGTTCCTTCAGGATACCCCACGAAGACAGCTCTTCGGGATTTGGCGTCGAACTTCTTCCGATTGTTCTTTGCCACATGAACATAGGCTACACATCCAAACACCTTCAGGTTGGAAACATCTGGTTTCTGGCCAAACCATTGCTGGTACGGAGTTACACCTTTCACTGAGACAGGGGGACTGCGGTTTCGTAAATATACAGCCGTGCTGACAGCTTCAGCCCAAAAACTTTGAGGCATGTTAGCATGACACATCATGGACCTGGCAGCTTCAACGATTGTTCGATTCATCCTCTCAGCAACACCATTCTGGGCAGGGTTGTCAGGAACCGTTGTTTGGTGATGAATTCCTCTGCTTTTCAGGTATTCACCAAATAGCTTTGACTCATACTCGCCACCATTGTCGGATCTCAGGTTCTGCATACGGTTGGTGGTCACCAGATTCGTTACCTGCTTCTCGGTCTTGTTGGTTGTGAAGTTGACAAACTCCTGGAATTTCTCCAACACCTCACTCTTCTGCTTCAGGAAGTACACATGGGTGTATCGAGTGAAATCATCAATGAATGTCACAAAGTAGCGTGACCCACCAAGTGAATTGACAGACATTGGTCCACACACATCACTGTGTACAGTACAGTATGGTCTCGTAGCTCGTGTCAAGGAAGCTTTGGGGTTTGGGGTACGATGTTGCTTTCCCATGATGCAACCTTCACATAATGATTCGGACCGTTCATTAGTGTTCAAGGTCATCCCTTCAACCATTTCTTCCTTACACAGTTTCTCCAGATTGGACATTCCCAAATGCCCAAGTCTACAATGCCACAGTTGTTTGTCACCGGAACCTTCTCTAGCAACCTTTGCATGCTCCTCCTGAACAAGTTTCAGTACATACAACTTCCCATGAAGTTCACCAACAGCAAGCTCCTTTCCATTGCGGCTAATCCTGCATTCATCACCTGCGAACTCCACTGCAGCTCCAAGTTTCGTCATGGCTCTGACAGACAGCAAGTTCTTCTCCAGTTCTGGCAAGTACAGGACATCTTTCAATGCAATGCACTCAGTGCTCCCATGGACATCAGACGTGACACGGTAAGTTCCCCTTCCGTAGGCAAAGATTACTCGATTATCACCAAGATTTACAGAGCATGGCTTCTGGAACTCAACATACTCCTCCAATGAATCAAGATCAAAAGACATGTGCTGTGTAGCACCAGAGTCAATTATCCAGTCAAATTTCACATAACGGTCAGAGGTCACCAGTGCTTCCTCCTCGTTAAAAATTTGCTCTTCACCCCCCTGGACACAGTGCGCAGAAGAATTACCACGATCTCCAGAATTCTTCTTGGGACAATCCCGAGCGAAATGTCCCCTTTCCTTGCAGCTATGGCACAATCCTTTGAACGGCTTCTCATATTTGCTATTGTTCCCCCGTGGCTCTTGTTTACCTCTTGAATTCTTGTTCCAGCGTCCCCGTCGTGCGGCGAGCGCATCCTCTGATTTCTTTGTCTGAACGGCAATACTGTCATTACTTCTCTCGTAGTCATTCAGCAGCATTCCCTTCACTTTCTCAAAGCTCAGGTTGTCTTCACCAACGGCATCGAGGGCAGTTATCAGCGGCTTGAATTCATCGGGTAGGCTTGAAAGTAGTGTCATGGCGAGCTCCTTGTCGTCAATCGACGCTCCCATCTCTTTCAGCTGGTCGTGGAGAGATCTCAGATGGTTAATATGTGTCAACATATTTCCACCATTCTCAAAACGGCATGAATAATACTGCTGTCTGAGTCGAACTTTCTGGACGATCGACTCACGGGCGAATTGGTTTTTCAGAGCGTTCCACGCTTCTGCGGCAGTCGTCGTGTCTCGAACGTGGATTTGTTGTTCAGGCTCAACAGCCAAACAAATATACGTCCAGGCCTTCTTTGCACGTTGCCTGAAGATTCTTGCTTCACGCGCTATGTCGTCTCCATCGGGTTCTTCGGCTGTTCCGTCAACATGCTCGAACAGATCCTGGCTCTCCAGATACAACTTCATGTTGAACGACCATGTTCTGTAATTGGAACTATTCAGCTTTCCGAAACGAAGCGCATTCATCGCGGAATCTTCAACTTGCGAGGTCATCTCAAGACAAAGACACACGCTTCATTCCTCCGATCACTTGAGGCTACGATCAGGCGGTCCTGGGCCCATAACCTGTTGAACTTAGCTTAGTAATCGAGGAGACGAGTAGATTGTTTACAATACTTTATTAGAGAGAACAGAACAAAGAACTACATAGTGCGAACACATGTTCGGGTCGTATAACAACATGTCAATCATGTTTGAATCATTGTATGTAACCTAAAACCTAATAATACACAACTAGACTAATCTTAATAGAAGTATAGCGAGGATCATTACAGTCAGTATTAATCGCATTCTTAACATAGACATTACTTTCTGCATATTAATACTGTAATATTAAGTTATGAAATCAATACAATATTTACAGAGAAAACAACTGAACAACAACGAAATACTTAAATTTTTTATGTTTTTTTTTGGCCAGGAAGAAGGAGCTGTACTGGATACTGTACATTCAAAACTTCTTGAATCAGAGTAGAATTTTTTCAACTACTTGTAATTTTCAACTACTCATTTTCAATTTTTTCAATTACATCAGTTCCGGTGGAAGCTCTGGAGAAGTGGAGCTGGCTTCGCATCGAAGCTGCGAAGATTGCTAGGGGGGTATTGCTAGGGGCATGCTCCCCCAGAAAATTTTGAATTTTGCATGCCTCAGAAGGGCATTTTCAGAGAGGTCTGAGAGGAATTTCTGATACGCTGATACGTGTATTCAGGCTTTTAAAGAGAAAAACTGGGAACTGCTTGGCAAAATTTAATAGCAAACATCTCAGCCAAAATATTGCCCTGAACAGTTGAAAGTTCGCCGTCTGGGAAGACACAGAGTTGCCTGTTGAGGAGGTTAATTTTTTATATATTTTTAAAAATGCTTCTGTCAGCAAAAACATTTGACAGAAAAGTGGGGTGGCTGTGGCCTGCCCCAGCCACCCCATCTCCACCGGACCTGTACATGATTGTATACTTTGTATCAATGATAACTTACAGTAATTATCTGAAGTGCAGAATATTTATTTATTTTTATTTATTTATTTATTAACTTTACAACCATACATAAATGCGAAAGAATTAAAACTATCAAATTAGAGGGAAAAAAAACTTTGAATAACTAAAGATATGGTTGAAGGTAAGGTCAACGGGACATGAGTAGTCCCATGTGAAGACCGACCTTAATGAAAACAAACAAAACATACAATAAAATAAAGACGAGAACAAATATATAGTTCACAGAAGACATGACGAATTAGGAACAACAGCTTAAGTTGAAAGAGCGGCACTTGGAACAGAAGGTTTTCCAAGTGCGCATTCTGTTTACATCGAAAGATGAGTGTAGTAGAGAAGAGTAGTAAACAGTTAGTCTGTGTTTGAAGGAGGAAACGGATGAACTATTACGAATGGTGGGAGAGAGATTGTTCCAGAGAAGGACAATTCCGTTGAAAAAAGAGTTCCTATAGAGAGACGTCCTGCAATGGTTGACTTGAAGCAAGTTGTCCTTACTTGAACGGGTGCGAGACGTGCTGTGAGAAGAAAAAGTGACGAAAGAGGAGATGTCTAGGTCGAAGAGGCCTTGTTTACATTTAAAAAAGAAGACGAGATCCTTTAGTTCAAGCCAGTAGGATATCGGAAGTAAATTAAGTTTCTTAAGACGTTCAGGATACGACAACTCATAATCCTGAAGGATGAATTTGCTAGCACGTCTTTGAACACCCTCGAGGATCGCAAGATCGCGTGACGATCCTTGAGGTGCCCAGATCTTACTACCATAAGACAGATGAGATCGGACGAGAGCAAGAAAAAGAAGCCTACGGCAACGAATATCAGTCATTTGGGTACAATTCCTGTGAAGAAAACCAAGTATACGATTGCCTTTTGCAGTGCAGCTGGCTATGTGTGGGGACCACTTTAGGTCATTGCTGATAACCACACCCAAGTCTTACTTGGCTAGCTATGCTCTTGACTGGTTCGTTGTTAAGAAAGTAGGAATGAGTTGGAGGGTTGCGTTTTCAGGATATCCTGAGTAAAAGCGTCTTTGAGACATTAAATTTCAATTGCCAGGACAGCGACCAGTTGGACATAGCGTCCAGGTCAAGCTGGAGTAGATCTCGATCATCTGGTGATTGTATAGCACGATAACATTTGCTGTCATCAGCAAAAAGTGCAACTGCAGTACTATTCTTGGTTACCTCTGGAAGGTCGTTCACATAAAGTAAGAATAGGAGAGGACCTATTACACTACCTTGTGGCACACCAGAGGTAACACTAAGAAAGGATGAGGAAACTCCTTCAACGACAACACACTGTTTGCGATCACGAAGGTAATCGGCAAACCAGTTAAGAAGTGGACCAGAGATTCCAAACGATTTAAGTTTGAACAAGAGTTTGCTATGGGACACAGAGTCAAACGCTTTAGCAAAGTCAAGATAAACCATGTCAATTTCCTTACCAGAGTCAAGAGTATGACCAAGGTCGTGAAGCACATTCAAAAGTTGAGTAACACATGACCTATGGCAACGAAAGCCGTGTTGAAGGTCATGCAAAGAGTTCTTAACAAAAGAATAAACTTGACTGAAAATTAGACGTTCAAGAACTTTGGAGACTTGGGAGAGTAATGAAACTGGTCTGTAGTTGGTGGCCTCATGAGCGTCGCCTTTCTTGGGTATGGGCGCGACATTAGCAGATTTCCATTCAGAAGGGAAAACACCCTGCTGAAGAGATAGCTCAAAGAGAGCAGTCAAAGACGAGGCGATTACTTCAGAACATCGCTTTAGAATATAAGCTGGTATACCGTCAGGACCAGTAGCCTTAGAGGGTGACAAATTGAACAACAATGACTGTACGTCGGATTCAGATAGAGTTAATGAGTCGAGAGAGTTAGATGTTGGGTTAGAAGGAGAGATAAGAGGTGAAGAACTTGTGTCGGAGTCGGAGATAAAGACTGACGCAAAATATTGGTTAAAGCCATCCGCTTTTTCCTCTGCAGAAAAAAGTCTCTGACCATTCAATTTAATCACGTCAGGGATAGAGGATTTTGAGGATTTACTCTTAAAGAATCTCCAAAATGATTTAGGATCATTGTACACATTTTCGGACAGTCCAGAGAGATATTCTCTCTTCTTGGAATTAATCCAACACTTGACGTGTTGCCGAGTTCTGCGGAATTTCTCCCAAAGTTGAGGTGAGTTCTTAGCCTTAGCCTTTCTCCTTATTAGTGACTCTTTCATTTTGATGGCGTGGAGTAAGTCCTTGGTGATGTACGGAGGGGTGAATGAACGCTTTAGCTTTGTTTTAGGAATGAAATAGTCTACAGCGGCAAGGAAAGCGTTTTTCCACTTTGACCAGGCAAGATTTACGTCGTGACTTTCGTTGAGGACTATATCTACTAGTGGAGTGTTCCTGAGACAGTTAATGAGGCCAACGAAATCACCCTTAGAGTAATCATATATATACGTTCGGAGGATTGTTTAGGTTGTTGATGGAGTTTTAAGTCGAAAAATATCGCTTTGTGATCAGAGTGCAGAGAGATGGAGTCGTCATCAGTAACTTCGAAGTTGTTGGTCAAATGTTCATTTGTAGTTAAAACCAGGTCGATAAGATTGTTACCGCGGGTAGGCGAGTTGATCAATTGTAGGTAACTAAACTCAGTGACAATGTCAATGAAACTAGTTTCTGAACTTAAGGTAGAGAAACCTGAACCATTAGACCATTGGATGTTTGGGTAGTTAAAATCACCAAGTAGGCTAGAACAACGTCTCTGAATTGAGAATCTTTTACAAATTTTAAAAATCGGGATAGTTCATGAATAAAATCAATGGTGAAGTCAGGTGGACGGTAACAGACAGCAACAAGTACTTTACTGGGCGAGGAGTTAATGACAACAGATGCAAGTTCTCATGAGTGGGAAACGAAACCAGAAGGTTCAGTTTTGACTGTATCACTCATATCTCCTTTGAATAAAAATTTTTTTTTCCAATTTTGTTTTTTCTTGTTTTAGTGCAAAGATCTGTCTACAAAGATTTGGTTTGCCTTCTGAAAGCAAATCAGCTACTGACACAATCAGAACTAAAATCAAAGGTACTGTAGGTTTAAAAGGAGCCATATCATTGGCAGATGGTGCTAGTATATATAATGATGTCGTTAATTTTATATTAGATTTGAATGGACTTTTCAAACAAAATAATTTGCATACAGTAAGCACCCACGTATAAGAACCTACATTTACAAGTCAGCACTCTGAATGGGTTCTTATATATTGGGTGTTTAGTGGGAAGTCAGGCTGTTTAGGTTCTTAATTAGGTTCTTATTTTATTCAGGGGTTTAAACTGTTTGCTATGTTCTGTTCAGAATGTTCAGAATAGTACTTTAAGCCCATTATTTCAGTTGTGTCACAGAAACTACAAAATCATTCAAAATCTAGGGAAATATAACACATTTTCGGCAGTTCGTTTACAATGTTGAAAGATCTACTTGTCCTACAATGCTTAGTGCTGCTTTTTGAATTAACTTAATTGGGCTGATCTTACAAATAAGACTGAACCCATTTTAAATGTCAGGCTGAATCTAATCGAGGGGTGTATCACTCCAGAAAAAGTGTATTTGGGATTTTCAAAATCCCACAATCCTGTGGGATTTTTTAAAATTTTTTTTTAATTTTTAAGATTTTTTGGTGATTTTCTGCGATATTTTGAGATTTTTGGTGATTTTCCGAGATTTTTGCGGGTTTTTTTGATTTTTAGGATTTTCGGATTTTTAATGGTGTACGAGATTTTTGGGAGTGATACACCCCTCTGGTCTAATTTACAAATTTCAGCCTGTACTGTAGATTCTTAATTTTCCAATAGGTTCTTTTTCATGGGTGTTTACTTTATTTCAAAAAATAATCTGAATGTGAAAGTTTTAAGTGTTAGTAATGTATTTTTGAAAAATTATAAAGGCAAGCATCTTTCACAATGAATATGTATCTAATAAATAAAAAAAATGATATAAACAGTAAACCCAAACTTTGGATTAGAGAAAGTTAATTTACCTACAAACTTTGAATTTCAATTTACAACATATACAAACTACAAAGCTTTAAAGAAAATATTAACTTGTTTTGGGTTTTTCGTTATAAAATAAATAAAAATCTGTAAATGTTTTTTGTATGTTATTAGTGTTTTCAGTACTTGGCTGCGTATATAGGGGGACTGAAAGCAACGTAATAGAGCGTTACTTCACTTTTTGACCCAGATATGCAACACGATCTCTTACCAAAATTAAGTGTATATCTTAATTGTAAAATAGGGCTCGAATTAAGACATGGCCTTAATTTTAAAATAGAGCTACAATTTTAAAATAATTTTAAAATAGAGCTACAATTTTAAAATAGAGCTAAAATAGAGCTACAAATCTGTCCCACAAGCAGGATGTTAAACTTGAACACATAAAGCTAAAAATCCTAGAGGGGTGTTGTGGTCAGGGTTTGAGAGGTGGGTAATTTTTCCGGAGGGTTGTGACTAGGTTTAGGGTCCGGGGGTTTTTGGTTAGGTTTAGGGCTACCGGGGGTTGTGGTTAGGGGTTGGGGTATGGGGGATGAGTTTTCATTTAAAGTTAAGGATTATCCTTAATTCTAGGCGAGTTGACAATTAAGGATAATCCTTAATTTTGGATGTGAGGTCGACCTGAGATATGAGGGGAGAATGGAGGAAGTATGGCGTTCACTGAGTTTGACTAGTTCCCAGGCATATAAATATCGAAAACAACCTCGGTCTACCATCTGAGTTCCAGTGGCATGAGTGGCTCAATGGTGAGAGCGTCTGGCTGGCATTCGGAAGGTGGTGGGGTCTCTCCTATGCAGAGGCTCTAGTAAATTTGGCCGAGGCGAAGGCGCGCGAGCAAAGGTGAGAGTGAGCCGAGGAAGATCAGAGGCGTGCGGTGAATGCCCCGCGCGTCTTCTCTCTCGCCCGCACGTCTCCTCTCTCGCCTTCACGCCTTTGCCTCTGAGCCTCGTTGGAGGAGGGAATTGTGAGGTCGAGTCCCATCTGGAGCTCAGAGTTTTTCTCTGAGTTTAATTTACGACAGCTTGTACAGCAAAAACATACGAAAAAAAAATAAAAATCAGTTCTCGTTTGATTTGAAAGAATTGAAAAAGTGCAGGTCTTAAAATGAATTGGAGAGTTCAGCTCTTTTTGCATTGTGACGCTCTTCTATGCAAAATGTATTGGCTCCAAAAAATACCTTTCTTTCTCATCAAGCTACCTATTATTATATTTTCTTAGGGTGAAAAAAGTTTCCAAGGAGATACTTTGTTAGAAGGTGGTGTGGGAACTAAAGGTACAAACTACAAAGAGGTTCGCAAGTTCACACTGGGAAAGACTACAGTTATGTTCTACTTTGTAACGCGATGCTACAACTATTACACAAATACGATATTAGAGAAGTTAAAACTGGATCCACCCGACGTCGTGATTATGAACTCTTGCCTATGGGATCTTTGCCGTTATGGCAAGAACTCCAAGCAGGACTTCTATGAGAATGTCTCCGAACTTCTAAAAGCCTTGGTGGGCATTCCCAATGATGACCGACTGTTTATCTGGAATGCCACCTTACCCGTTGCGGAGGTGACAACGACCGCTCCAGCAGAGGATATTCGCAAGGCCAACTTGTACGTTAGAGATCAGCTGAAGCAGAGTGGGAAAGGTTGTATATTTCTTGATTTGCATCAGATTTTCGATCAGCATTTGTATCGTCGTGAAATTGATGGTGTTCATTGGGACTACTTTGCGCACAGGAAAATCACGTGTCTCTTACTCGGTGAAATTTCCAAGTCCTGGAATTTTGAATTACCATCAAAGCCGCTTTCTTCCTCCGAGTTCTCGCCATTGAGCCCGAGTCGTCCTTCCATCTCGCCTAGCGGTCGCCATTACCCATCAGCGCGATCAAACTTTGGGTCGAACAAGAAGCTTTGCCCCGACGCAGGTTACCCTGAACGTGTTGGTCCTCGCTTCAACATAGCATCACTAATGTCTCGTCCTTACCTAGTACCACGTTACCAACTACCACGTTTCCAAATACCACCCTTCCAAGTACCACGTTTCCAAATACCACCCTTCCAAGTACCACGTTTCCAAATTCCACCCTTCCAAGTACCACGTTTCCAAATACCACCCTTCACTAGCCTGTGTGGCAACCCCGCTTTACCTTTCCCCAGAAAACGAAGTTTTCGTGAAGGTCACCCGTTAAGTACAACGTTGCGTCCGCTTTTAGACGCCATGTTTCCGCCATTCTCCAGAAAACGCAAGCACGTTGAAGACAATGATAATGTCGATCAGCAAAGTTATAAATATCCACGTAAGTTTATGTAATATATACCTATAGAGAGACTATTTATGCACTTACATAATTGAAGAGTTTTGTTAAATATTTTGTTTTGTTTATAATTAAGATCAGAGTGTGTTTCAGAACGCCCTTTTCATTGTAAATTTCAGAGAGTCATTTTTAATCTTCTCTTATTATTGTATATTGTTAGATTATATTATTATTTAACAAATAAAACATAAAGCTCTGTGCATCCATGTACAGGTATGTTGTACTCTTAAGGCGGTTTTCCACTAGGCGACATTTGTCGACCGACTCGACATTTTTCTTTTGTCTTGGCTAATTAGTTCCACTCGAGAGCTTGCGAGACAAAAGAAAATGTCGCTTCGCGCGACATTTTTCGCCTAGTGGAAAACCGCCTTAAAGCTGGATTTCCACTAGGCGTAAAATATCGCAAGCTCGACTTTTCTTTTGTACAAATTGAATAGTTTTCTACTTCGTTCCACATGGAAACTTAAGGTGGATTTCATTCAGTGCATTTTATCGCGCGATCGACTTTTTGCGATCGCTTTCTTTTGAATTGTGGGTTGTCAAGCGGAACGCATTTCATTAAGGTGGATTTCCATTCAGTGCATTTTATCGCGCGATCGACTTTTTGGGATCGCTTTCTTTTGAATTGTGGGTTGTCAAGCGGAACGCATTTCATTAGCTTTGGTTGAATACACACATTTCAAAAGAAAGCGATCGAGAAAAGTCGATCGCGCGACAAAATGCACTGAATGGAAATCCAGCTTCACAAGACAAAAAAAAAGTCGAGAGCGCGACATTTTACGCCTAGTGGAAATCCAGCTTTATAAAGGTTCGTTTGACGTCATTTGAACACGAAAGCAGTTGAGCAGAGGCACAAGACGATAGCTGAGCGCCTTTACACTTCTTTCGTGTTCA
Organism: Corallium rubrum; assembly: GCA_964035015.1. Taxonomy (NCBI): domain Eukaryota; kingdom Metazoa; phylum Cnidaria; class Anthozoa; order Scleralcyonacea; family Coralliidae; genus Corallium; species Corallium rubrum. The sequence goes on from OZ035998.1 coordinate 8,975,081, forward strand.
AATGACGTCAAACGAGTACATATGCACAGGAGCGGTATGCTTTATTTGTTTTATGAAATAAGTATAGGGGGAAAACAGGCTACACTTTGGACAGTTTTGAAATTTGGCTGGCTTTTCCATCCATTCCACGCCACGTTACATCATTCATGATCTGCCAGTCAGAGCGTGCGTAGAGGACACCTTATTTTATAAATATTCTTATTTGCTACAATCATTGACAAAATTAGTTGAAACGACGCGAGCGAGTCATGCTATGTTAATTGCTATAAGCACAATTTTTTGAACACCCCCTTCTTTTCAATGTTGTCTCTCAACGCATGTAAATGCAATGTAAAATGACTGAGAAATTAAATACGTTTTGAGTTGAGGTGGGAGAAGGGGAGGGACATTAAACATTTAAACCGTTTCATGTTAGCTTCGTGCTTCTTCGTGCCAACAATTTTATCAATGATTGTAGTTAACGCCTCATATACGTAGCTGGCGGTTTTAAGGGTTGGGGTCTTCCAAACCCCCAAGACCCCAACCCCGCCAGCTACGCAGGCTAACGCCTCACAACATTTGTGATCTATTTTTTAAGAAGTTTATATTAGAAACAATTTGTTGACCAGTGTGACAATTCAAAAACATTTTATTTAAGGTTCCCATGTAATATCACTTAGTCGGTCAGTTTTATATTATACCACAATAAAATAAAATGATTCATTTTGTCAAGCATTGTTGTTGGCCAAAAGAACAATAGGGAGGTTAAGCCCGAATCCCCATGCAGCGCCGGCTACGCAGGCTACTTCCGATGCGAATAGCAATACCGATATTCTATACACTTTCACTTCCGATTCGTTGTCATATTCGAAATCCGATAAGCTTGCGAATTCCAATGCGAATACTGAAACTGTGAAACATGGCGGGTAATACAGTATAACTGAACAGCCAGCATGCATTTGAAAAAGTACTGCATGTAGTCAGCAGTGTAGAGTGCAGTAAAAGTAAAGTAAACGACTTTGTTTATAGAGGGTAACTGACATGACAGATACTGATATACCATGCCTGAAAAACTAAACTATGGTGTTGATTTGGCGAAGGGGGGAAAACTGGCGGTGAAAAACGCTCGAGGCACAGGGGAGAACCAAGCAATTCTACTCACATGAAGCTATTAATTTGTAGTCACCCATCCGCGGGTACAGCGGTGAGAGGCAGCGCGCTAAGGCCGTTTACATGAATCCGGATTGAGTTTCAATCCGGATTGAAAAGCGAAGTCAATCCGTGTTTACATGGGAATTGGGTTTCTGGATTGAAATCCGCCTGAAATTTGAAATCCGTAAATATTAGAAAACACGCATGCATTGTTTGTTCTAGTCCTCTCTGTCCGTTTACATGATTCCGGAACGAAATTTCAATCCGGAATGAGAAACGGAGTGAACTCAATCCGGAATGAGCTAATCTCAATCCGGATTCATGTAAACAGATAAAGGGGTTTGATCAGAAGCGGAATGAGTTCAATCCGGATTGAAACTCAATCCGGATTCATCTGCTTGTGCCACCATGCCTAGAAATGCTATACTAAAGCTCTATGTCATTCAAAATGAGTTCGATAACCGCGCAAAAATTGATTGAGATATCGAAATAACATAGACGGCCGGCCAACCTCGAGAAAAGTGTCTCAAAAACACCGTTGATGGCATTATTTGTTACAAGCAGGCAACCATGTATACTTTGAAGGTGAGGGGTGTTGGCAGCCGTAATTAACTTAAAACATTTAGTGATTTGTTGCAAGTTGCAAGAAAAATCGCATCGTGTAACAGCACCGTTATATACTAAAATTTAGAGCTTTTTGAAAGCACAATGTGATGGATGGGATATCTGTAAAGTGTTGCCTATTTACGTATGTGTTTTATTGGCTATGGTTTGAATTAGCTAAATTCAGAATGCTATCCAATCACTTATCAGCGTGCCTCATCATAAATAAACAAGAAATATGGCGTGAATACACCTAAATATAATACTTCGAAGAAAGGCCATGTAGCTGAGTTTTTGTACTATAGATCGTTTTCACTCACGTGATCGGTGGCCCCACTGGGGTGGTAAAACAATACGAAATATTTGAATAAGAAAGAGCTAATTCCCATACCGTACACCAATATGGCCGCCATTTCATTGTTTTGGTACACCAATATGGCCGCCGTGACGTCAGATGAAAACGATCTATAGTATAGTATTGCATGCTCATAATATGCAAATCAGCAGCAGTGAATTTGCCCATTGACTAACTACATTCTGCCCCTACTAATAGACCTTTGCGCATGAAGTGCGTGGATATAGCTGGCGCGTTGGGAGATTTGATTTGGCTCTCGCAAAACTTCGGACATAAACTTTGGACATTTAGTAGCCAATGTTACGTGACCGCTATACGCAACAAAAAGTGTAACCTCAGCTGTTTGGTTTTTTACAATTATTTATTTAATTAACAAGAAACTTAGAACAGATATTGAAAATATATATAAAGATTAAAACTAAACTAAAGTTCACAAACTTATCTGTCGTCTGCGCACAACGAAACAGTCAATAGGAGATTCCGGCAACAGGTATAACAATCCGTGTGGACTTGAAAAGGAAGGAATAATAAAACCAACGGCAGGTACTCCAGGACTGACTTCGTAACCACTTTGATACATATACCTCACTCTCATACATATGCATGCCTGAGAAATGTTCGACGGCTGCTTATATAGTTTCTAGAGTATATAATTCTAGTAACATACTTCATTCTATATATAATATATTTACGTAATTACTAAATGACATAGCTGACTCATGCTAAGTCACAAGTATAACTAATTGTTTCCAAATACCATAGGTAGCGCAAGCACAATGTGTGATTCTATTTTATAATTGATTTATTTTATATGGCATAGAAATGCATACTGTTTGTATCGAGTTTGGGGTAAACATCCATTGTATTATGAATAAATGCAATCTTATAAAGCTGAATTGTACTAATTTATGTACAGTTTTCAACAAAAAATTCTCAGGCCTCGGTGGCGGCTACCGAAATACAGTAATACGCAACGAACTACAGAAGAACAAGTGGGAAGGTATTTCCATTTACTAAAAATCGTGATGAAAATTTGGTAACGCAAGCTGTCGTTTTTGAGCTGGGTGCGCCTGCGATTAGCATAAAGCGGTTTTTCCCATGTGCGCACGTCTTTGATTGGATGAGGGATTATTCAAAAGTCAAAGTGGAGGGAATCAACGACACAAGACATCACAAGACGCTGCGAGAAAGAAAATTATTTATCAAGTTCATCGACTAAAAGCTTCTAAAAGCAAGCGAGGAACTGGTGAATTAAAAGGACGGCAACGACAGAAAAAACGTATGTGTTAAAGATAAAGAGGTGAACAACATGGCCAAAATATCCTTGGTGAACATCTTCGATGACTTTGTTCGCTCGTCTGCTGTCCTGTCTGAGGGCATTGAGAAAGGTTTGTTTCTTCGATCGAATAACGAATACATCTCAACTTTTCTACGCTTTATTTAGTACTTCGCAGTCTTTGCTTCATGTTCTTGTATTCCAGATATATTGCTGGGGTTTATCCATTCTTATAAGGGATGAATGGACATGAATTATCGTCGTTGTTGATATAAATATAGTACACTCGGTAGCGTCTTACTGTAATTCTTCACTTCGTATATATTTCTAGAATTCATCAAAATCGTATCCCAACAAGAAGATTGTCGTCAACGATGGAGTTCGACACAAGACGAACTTCTGGAACTTCGAAAAGAGAACGCAAAGCTAAAGGTGGGGAGTGAATGATCTTTGCGAACAAAAACATATACAAAACCATGCTCAAAAATATCAAATCATATAATTAAATCTCAAAAATAAATTTCAGTAACTCTAGTCTAGCTTCTTGTTCTGAAGTGTGGAACAACATCCAATGTATGTATTTGTTTCCTTTTAGGCCGACAGTGAAGCATTACAGGTGAAACTAAAACATGCAAGGTAGGTAAATAATTTATTGTCAGTAATTCTGTTTAAAAATACTTCAAATGGAAAACAGTTTTAACACTGTTATAAATGTCTATCATCCTGGTGGTCTTGGTGTTCAATCATTATTTACACTGCGGTTGAATATCAGCAAACCTACCAAATGTTTTGAAGTTAATTTACTACATGTACATGTGATTGGACATTTTTTATGTTCATTGACATTTATTAATTTCAAGGTGCTGATTTGTCAATCACTTCCATTGGTCCATGGGGGGGGGGGGGGGGGGGGGGAGAAGCAGAGATTTTTGTTAAAAAAATTAGGGTTACAGTTGATTTCACATTACTTTACCACTGTGTGTTGCGAAGTTCGTTGGGAAGTTCAGATATTCGTTCAGAAGTTCAGAATTACGTTGCCAAGGTTGAAAATCATCCAATCAAATTGTGAGCTTTGGATCAAAACTCATTCTGATTGGATAATTTTTCAACCTTGGCAATGTAATTCCAAACTTCCCAACAAATATCTGAACTTCCCAATGAACTTCGCAACACATGGTGGTAAAGTAATGTGAAATCAACTGTAAATATTGATTTTTAAGTTGTATTTTCAGTCTTAGCTTAATGTATAAATTTTCCTTGAACATTTCACAGCAATACATGTCAAAATTACCTGAAATTCCTACCAGAAAGTGCCTGAATTTTCCTTTTTCAAATATTTTGGGAGTGCAATTGCCCCCCCCCCCCCCCCCTCCCTGCCTGGTATGCCTATGATGATTGATCACTTTGAAAATCTAGGTTGAAATTAGACATAAGGGTAATTGGCCTGTTTATTGTCAATTTCAGCTCGCTTTTCAATGCGCAGTTTGGAAGTTCATTGCCAAGTATCAAATTAATTATATTTCTAAAATATTTAGAATGTGTGATTCAAAGTTCACATTTACAGAAAACTTTGGTTGACCAGACTTTCTTTTGATATGTTGTTAATCATTCTGCAATTCCAAATTACCAACTGCATCTATAGTCAAAGAATGGCACAAAGCTGAACTTCAAATTGAACATTCAAACTTGAAATCGAACTTTGTAATGAACTTCTGAATTTAGAAACATAATTTCATACTTGGCAATTAACGAACTTCCAAACCGCGCATTGAAAAGTGAGCAGAAATAATGACAAATATAATGACAAATATTTATATACTTAGTAACATTAACATAATTATTATTCGGTAGTACTGTATTATAAACTAGAAATACAGAGAGTCCCTGAAATGCCAGATTTCTTCTATTTTGGGGGGAAACTTAACAGATTTCTGAAGGTTATAAAAAATCATATTTTAGTACAAAAGAAAAATTCTTTGAGTACACCAGCCTAGCCAACAGCCAATTTTTAGCATTACAACCATATACATGTAGCAAATTACTACCATTTGCATTCAAGTGTTTAGCGAATAACTAGTTGTTTTCGAGTTTTGAAACAAAAGTCCAATGATTGCAACTATACGTTTGACAGATCAAATCAATGATGAATAGGGGGTGTAACTTTTCATTGTTATTGCTTCCGTTTTAAGTTTCAATGGGGTTCAAGCCTGGATATAATTTTTTTTGTCCTTCCTGCCAAAATGACCAGCATCAATCAAATTGTGCCTGTCAGAGAACAAAATGTACCTGTCACAAGGTCTGAATCAGCTTCGCAACTTTTTTCAGTAGTTACTCCACTCTTCATTGCCTCTGTATCAACCATTACTTCTTTTTACGTTGTTACGTTCACAAAAGCAATGCTGAAAAGTATGCTATGAAAAGTATGCTATGTTCTGAAAAGTTACATTACGTTCTGAGAAGTAACGCTACGTTCAGACAACTTATCCGAGATGTTTTGCTGCATTTAGAGAAATTATATTATGTTCTGAGAAGAATACTACATTCACCGATTCAAAGAAGTTGCACTACGTTCCATGTAACTACGTTCTATATCTGTCTGTAAGTCTGTAACATCTCAAAACGCAGTGTAATGTCTTGAAGTGTAGCGTAACTTCTCAGAAATTAGAGTAAATTATCTGAAAGCATGTTAACTTGTTAGAACGTAGTAACGTAGTACACTTCTGAAGAGTAACTTCTCAACAGTTGAGTAACTTTTCAGAACGTGTTACTCAACTACTGTACGTTCAGAAGTGTACTACGTTCTACATGCTTTCAGATAATTTACCATACTTTCCGAGAAGTTACCGCGTTACACTTCAAGAAGTTACGCTGCGTTTTGAGATGTTACAGACCCACAGACATTGTAAGACTGACGTTAAGCTATATATACCTTACGCAACATTTTTTAAAGATGAGCTTCGCAATTTTTTTAAGTTTGAAATGTAAACAGGAACACGTTCGCTCTCAAGAAACGCAATTGATTAATCGATTCAACACAAATAATAGTTGATTTTGCAATAAAAATTGACAATGGTCCAAAAAACGTACCGGACAAAGTGACCGACACAAACAAATTTGTAACTGTCAAAACCTTAGAAATGACAAATTTGTACCAGACAATGTCCGTGACCGGACGCTAATATCCAGGCTTGATGGGGTTGCTATTTTCTCACGGGCAACGGCAAACATGGAATACAAAATAAATGTGTTCGGTGCGCAGGTCATATCGAAGTGAACAACCCTTATCAGATGACCTGCGTTCGCTGATCATTCCAATTCTCACAATTACAAGCCAAAGACAAGTTATTCCAAGCAAATGCTGCGGTCTGAAATCAACGATGACAATGGAACGTTACACCCCCTATTTGTTATTGATTTGATTACTATAAAGCCCTACAAGACAAATTCTCAGGGGAGTCCAAAGCCGCCCGCCCCCCCCCCCCCCCCAATACTCTATGCTTATAATGAATGAGAAACTATAAGTTGATTGAACCTCTTGTAGCATTACCAACCACCTTTAGTTATTGTCAGGCAATGCACTGTGTACTGCATAGTCGCACTAGCTTGCAAGAGGTTACGGTAATAACTGTAGTCACAAGTTTATAGAGATATGTGGACTTGCTCAGAGAGGTTCGACTGTTAACTGGCAAATAATTTGTTTTATAGAAATGAGCAAATAACAGAACAGAAGAAAAGGCAAAAAGCCGAAAATGCTCAGTTACACTTAGTAAGTAGTACTGTTATATTATTTTTGTTCTTTTATAATTATACCAAAAAAACCTCTAACCGAAAAATGTTAAAATTTATTAATCTTAATGGTAGTTGTAGTTTTCTTCTGCATGGAAGGTTAAGTGTTTCAAGTTTATTGACATGCTGTACTTTGTTTTCAGGAAAGTCAAGTTGCTCTAATCAAAGAATTATTAAATGATGAAGATGCAAGAAACAGATTAAAAGATAATGAATTTCAGTTACTGACTCAGATAAGTCATTGTTATCAGGAGCCTATGAAAAACAGTCCAGTTAAAAGGTATATACATTACATGTACAAACTAACTCATTGTTGCCTAGGTTGGTTGAGGGTTCTCTCTTGATTGAACAAGTAAAATTATCTGGCATTAGTTCAAATTTCATGCGGTTTTCTTTGTTATTCATAAGTCTATATCTCCCATACACACTGAATTCAATTTAAAAATTGAATTGCTCATAAATGCACGGTCTTCAACCAATCATGTCTTGCCAATTCCCACAGTATCAATTTCAAAACGGTTAACTTTTGAACGTGTTTTGAACAATTATTTTAATGGCTGGTGTTTCAACTTAAGTGCAAACAACAGTTATTATTAACCACCTCAGAGACTGTTTAAATTTGTCAACCAAAAGTATGTACTGTATTATGTTTTCAATATGAATCAAATCTCACCTCTGTCAATTGTTCTTTAGACCACGTGAATCCAATGCTTCTCATTTATCACCAACGTATTCTGACATTGATTATACCGATGATGATCTGGTAAGTACTGCACATCTACTGAAAAATATTGTCATGATTTCTCAATGGGTTGCTTTATAAAACATTGGTTTCAAACATTGAACAACACAAAAAAATAAATAATGTGATGTTGTACTGTACTTGAAGTTAATGGCTCTAATTTCATGTAGAACTTTGCACTATATATATAATTATATATATATATTATATATATATATATATATATATGATTTTTCTTTATTAAGTGCTCTCATACATTCCATACCTATGCAAGTGGCTTGCATGTTTTTATTATTTTAATTTAAAACTAATGATTATTCTTTGGTCCATGACAATAACTGTACTTCAATACAGTCCTTTTCGTAAGGAAAACTGCATGTGTGCGGTAATTCGCACGCATAACTAATTTTGCGCGTGCGAATTGCACGTGTGTTAAAACTGATCAATTATGGCATAGAAATATGAACCGAACTTTTATATTTTCTACACATCTGAAAAAGAAAGCTGTGTTGCTTGATATTCATTGTAAGACTTCAAAATTGTAAGATTCATTGTTATCTTTCGCTTTAACGTGTTAGTTTTGTTGTAAAACGTAAAACCTGCTATGCTGTGGAAACTGTTACAGTAGCCTACGCTTAAAAACGATATATGTACGTTACTTTGCAAAACCTTACACGTTGTGAAACCTTATGTTACGTTGTGAGATCTCGCGTTACGCTATGAGATCTTACGTGAATTTTGCGGCACGTTGTGAGACCTTGCGTTACGTTGTGAGACCTTACGTTACACTGTGAGTCTTTACGTTACGTTGTGAGACCTTACGCTACGTTGTGAGACCTTATTGTACGTTGTGACGTTACTGAAACTTTCACAATTGCAATGTGAATGAACAATTGAACATGGCCTTTCACGCGTGCGGCAAAATATAGCATGCGTAGTTGAGTTTGCGCGTGTGCTGGCGTGTGCAATCGCACGCGTCATACGAAAAGGACTGAGTATATAAAGAGTTGAACTGACAAGCCACAAGTCCATTGCTTTTTTGTGAATATTAGAAATTTGCATATGCATGTACAGGTATCCGGTAGGATAATGAGTGCATGAATCAAGTTTTTAGTTCATTCAAGTTTTCTCCAATCTACATGTACAGTACGTATACATAGAGAAGAGAAGCTTGCAGACGGAGTTTTTTGAAATATCTAGTATATATCTAATTTTCAAATGCAGTACAGTTGGGTATACTGTAGAAATTTAATAGATTGGTCCTTGGTCTATGGCCAATCTTTCCACAAATATTATTTACATGTATATTTTTCTCTGTGTGAGTAAATGGTCCAAACAAAAATTTTATCAATATCTTTACAAATTTACAACAAAGGTTTTACAGACTGTCCTATTATGCACACACCAGCTTGTTATTTAGATGTGATGATAAAATTCAACGTTTCATGGTTTTACTGATCATAGTTTTATGTCAAACAGATTGGTTTTGTTCTAAAATAGTCTGATTTACATGTAACTACTGTAGATCTGAAGGGACCGCTGATTGATTGTTTATATATAAATGGTTCAAATTGTTGGTGCGTGGTCAAAATTGGTCAGAAAGACAGTTTTCTAATTTACAAAAAGATGCCTCGGCCGCTGGAAAAAAAGAGCATATTGGCGCAAAAAGCTTATGAATTAAAGTGCCACTAACCCCAAAAACTTTTTCTCGCAAATCTAAGAGCCCTTATTGAGTGGATTAGGCCAGTTAATAAATTATTGGTATTGGACGTTTCGTTGATCTTCTGTAGACGTCCAAAGTTGCATCTGCATGTCCCATGGCGGAGTAGGAAAGGGAATGGGTATATTCCTGGTGTTACGTCACACAAGACAAACAAGGAACTCTTTGAGCTCTGTCTGGTGAATACATAGAATTTTTTGAGTTGAAAAGTCATTTTCCCAACTAACTCAATGTAAAAATTCTATGCATTCAGCAGACAGAGCTCAAATGAGCTCCTTGTTTGGCTTGTCGGACGTCACACCAGGAATATACCCATTCCCTTTCCTTCTCCGCCATGGGACATGCATATGCCAATTTTTGCAACTTTGGTGGTCTACAGAAGACCAAAGAAATGTCCAATACCAATAATTTATTCACTGGACTAATCCACTCAATAAGGGCTTTTAGATTTGCGAAAAAAATTTTTTGGGGTTAGTGGCACTTTAAACAGTTCCTAGTTTCAACACTCAAATTACCTGCTAAAACTTTAAAAATAGGTACACATTGCGTACATTGGTCTACGAGTATTTGGTGTTAAGATCAGTGACGGATCCAGCTTGATCTGGTAGGGGGGGGGGGTGTACTGAGCGAACGAACGAAGTGAGATCAGGGGTGTGGCGTGATCGAGGCAGGGTGGAGCGCATTCTCGTCCCCAGAGCCTCTCCCGTGCTGGCGCGCGGAAAAGGCTCTGGGGGAATCCATATATCATCGCGATCTGATTGGTTGTTCAAATTCAGAGGCCTATAAATACGAAGAAATTCCGACGTGGCTCTATTGCCAAGCTCTGCAGCGAACTCGTATTAAAATTTTAATGTCTTCTGTCCCACCAAGTACACGCGGGGATGAGCCACACTTGACAAATACCTTCTTCGAAATGTACCACAATCACAACTGTTCTAAAGTCAAACGAGTTAATACGAGGCAGCCAATCCACCAGAATCGAAAACGAAAGGAAAATTTATATTCCAAATAAAGAATCTTGGTGTTCCGGTTTGGATTCTCCCAAGAGCCTTTTCTGCGCGCCAGCACGGGAGGGGCTCTGGGGACGACAATGGGCGGGGACACAGCCCCGGCAGGGTCCAGGGGCCGAGCAGGTGGTGGGGCTGGGGGGAGGGGAGGGGGGGGGGGGGCGAAGCCCGCCAGAAACTTTTTTATACCTATTAATACCGATGAATCATATGATAGCTAATATATGAATCATATGATAGCATGAAGTTTACACGGACATTGAATGAATGCGTCCTCTTTAATGTACTTGGATTTGACAAGGCAATTGGCACCCCCCTTGGCCAAGGCCTTGGGGGGGGGGGGGGGGGGTGCGCACCCCCCTGTAAATTAATCACTAGTAAAGATAATGATGAACACCGTAACATATCGAAGATATTAGAACAGCTTGGTTTCGAAACACTAGCCTGACATTCTGAGCTACAGTCTGGGACTCACGTGGTAACCCGAGGTTTTTATTGAGGCGTTTGGGTACTGGTGTCGAGCGTTTCGTCAGCGTCGAGTTCGTGTTTCGTAGGTTTTTCAGATTTGATCACCGTTTAGAGCGTTCAAGAACATTTTTCTACGTGCCGTTAAGCAAACTAAGAACTTTAGTATTAGCAGTAGCTGCAAACTATACAACTCAAAACAATGCTGACTAACAACTATAGCACTGAGAATTTACAATGCAACCTATTAGACAAAAGCACTCTGTGTACCACACTAGCAATAGACTTGCATGATTTACAAGAGTCTAAGGTATAAATACCTTAATTAACCTTGCTCCGCTATCTGAGTTCTAGTGGCTCAATGGTTAGAGCGTCTGGCTAGCATTCAGAAGGTTGTGGGTTCGAGTCCCGCTTAGAGCTCAGAGTTTTTCTGAGTATTACTAACTAACGCAGCTTGTACAGCAAACGACTGACAATTATCAGTTACATTGTTTACAGAGTCTGTATGGTTTCCAGTGTATATACAACGTTTACATGGTTTACAACGCTTACAACATTTACATGGTTTACAAGTCATGTAGTTAAATGGTTTACAGGCTTTACGGGGTTAACAGGGATTTCGGAGTTTACAGGAGCAACATGCAGGGACATTTAAGAGAAGAGCTTTTGTCGATAATTTGAGGCCAACAGGGTTCACAACTCACAAGTTTACCGTGCGAAAAATCATCTTAGTTGGTATTTGAGATTATTTAGCGCGAGATGCATCAATAACCGAACTAGGCTTCTGAATGTTGTGGTTTATTTAATCTCCGTCTAAGGTTCGGGAACTTTCTTCCAAGTGGCGAGTCCTGCAACTTGACTAAGAAACTAATAAATTTATATAACTGCATATACAGCTACTTCATTTTTTTAAATTCAAAAGCACAGAATAAAGACTATACAGAAGGGCCACTCGGGTCGGAACCTTTGAAGTTTTTGTCTCCGCGCATGTCGCATTACGCATGTTGCTCAGCCAGTAAACTGCATGTTCTGGCCAATAAACACGCTGAACTGGCTGTCCTAGCCAGTAAACTGCATATTTTTGCATAAAAATACGAGGACACGTTGTACCGCTAAGTGGCCCTTCTGTATAGTCTTTATTCTGTGTTCAAAAGTAATATCGTACCGTCGAGCTGCTATTTATAGCACAAAATACGGACAAACAAACCAAAATTGACTTTCAAATTATTGCAAATGAGTCATTATCTATTGTTCGAACTGCAAGAAAATATTCGTTTCAATTGCTTTTTAATGCTTTTGCAAGCGCAAAACTTCGTACTACATAATTTTATTTCTGTCAATCATCTTTTATGTGTCATGTATAGTTCTGAGTGCATACAGTTTGTCAAAAATTCTTGAGTTTTTTAATAAAAAATCTTTCATATCGAGAAAATCTAACTTAAGCACGATGTGCCTATAATATATAATTCCCGAGGTATCGTACTTTGGAAGTCACGATAGGAAAAAAGTCTGGGCCCGAATTGGTTTTGTTTATAGTTTTTGTTTATGTTTGAATGAGTATTGTTTTCAAACAAGTTAGACCTGTTTCACGTTGTACTTCTGCCGTGTTGAACTCAATTGGATGCAAGTGAAATTCGACTGATGTTTCAGTCGCATCAAAACGAAATATGCTAAAGAGTGAAGGACAGACAAGGGATAAAGGAGGGAAGCAGACATTTTCTGGCCCATTGTTGTTGCAATTTATCTATTTGACACAGGAAATTAATTCAACGTTTGAAATGGAATTGCCAAAGTGTCCAATGTATAAAGTGAATTTGTTGGCAGCATTTTTTTTTTGATAAACATAATAGCATGACAGAAGCATTCACTGAAAATTTCAAGAGAATGTGGCGTATAGTTCTCGAGCTATGAACTCTGAAATTTGCCATGGCTAGTTCATTTTTCGAAAAATTTGGGCTTCTCTGTAACAATGGCTTCTGACGTGCGCAGATCATTGATACTAAAATCCATTGTTCTTATGCATAGTTCGGTCCATCTGCGTACGTCATAAGGTTAATGAGTTAACAAATTTCTCCAGAAATGAAATAGCCATGGCAAACGTTGAGAGTTAATATAGCTCAAGAACAACACGTCGGATTTTCTTGAAATTTTTGGCGAATGGTCCTGTTATGCCCTTCTGTTCATCAAAAGAGAGAAAATATTGCCAACGAGTTCTTTACTTCATAGACACTAATAAGTCATTTGCACAATGACGTTGGGTGACTACAACTACCAGAATGCTTTGCCAGTATTCTACAATTTCGGCTAAAAGGGATAACTCAAAGGACCCGTTCAGTCCTTTCGCGGCTTTTCCAAAATATGTCGTCAAATATGTTTTTCTAAAAAGCTATAAGGGGGTAAACCAGATTTCTGATTAGGGTAGTGCTGTGCGCCGGAGTGCTGGAGGCCGGAGATCCGGTGTTTTTTGGTCAGCCGGAGTTGGGGTGTTTTCTTCCTGCTCCGGCTGGAAAGTCAGAATGACAAAAAATATGACAATTTTGTCCAAGTATCGACAAAGCTTTCGTCATAAATAATGGCAACATTGAATTTGTTAAATGCACATATAATCTGAAGTCTTATTTGTTGAGTCAAACCATTTCAGCTACCACAAACCACCAAATTACAATAAATCATTATGTCTGCGATCTATCTTGTCATAAGATAAGTTGCTATGGCGTGTTGTAATACAATCACTGCTTTGACACGTCTAGCTCTATCATATATTTCTTGTCCACCATCGTCTGTCAATTCTGAACGAGTCTTTTCGTTGACGGGGAACAAGGCAATATTGGTCGCTTAGCTTTTATTAAATTTAATTATAAAAAGTTTTAAAAACCCTTGGCAGTTTATATTTTGTATTTTGTTTATTTGTTATTTGTAGTAGCTAAGTAGCATAACTTATTTTAGTAAGTTAAATTTAAAACAAATTAAAACTTGTTCGGTTCTATAACGTTTTCTTTGTTCCTGGCATTGCATTGAATCGCCGAATAACCAACGAGGCCGGAGCCGGATATCAGAGCTGTAAAACAGCCGGAGCTGAAAAACCGGAGTTTGCACACCTCTAGATTACGGGTAGGGTTTATGTTGTGGTTAGGGTATCGTAAAGATTGCTAAAATCTTGAGATTCACTGAAACTTGACAAATTTGGGGAGGGGGGGGGGGACAAATTTGGAAAAGCATATAAAGACATATTTTGGAAAAGCCGCGAAAGGACTGGATGGATGCTTTTGAGTTATGCCTTTTAGTCGAAACCCTAGAATACTGGCAAAGCATTCTGGTAGTTGTAGTCACCCAACGCCATCGTATACGGTCAACGGGCAAATGGTCTATTGTTGAATTGAATTTGACTTTGCAGAAATGCAACCTTTGAAAAGGGCTTAAAAAGTCATTGTATCGTTTTATACCTGATAAAACTTAGTGACGTCATAAATAATTCTAAGCAATGGGCTTGTCTCACCTCCCACGTGACCCTGACCTCTGCCTTATTGTGATTGGTCAATTAGCGTCTATAACTGACCAATCGCAGTAAGGAGTGGTCAGGGTCACGTGGGGTGAGACAAACCCATTGAACGAGAAAGCAAAAACAATCTGATTACTGATTTACATCTCATTGCTGATTGTTATTGTCATTTTGATATGATTGGCTAATTTATTGTCACATGTTTACCTGTCCTATATAAGTTTGCTGTTTTGTTTACACTCTTTACGTTTCTCTCGAAACGTTAGACTCCTACGCTCTCTGTTTCGGCAGTATATCAAACCTTACTCTGTTTCGATTGTTGTTTCAACACTGCCTACGCATATCATTCATTTACCTAGTCCAAAAATTCTCGCGCTCCGCTGCTGTTTGTGTTTTAAAGATTACCTAACTCTACAACGTGGACCAGGACCACTGAACCTGGTAAAATTCTATGACTTGTAACCGCTGTTATGTTATGTGTTGTCAGAAAGCCATTTTGGATCCAGCCATTTTCCTTATTTTCTTTTTTTTTTTTCCAAAGGCTGTTTTTAAACTACGATATTTCTGGAATTATTTGTTTGCTACACTTGGCTTCTAAGGGCCTGTTTATATGATCCCGGTGTACCGGGATGAATTTCATCTTGGGTTTATATGGAGTAAACAAAGTGCTCGTCCCGGTTGCCCGGGATGAATTTCATCCCAGGTCAAAAAGTACGGGAATTTGAGGAAATGGACAAAAAAGCAAAACCTCACCCTAATTCTACTATGTTAGAAAGTTATTTCACTTTTATTCAGTGTAAATGAGTATTGTCTTTAGACCTGCCCGTTTGGACGAAATTCTGACAGTAATATTCAAAGTTACAAGCATTTCACTTAAGTAAACTTCATCCCGGTGTACCGGGATGTCGCGTTTATATGGGAAAAAATCTGTCCCGGTGTACCGACATCCCGGTTGCTTCAACCGAGATCCCGGTACACCAGGACGTCCCGGTCTCCATATAAACGCAACCGCGAAAATAACAGTAAATCATCTACAAGCCGAGATCCCGGTACACCTGGACGTCCCGGTATACCGGGATCATATAAACAGGCCCTAATATTTGAATTTTCTTGATATGACGGATTTGTTAATAAAAAAAAGTTTTGACGTCATATGGACTTTAGTAGGCACGAATATATCTAACAATAATTAACTCGTTCTTATTACATAAGGATGATGCTCATAACGCTTCTTTGTT
The DNA here is from genome assembly GCA_964035015.1 of Corallium rubrum. Taxonomy (NCBI): domain Eukaryota; kingdom Metazoa; phylum Cnidaria; class Anthozoa; order Scleralcyonacea; family Coralliidae; genus Corallium; species Corallium rubrum. Next base: position 8,990,903 of record OZ035998.1, read on the forward strand.
GCGGAGTGGAAGAATATGGAAAAGGGTAAGAAATAGTTCTCGCCAGTCTATGAAAGCCCAGGAGGCTCACTTCAACTTTTTGTTTTTATGTTTTAACTTTTTATTTTTAAATTTTTACTATTGACTTTCAACTTTTTATTTTTGCTTGAAACAGAAAAATAAAAAGCTAAATTTAAAAATGAAAAGTTAAAATATAAAAAAGAAAAGTTTATGTGAGCCTCCTGGGCTTTCATACGAGTCGACCCATCAAGTGCGAAATTACAAAAATGTAATAAGAAACATTCAGGCTGTTTACTGTTAGAATTCACATGCGAATAACGTTACTGTAACGTTACTAAGGCCAAACGGTGTTGTTTCAATTTGAAACGAGCGCCGTTTCTTCGCTCAACGTCGCCAACTCAACTTTACACACAATTAAATCTTCGTCAGGTGAAGCTAAGAACTCCACAGTGCTTTTCCGATCGGCCATTACGCTGACAAACCCCACAACGCGACGTTTGAGCGAAGAAACGGCGCTCGTTTCAAATTGAAACAATACCGTTCGGCCTTAGTAACGTAAGTTTCCGCTTAGCAACGTATTAGTTTCCGCGTGAAACGTGTGGCCTCAAATTACGCGTGCCCACGCTCAAACCGGAATCGTAGTATGGCAATTAAAAATACTTCAATATCACTTACTTTGTCATCGTATTCAACATTCTCATGGATTGTATTCTTATATGGTTAAATAATTCGCCACTCAGTCAGCATTAACGTACTCATTTCATTGTATGACTCAGTTCGTATTTATGTCCGCCATAGACCTTATTCAAAAATGCAAATATTACCAGGGTTAAGTCACGCGTTGGCCTGAAAAACAGAGAAAAATCTTCTCGACGTTTCGAGCGAAGGCCCTTTCTCCTGACGAAGGGCCTTCGCTCGAAACGTCGAGAAGATTTTTCTCTGTTTTTCAAGCCAACGTGACTTAACCCTGGTAATATTTGGATTTCAACCGTGGCCGACGCTGTCCTAGAAGCTTTTATTCAAAAATGGCTGCCGAATTAAAATTATTTTATATTCTCGGTTTTCACTCACGTGATCGCTGGCCCCGTTGGGGTGGTGAAACAATACAAAATATTTAAATAAGAATAGAGTTAAATTCCCATAGGATAAAGATTGTGCACCAACATGGCCGCCATTTCATTGTTCCTGTGCACCAACATGGCCGCCGTGACATCAGATGAAAACCAAGAATACATATAAATTAGCCCTTATGAACTCGTTTTCATGTGTGAAATTGTAAAGAATTTTTACTTTAAAACGAGGTCATAAGGGCTAATTTATATGCACATAAAAGAATTCTAATTCGGCGGCCATTTTTGAATAAGGTCTATTTTGTGACAACAAATTGCTATAAAACTCACATCACGCCACATGCATGCATGTCAACTTCCGGGGTCGCATAATTTTGAAAACGGTTGTAAGGACGAAGCAGCGAAAATTTGTCGTAATACTACGTTTATTATTTATTGCTGAGCTTTCGACCTGTTGACTCAGGCCTTCATAAGTAAAAAGAAAGTGTATTTCAAATATTAGGCCAGCAATAGGCCGAGGTTCTTAACCGCTGCCAAACATTTTGCGCATGCGCGATGTCCGTGCTCACACCTAAAAAAAAAGAGCGGGAAAACACTGAAATATTTGGACTGGTCCGAGAATCCGACACATAAGTTAAAATTATAAGCATACTACCAAAAATATAAGGTAGGTAATTTGTGCATGGCTTCTTTGTCAATGTTGTAACATATTTTGAAACGACCCCTTCATAATTTTCATTACCCTTTTTTTAAAACACAAATGAATGGTCGAGTCTTACTTAGTCTTCACTGTCTGTGTTTACTCTAGCAAATTCACGCGTGCGCAAACGTTTGGCAGCGGTGTTGTTTACAGTATGTCATCACTTGTGCTCAAGCGACCTCGTCCTCAGGGCGTTCGTGAGATGTGGCGAGACGGGAAAACGCCCTGACAAAGGCCGGAGATCACGTGACAAAATTTTCCAATACATTTGGAGAATTTTCCCGCCAGTTGAAAACATCGAGACGGACGAAGCTTTTTACTATTATCGAGTCTTTGGTTCTTCCAGGGCGCTGAACTCACCACCGGGAGATCTGAATGCGTGCATGTATCGAAATATTTCAGAAACTGATAATAGTTTTACCGTGAGGAAATTGCTATCATGAGTCTGCACGATAAAGAAACATAAGTTTACTTTAAGCTACGTCGACGTTTGGCTGTATAAAGCGGACTAACGCGCGCGGTGTCAGTCGGTCGATCACCAAGTGGCCGTATAACTGCGATTGTGAAGAATATAACTTAGTATATTATCCGTTCCAGAGGAACTGGTATTATTTCAAGGCCAGTAGTTAAAGGGGCTATGTCACGCTCAATTTAGCCTCAAATGTCTTATGTTGAAATTGCAAACTTCAAAAGCTGTACATTATTTTGATTGTGAAGTACGATAACGAGTCACCTAACAACTATGCAGGATTTCTGATCCTTTAAGACCACGTTTTTACACAAATTGACCTAAACTTGATTACTGATTGATTAATTTTGACACCAATGATTACTGCCTGGCCAACAGAAATCAAGATCATGACACATTGGCAATCCTTTTTAATGTCGCTTTAATTTTGACTATCCTTTAGTATCTTTTGTTTTTAACAATATAAACCATTATGAGAATTGGTGCAATTTTATGACAATTTTGTTTTTGTAAGAATTGCTGGAATTAGGAGGGTATAACAGTTTCTTTAACTTACCTTACTTGCTGCCTTCTCATATACATGTATTTTCTATGTAATCTTTCTGTTGCCACAGTTATGAATAAATGAACTTCCAAACTCTGGAAGTACTGCACGAACCTTGATCGACATAATAAATCACGCCATAATTTTACAAATTGATCTGATTACAGGTTACCGTAACTACAATATTTTTCAAAATTCCTGGTCCAAAACCATGCGAAAGCGTTTCAGTCTTGCATCCTTCGCCCCCCTCCCTCGCCCATTTCAATGTTGTGAGATAAAGGCGAGTCTTATGGACAAGAGGGGGGTTCTGTGATTTTTTACTCTTTTAGCTAGCCGAGGGACACGAACTTTAAACCGGGTTCCAACGAATTTTGAGAATGATTGTAGGCAAGATGAGAGACGTTTTCTTTTTCTCACAAATGATAACTTAGGGCTCTCGTTGATACCATGCAGCAAGAACGGAAGGCCCTTCGTCAGAGAGAAACGTTAGATTCCTATACGTTCTCTGTTTCGGCAGTATATGCTAACCTTACTATATTTTCATTGTTGTTTCAGCACTGCCTACGCAGCACACTACTTTGATTTAATTATTTCGATTTTGTTCTTGTTTTTAGACTGGTACAGTGACCAAGATTGATGAACATCTTGAAGAAGAGGTAAGTAGATAAAAGTCAGATTTGTATGAGTTTTCGCCGCGCAGTTGGAACGTACAAAGGACTTGGCAGACAGTGCTGGATAGTATATATGCTATATAGTCCTTCAAGTTCCCAAAGGTGTGACCCACCGAAACGAAGTAACGTTAAAATTCAGTGGGGTTTTTCCTAATGAATCCCAAGATGCGAAAAAAATTACATTGTTTGTTTCAAACTTTTTAATAAGTAATTCGAGCTAATTGTCGACATAGCCATCGATGTCATAAATTTCAAAAAATTAAAAGATTTTCAAACACCAATATTTTCATACCGTGTAACTGGTTGGGGTTCAAGGTGTGGCATTGAAATGCTATACACTAACTTCATTTTTAACCAACACAGGGGACCAATTGAGAACACGTATAGACACGACCCTATGACGTGTGACATCATCAGGGCCCCCAAATTGAACCATGTGACGTCATCATGGTACCCCACAATTTCTCTCGGCCGCCTTGGTCATGTCGCCTTATCAAAATAAAATGAAATTTCACTGTACATCAAACTCGTCAAATTTTCTTTTAAAATATAAGATCTTATGGGTCTTTTTATAATCACTTCTGACTGTTTTGTGCGTATAAGTAGAAGCGGACTGACTCTGTTTTCCTTTTCAGGAGACTCCACCCAAGAAGTTGAGAAAGAGTTATTCGGTGAGGGCGATTTGCTGCATGTTTTAAAGTGAAAGCGTTTGCCGTATGTTGCGTTGTGTTGCCAGTTATTTATCAACTTTAATCTTTTAACTTTGCGAAAAAGAAGACATTTATAACGCGGGCCTTAAATGAAAAACTGCAAGTATGGTATTTGGTTGTTTACTTTTTCAAACCTGAATTAAATTAGTTCGATAACGCATTAAATACTGACGTTCCGAGCGGAGCCCTTCATCAGTGTAATTAAGTCCCGCACAGACGACCAGTCCCGTGTTATCGTGCAATTACAACATCCCGTGTTATCGTGCAATTACAACATCGCGCTGCTCTTTATTTTTTGGGCGGTCAGCCAGTATACTTAATTTAAAAAGTAGATAAAGTGCTGCGTAAGCAGTGTTTTAGATAAAGCAAAGTGAAAACCCAATAAACTACGGAGAATAGTTTTGATAATGAAATACTCACGTTTCAAACAGAGCCCTTCATCACATGTTATTAAGCCCTGCACACAGACGACCAAGTTTTCCTTGACAAGTTTTTCCTTCACATGTCAAGTTTTATTTGTTCGTGTGTACGACACAAATTGACAAGTTTTTCCTTGACAAGGAGGCTTTGTTCAAAAGCTGGTCATGCCAGCTTTTGAACAAGGAAAATTGTTCGTGTGTATAGTCGTCAAGAAAAACTTGACAACGTTTTGCGCAGTACGTCACTGCACACTCCTCTCCTAAGCTAATTATATAGATCATCCCCGTAAGTTATTAACTTGTCCAACCGTACACACGAGCAATTATAACAAGTCAAGGAAATTTGTTGGGGAAAAAAACTCGTTCATCGTACACACGAGCAAGGAAAGCTACCAAGGTACTTGTCAAAAAAACTAGTCTCCCCTGGCTTGAGATCGGACGTCACTCTTCCCTGTGGCCTGGGGGTCACTAATCTCTTTGACACCGCCGGTGTTGTACATATACTGTCACTCGTATTCTCAGAATATTTAACTTGTAAAATCGCTACCGTAAAATCGCGTAAGTAGCGGCTCTTTTGAAAAGAGCGCGCTTCCGCATTATTCATGTACAGTGAATACGATTTATGATGATAAAATGGCTTTAGAGAAGGAAAAATCAAACCAAAAACTTTATCATAAAGTTTTTCCTACTTTCAAGCCATTTTATCATCATAAATCACGTATTCACTACTGTTGGGTGCCGCTACTTTCGAGTGGTAAAATACGTTAACATATACTGTGGATAAGTAAATAAAGTAAATACGATCTAAGACCACGTCCACACGTATGCGTTTTCATATTGTTCTTGGTCCTCAGGGGAGCAGAAAACAATGGTCTCATTACCTGAAACAATATGAAAACGCTAGGAAAACGTATACGTGTGGACGTGGCCTAAATTTGCTGTATTACATAAAACCATAGTTAATGATAAAATGAATGCATGCATGATATCCTCTTGATATGAACGTGAAGTTCACGTAGTATATGTTAACGTATTTTACCATCCGAAAGTAAGGGGGCCGCTACTTTCGGGATTCTACGGTAATTGAAAAACGCATTTCTACGAATTTTCAAAATGAATGTTGCCAGGTTTTCAACATATTTAAAAGCTTTCCAACATTGTTATATACCTGATGATAAATGCATTTTAATATTTGTCACTGCGACAAAATCATTATTTTAGTATTAAACTTGTCGCTGGAGACAGTAGCAAATAAAATATTACTGATATATTAAATGAAATGAACTTTCATGTAGGCTGCTGATGCAATGACTCCTGTGACCGAAGTAACAACGCCACCTGTGAATAATGGCTTGGGTAAAGCTATTAGTGCAGTGTGTTTGAAACCAGCAGTACATCAACCAACTGAACGACCACCATCTGGAAACAAACCCCAACACCAGCAGATTACAAGACTGTCTCAACAGCCAGGTACGGACCAACGTATAGCCTGCGTACAGGCTCTATTCGAAATTATCGCTCTTTCAGTTTCAAAATTGAGTCTTTGCATACCCCCACCCCACCCCCAAGCGGAAGCGCTGATATCAACATACGAGACGAGATACAGCTATTAAATAATAGTGATGTGAAGAGTGGCACGCACACATGCACAGGGTATCCAAACACCGAGACGTTTGTTGGAAGCCGAGGTTTTTGAACAAACTTGGAGGTGTTTGGATATCCTGATGAAACACTCCTCCGAGTGTATGATATAGCATCTCAAACAAATCAGTATTTTAAGAGAAAATCGAGATGAAAGTTTGCTTAATTTATGTAATTTCTTCCTCCGATATCCAAACCACAGACACGGTACTGATTTCCTTTGTGTTTTCCTCATGAATTATTAATGATTTGAGATATAATAATGTAACAGACGATCGGTATACGTTTGTCAGGTCAAACACTCAAACTACACCAATTTGAGCAAGACACTTCGACCATTGAACTACTGAGGCTAGGTTGGAGAGCTAAGGTTGCAAATTTATAATCATCTGTGCCCTGAGCTGTTGCGTTTGCATATGAGCTGTAGATACATCATCTAAAAAATTAGAACGCTGTAACAATTCTTCAGTTCTTAAAATGCCTGACTTATTTGTCATGATATACTTTTTCCTATATTTCAGGAAATGTCAGGTCTCCCAACAACAGTCCCGGGACACCAGTACGGTAAGTATTTAACCAAAGTACCTTGTTTTCTCTTTGTTACGCTGTGAATGATTTTGAAATAGCATCTCAAAGTAAACACCGCTCAATCTTCACTGAGTTTTGTCTATCTTATGTTTGGGCTTTTTATATATTAAAAATCTTTGGGACTTTATTGTGATTGAAGTTGCTTAATATCATCAACAATTGAAGTTTCATCTTGACGCTTGTTTTCCCTGCTAAATTAATTTACTATTTGCAGGAAATGACGTCAACCCAGGGACATAAGGATATTGCATAGTGATTCTACATGAAATACGAGGAGACTTTGCTCGGAATTTTAAACATACTTGTTTAGAAAAGATTCCTAAAAATTGACTGTTGAATTACTGTGTGGCATCTTTGCGTGTCACTGGGTTGACGTAATTTTCTATGAAAAGTAAAGCAACTTTAGCAGAAGAGAAAAACAGAAACTTTGGTTGGTGATAGCTAGTATTAAACAATTACTATCAGAAAGTGACAATAATTATAAATCTATAAAAAGCCCAAACATGAGATAGGCATTTTACAAGGGACTCTCTCCTCTCTCTCGTTTTTGATGTGCAATACCGTAAATTATCTGTTATTACGTACTAACTCCCTAGTTATAACCGTCCGGTTAATAAATAACTTGTGGGATTTACATACCAGAGAGTGATATATACAACGAAATGCTTGGTGATTGACGTCGTCGTAATGGCGTCTGGTGGATAATTTTCGATTTGATGGAAATTATTTCAATGTCCTGACATGATTGATGATCTCTTTGGTGTAATGGCATGTTTGTAAATAAAATATATGCATTTGAAGTTTTGAACTGTTTTAGATCTCAAACACCGACGGATGTTAAATCAAATGGAAGGAAACCAAAAGTAAGTCTTATGTTCTATTCCTCTTTTACAAAGTTGAACTAAATTTTAATTTAACTCTGTGACTTAATCTTTTTTTAATTATTTTCTAGAATCACGACTTCGTTTCGAAGACAGTTTTAAAACCGGAGTCTTGTAAACCTGTAAGTGGCGCCATCTTGTTCTTATGACATATCTTAATAATTGTTACTTTCTACACTGGAAACGAATGAGGTACTTTTAACCTCTTCGACTCGGATTCGATTTCAGCCCGATGCAGTTATCTTGACTAAAATTTAACCTAGGTGCATGTGAAAAAAATGCTGGATCCAGTGCAAGCACCACAGGTTTTTTCCTTGGTACTCTGGTTTCTTCTCGTGTAATAATAATGGACCAATGAGGGATGGCTCTTTTGACTGATAGTTATAACTATCCAGTATAAATAAAAGTTATAAGTAATATTGGGCATTTCACTCCATTACATAGCATGTTCTAAGGATTTTAGGTGAAGGAAAATTCGAGCGTGGAATATAAACATTTTAAGACCAAACCGGGACCATTGCGAAAAATGTTTTAAGACCAAACCGTTGCGAAAAATGCAACTACACAGGCCTTCCGGCAGGAATTGAACCCACGACCTTGCGATTCTAATGCAATGCTCTGACCACTGAGCCACGGAGGCCGTTGCCGAGAGCTTGATCGCGAGTTCTGTATATATATGATGAGGTGGTAATGCCAGGATAGAATCAGGTATATTATAAGTAATATTGGGCATTTCACTCGATTACATAGCATGTTCTAAGGATTTTAGGTGAAGGAAAATCCGAGTGTAGAATGTATACATTTTAAGACCAAACCGGGACCAGTTGCGAAAAATGCAACTAAACAGGCCTTCCGGCAGGAATTGAACCCACGACCTTGCGCTTCTAGTGCAATGCTCTGACCACTGAGCCACGGAGGGCGTTGCCGAGAGCTTGATTGCGAGTTCTGTATATATATGATAAGGTGGTAATGCCAGGATAGAATCAGGTATATTATAAGTAATATTGGGCATTTCACTCGATTACATAGCATGTTCTAAGGATTTTAGGTGAAGGAAAATTCGAGCGTGGAATATATACATTTTAAGACCAAGCCGGGACCAGTTGCGAAAAATGCAACTACACAGGCCTTCCGGCAGGAATTGAACCCACGACCTTGCGATTCTAGTGCAATGCTCTGACCACTGAGCCACGGAGGGCGTTGCCGAGAGCTTGATTTAGTTATCTTCTTCTAATAAGTGTGAAATTGTACTGAACTCTTAACTTCTTTGTAGTGTGGAAAGCTGATTCGGTTTGCAAGAATGGCATTGAAATGCAGAGGTAAGAGGTTATTTCAAAAATGGTCAAATGAGGTACATTATCTCGTCAGTTTAATTATCGTATACTCAATTAAATGGAGAAATGGTCTAGAAACTCAAACTTCAAAGCGTTTATATATAATGAGCTGTGATTTATGTTGGAATGGCTTTGGCTGTGTTCTTTGTACAATTATCGCCCTCTAGTACTTTTTGACTAACGCGTTCTCTGATTAACTCATTTTTCTTTTTTAGATTGCCGAGCAGTTTGTCACACAGACTGCAAGAGATTAGTGCCTGTCCCTTGTATCCCTGTCAAACGGACACCAAACTCGGGCCGGAAAACAGTCGTAAGTAATGAAATGATAAAATTAGAGCTGCGTCCATCGGGTCCTACTCGTAATGGATTGATTGTGGTCAATTGTGATTTCACACCAGAAACTTATGCATGCACACGAGAGAAGCGTATAATATTGATAAACTTGAATGGTAAACTTTAAGTAAATACGCAATTATAAGTAAATGCACAATTACTAGTAAACCAGTACAAAATGTTACAAATAATATTCAAAATATCGAAATTTATTAAATGTGAGAGTACCAAAATTAAAGTCTAGTTCGCTTTAACTAAATCAAAGTGTTCCTTTACTTCTTTTATAAGTGCATTATCATTAATATACATTGTAAAATAAAATGTGTTCACAACTATAGTGGTGTGGGCAACGTTTTGGTGCGAAACACTATTTTTTCTAATTTTAGGAAGAGAATATCGAGTTTTATGCTCCGACAGTTAGCCCTAGAATTCCAACAATAGTGGTAAGTATAGAATATCACGTGTTGTGTTGCGTTGGGCTCCGTTGCGTCGTGTTGCGTTGCGTTGCGTTGCGTTGCGTTGCGTTGTGTTGTGTTGTGTTGGCGTGGCGTTGCGTGGCGTTGCGTTGCGTTGTGTTGTGTTGTGTTGTGTTGTGTTGTGTTGCGTTGTGTTGCTTCATGTTGCGTTGCGTTGTGTTACTTCATGTTGTGTTGCTTCATGTTGTGTTGCGTTGCGTTGCTTCATGTTGCGTTGTGCTGTGTTGCGTTGTGTTGCTTCATGTTGTGTTGTGTTGTGTTGTGTTGTGTTGTGTTGTGTTGCGTTGCGTTGCGTTGCGTTGTGTTGTGTTGCGTTGCGTTGTGTTGCTTCATGTTGTGTTATGTTGCGTTGCGTTGTGTTGCTTCATGTTGCGTTGTGTTGCTTCATGTTGCGTTGTGTTGCTTCATGTTGCGTTGGGTTGCGTTGTGTTACTTCATGTTGCGTTGTGTTGCGTTACGTTGTGTTGCTTCATGTTGCGTTGTGTTGCTTCATGTTGCGTTGCGTTGTGTTGTGTTGTGTTGTGTTGTGTTGCGTTGCGTTGCGTTGCGTTGCGTTGCGTTGTGTTGTGTTGTGTTGTGTTGTGTTGCGTTGTGTTGCTTCATGTTGTGTTGTGTTGTGTTGCGTTGCGTTGCGTTGTGTTGTGTTGCTTCATGTTGCGTTGTGTTGCTTCATGTTGCGTTGTGTTGTGTTGTGTTGTGTTGTGTTGTGTTGTGTTGTGTTGCGTTGTGTTGCGTTGTGTTGTGTTGTGTTTTGTTTTGTTTTGTTGTGTTGTGTTGTGTTGCGTTGTGTTGTGTTGCGTTGCTTCATGTTGCGTTGTGTTGCTTCATGTTGCGTTGGGTTGCGTTGTGTTACTTCATGTTGCGTTGTGTTGCGTTACGTTGTGTTGCTTCATGTTGCGTTGTGTTGCTTCATGTTGCGTTGCGTTCTAATGTGTAGTTCAAAGCGAACTTCGGAACGTTGCGTTGTGTTGTGTTGTGTTGTGTTGTGTTGCGTTGTGTTGCTTCATGTTGTGTTGTGTTGTGTTGTGTTGCGTTGCGTTGTGTTGTGTTGCTTCATGTTATAAAGTTCTCTATATGTTGCGTTGTGTTGTGTTGTGTTGTGTTGTGTTGTGTTGTGTTGTGTTGCGTTGTGTTGCGTTGTGTTGTGTTGTGTTTTGTTTTGTTTTGTTGTGTTGTGTTGTGTTGCGTTGTGTTGTGTTGCGTTGCTTCATGTTGCGTTATGTTGTTTGTGGTATTGCATGTTGGAGTGTGGTAGTATGGTATGCGTGTTGCATTATGGGTGACAAGCAACCTAATCTAATGTGTAGTTCAAAACGAACTTGCGAACTTCGGAACGAACTTCCGAAGATTTGGGTGAAAAATGAGTTGCAAATGACTGTAACACAAATATATTCTACAAGTCTGCAGGAAATTTTGGTGTGCTCGCAGGAAGAAAATTCCTTTGCCTCTCCTGTTATAAGGTTCTCTATATATTACAATGTCATCCCAGCGTTGCGTATTTTATAATTCTAAACGTACTGTATACAATCGTATACTTGTGAGTCTGGATGGCCTAAAACGCGACAACTGATTTACCGTTGTTTTTCTAGCTTCGTTGCGTGCAAGAACTGGAACGACGTGGTTTTAATCAAGTTGGGTATTGCATGTTGGAGTGTGGTAGTATGGTATGCATATATTTAGTTATACATTTGATTTTCATGGTTCTTAACGTGTGGGTCACTCGAACCTTTGTGCGGGTTAGATCACTGGTCTCTATATACAACTGGATGGGCCATTCCCTATGGCCAGCAGTCAAACATTTCGTCGCCATCTTACGTAGTGGAACATATGACGCATTGCGGCCTTAGAACTTGTTCCCAATCAGCACGGTCAGATTATCCGGGGGAGGAATATTAAGTACGCTGTGCGAGGGGAGTCGGAAAAAGCCGTAAAGCAAACAACATGCTGGTTCGTTTAGTTTTCACTGTTTAACAACGAATACAGTCAAAGATGGCAATTACACAACACGAGATATTGTTAAGGCATTAAGATTACTATAAAAGGTACAATTTCAGACTTGGAATTGAATTCTTCGTAGGGTCAGGCGGTTAATCGATAAACCGAAAAAACCCGATGTTTTCTGAAAACCGATTTAACCGATGTTGCTTTCGGAGGAAAACCGAAAAAATCGAAAAATCGGTATTTCAATAAAATCGAACCATACTTACACGGGTTTTTGTTGCGTTTACACACGGAATTGACGGGAAAACGACTGAAGAGATTTGCGTCTTCGAAATACCGTACGTTTATTGCCAGGTATGATCTCCGATATAAGAACGGAAATTACGGAAAGGCTTCGATTCAGATTCGCACGAGCTTGAACGCATAAACGGATCAAGCGAAGATGAATTTTGATTGGCTCAAATAAAGGCGGACCTCTGCGAAGACAGGTCTAAAGTAAAATTGGTGTATGTCTCATAAACAGTCGGAGCGTAACATGAATAATTAACCAATTTTCGCTTTCAATGTTATATCGCATATATTTTCTGACTCGTGCTCTTTCAGCTTTGCCTTTTTAAGTAACCGTTCGTTGAAACTTGAAATACTTTGTTACGTTATCCGAAACTGTTGGTTACTGGTAACATTTCTCTGCCAAAATGAGCCAAAGTGCTGTTTGGCATTTCTTTAAGAAAGCCGAAAAACCGGACGATTCTCCTGAATGTAAAATTTATCTTATATACTGCATGTTTCTTTGTAATTCGTAGTTAGGATGTTATAATCAATACAATTGTTTTTGAAACTGAAATCTTGCGCAAGTAGCGTCATGCATGTTTTTTCAACTATGGTTTCGAACGCGTTTTAAAAAAAATCGGTTCACTTGGTTTTTTCGGGCGGTTTTCGGTTTTTTATAAAAACCGCCTCACCCTAATTCTTCGTAGATTTTATGGTCTGTTTTTCAGTTTATATTATCGTGAAGTTTCTTCGTTGTCGGCTCTGAAGAAAAACAACGAAATGTAAAGGTTTTACAGCTCAGTAACAGAAACAAGTACAAGAAATTAGCGTTTTAAACCTTATTAAGTACTTCTTGTGTCCTTACATTCGTTTAAATTTTCTTAAAATAACTCTGTTTGTCTGTTTTCAATCTACGAAAACTATGAACTTTAATGGCAGCCATCTTGGGTAGTGGTCACGTCATCATACAATTATCCAGTTGTATATAGAGATCAGTGGGTTAGATGTGCCTGTGTAACCAGGCCTTATTCAAGATGGCTGCCTGCGAGACTATCTTCCAATGTTACTCGATCCAAACAAAAACCCTCTCTCCTCCACAGAGGTTCTTTTTCGGGGATAGTCGGAGATGCGTCGAAATCGTCAGCTGGAGATAGCGGATAGCAGCCGTTGGACCAGTTTGGCCCAGACTACTTATATATGTCCAGCTGACTCCTCCAAGCATCTCCGACGACCCCCGAAACCTCCGCTCTCCGAAATTTAACCTCTGTGGAGGAGAGAAAAAACCCTCACTCGAAATCAGATGAGAAACCGAGTTTACCGCTTAGCTTATATACGCTAATCCGACCCATTAGCGAGTTTCCACAACACACAATTAACTTGAAGATACAGGGAAAAGAGCTATTTATATTTAGCCGCTAGTCTAACAACTCGAGGATGTCACACTAAGGGTGTCCAAACTCCAGTATTCGCGCAGCCTTAACTCACACTAGGCTAAATTTTCAGCTTTATCTCGCTTTAATCGAGCCTAAACACGCGTTCTCTTTGGGATTAGGGTTTTTGTGTAGGTTAGCTGATATAATAAGATCAGTCATCATAAATAAGGCCTGGTTCCCTGAGAAAGTGAGTCCAAAATACTATTTTACGTGTGGTAAATCCAAAGTTCAGTTTATATCTTTCGTGTTATTTAAGCTGGCATATGATCTTATCTCAATCTACTTCTAAGATATACGCGTTCTTTTATGCATCACAGCCGATTTTTTATCTCTCTTATTAGAACCGAAACTCGAGTGCGAGAGCTCAAAGCTAAATTTCTTGAAGGAAGAGGTTCTCCAGATTTGGTAAGCATATAGTTTCTCCTGCATCAAGCATCGTTATACTCCTGCATCATTGAAACCTTAGACGTAACAAAATTATAGTTTTGCCATTTTGCCAGTATGTCCTTCAAGTGGTCTTGTAAGTTTTGGGGAGTATTTTCTTTAAATGAAGAAAAGATTATAAATTTGACTGCCCCGACATGGAATCGAACCCAATGTTTCCGAGAGGCCAAGGATTTTGAGACATTAGCCTGCGTGCCGACGTCCTGTAAGTTATAAAGGGCTATGTTCTACCTTATGAATATGAAATGTTTTCTTGTAAAGACGTGAGAAGAACGGCGATGCTGAAATATGAAAATCTCTGAGAGTGTTTAAACCGACATGCACATCTCAATAGAGACCTTAAGATACCCCGGGTTCGGTTTACGGGTACGGGTACCGCCATTTTGTTTATTAATTTTTGCTGATATCAGCATGTTTACTCGTAATATCTACCCGTTTTCCCATGGTAGATCATGGTCTACCCGTAAGACGACAAACAGGTAAGCAGAGGAGTCCGGATAAGAAATTGAGAAACGTGTAAGTATTTATAGCAATTTTTAAAAGCATTTTCGTACGAGCTACTGATTTTTAAACATGTTTTGTCGTTTTGACGACAATCAAAATTCTTCTTTAGTTGCAGAACTAGCCGGGAACCTTAAGTAAAATTAGTACCCGTACATACGACTACGGTACGGGTATAGATTACCGTACCCGTAAACCGAACCCCTGGGGTATCTTAAGGTCTCTAATAGCGCAGTGATCGGAGCGTTGATTCGGAGACCTTGCGAAACTTTTGCAAGGTCTGACAGATTACAGATAACTGCGACCATTCCACGATACCGCGTGGGATCTGTGGCGAGGCAGGCCGGAAAACATAGTAGGGTAGTGGTAATAAGTAGTGTACAAGTAAATTCCAGTTGTACGCACATAACGTAATCATGCAAATAACCTACTGATCCGGATGCAAGTTTAGAAACACGCAGTGGGTAGTTATAGGTAAAGGGATAAAGGGACTGGGTGGCTGATCATCCTTACTTGCAGCCAGCGGCTGAATTGCGAAGGACGCAGATCAACGTGGCCGTGTCAAGGCATATCAAAGGTGCTCCAGACAGCCGCCATACGACGCAGTTTAGACCACGGATCACAGCTAAGATGTTCGGTGTTGATTTTATGGAGGGAGAAAACCCGACGAAAAACCCTCGAAGCACAGGAGAGATCAACTACAACTCTTCTCGCATGAGTTCCAAGCTCGACAATGGGGTTATTCCCAAGCAGTCACCCATCCAAGTACTAACCCCGTCTAGCTGGGCTTAAGTTTTTGGTGAGAGGCAGCGCGCTAAGCGCACACGCCACCCGTGTATACTATGAGCTTTACATTTGTAAAATTACACTTGGTTTGTTAAGATCGTTTACAATCTTTTTAGACAAAAGAAAGTGACCAAAATGTGGTATGTGGCATCCTAAAATCTTTCCTTAAACAGTTATCAGAACCACTTCTAACTTTCGCTTTACATCAACGATTTATGGAGGCTGCCGGTAAGTTAAAACTACGGACGATTTCATAGTAAGCTTGCACATTATTGTAACCTTTAACCCTTTCCCTATTAGGCCGCCCAAAACCGGCCACTTTGTAATTTTACTCTGTCTAACGCCAGACGATTTTCAAGTGAGAACACCTACACCGTAAAAATGCACAACTTGTTCACGGTTGTCAACAGGCGTGAACAATGTTGTGCTGCTCGCCGTGAACAAGTTATCAACAAGTTGTTCACTTATGGTTCGAACAACTTGTTCACGGATAAATCAACAGTCATGAACAAGTTGTTCCAACAGCACATTTTTTATAGCCAACAACGTTGTTCGCACATGCATGATACAACATGTTGTAACAGCATGACGAAATAACGATGAACAACAGTGTTACAACAATGGTGAACATGGTTGATGTATCAACACGTTCTTCGGTTGTTACAACATGCGTGAACAATGGTTGTTGTTTCATCAACTTGTTGACTGGCGCCGAGGGAAACATCGAGTTTTACGGACCCGAAGGGTTCAATGTCACCCGAGGGCTTTAGCCCGAGGGTGACATTGAAGCCTGAGGGACCGTAAAACTCGATGTTTCTCGAGGCAAAAGTCAACAAGCGTTTTGTTATATACCAAAGACTTTTAAAATACAAAATACAAAACTGCCTTGAAACTTGCAAACGGCGAAAAGACTTACCAAAACACTTTGACTTTGTCTTCGTAATTTCAATTCAAGTCATTCAACTAAACAAATACACCAGACTCAAGACTATAAGAACAGCTTTAAATTTCTCCAAGTGTTTTTCAGACCTTTGAAGATATGTATAGAAATTCTTTCTTTCAGAAAATGGACTATTTCGTACCAAACAAGCTCGAAACAAGCTCTTGTTTTCAAAATGCCCGAAGAGTCCAAAGTTCTTGATCTGATGCAATAATCGTGTATTCACGTGAACAACGCATGATTAAAGCGACGTCAGAGGGAAACATTGCACTGTTTCCCTCTTCATTTTTGACGTCAGAGGGAAACAGTGCAATGTTTCCCTCGGCAGAAAGAAACACTGAGTTTGTTGAACACCACGTGACCATGATTTGACCAATAGGATTTCATTATTGGCAAACGAAAGTCTTTGGTATATAACAATGGTTGTTGTTTCATCAACTTGTTGAAACAATGATGAACACTGTTGTTCATTTATCAAATGTTCTTCACATATGTCAACAAGTTGTTACAGCATTGTTCAGGCAACAATGCTGTAACAACTTGCGAGATTTTTACGCGTGTAGGAGGGAAAGGTTTAATAGACTTTCCTCAATATGGCAACCTTTTTTGCTATGGTAACTTTGCAAAAATAGTAATCATATACCTCCGGATGATTTATGTCACACTGCATGTATGAACGTGGTACGATACCATATATTTCTTATAATATTTCCTTTTAGAAAGCCCTGAAGGACATGATGCCTTGATATTCCAAGCAGTTAGTGAACTACCTCCAGCTAATAGGGATACACTGGCCTATCTCATGGTTCATCTACAGAAGTAAGAATGCTCGTTTTCACTCACGTGATCGGTGGTGGCCTCGTTGGGTTGGGGTGGTGAAACAATTATTGGACAAGTCTGAGCAAAATATCATGATTTTTCTGTGGCGAGCTCCCAGTTATTTGCCGATGCCGAAGACAGACTGAGGCAAATAACTGGGAGCGACACACTGACAAATCATGATATTTTGCGATAGACGAGTTCAATAATTGATTTATCATTCATAAAATAGTTAAAAATTTGAAATGCCTGAAGTTAGAGATCGCCATTCTTCTCTCTGTCTTTGGCATACTAAAATCTTCGTAAAACTTACTTTTTGTTGGCACGAGTCTTCCTTTTAAATATTTTTTTTTTTTGAAGTATATTGTTGCTTGTCCTTGAGGAAAACTAGCCGCCATGTTTGAAAACAAGTTTACGAAAATTATTTACAGCAGCTATCGCTATAGTGCATGCGCATGCTCCGCAAACTATTTGCACTCAGTTATTTGCAGGTGAATTAACCAATCAGAATGCGGGATAGAAACAAAATGAATGAGAATACGAAATGTTTGAGTTAAATTCCCATAGGATAATGATGGTGCACCAATATGGCTGTCATTTCATTGTTTCAGTGCAGCAATATGGCCGCCGTGACGTCAGATGAAAACCAAGAATATTGAGAATAAAATTAAAGAACGTAAAAGAGTTCCGCGTAGGCAGTGTTCTAAATGTTGGAAAGCGAAAAGGCAGTGAACTGGCGAGATTTTTAGCAACGAAATCCTAACGTTTCGAGCGCTTTGGTTGCTAAAAACGTCCGGTAGTTTAGCACTTTTGCGCTTTGCTTAAGGTGACTCGACAATCTAAATCGCAAGAAATTATCCTTTCCCCCCATAAAAAGTTTGGCACAGGTCTCATGAGCTTCAGTTTAGTTTATTGCATAGAAATAATAGACCTAGAGTGCGTGCTCTGTCACGTGACAGGTGTCCAAATTAAATTTTATTTTGCCCTTATAGATCCGCCATTTTGAATTTTGCAAAGGGGTGGGATAAATATACAACAATGATCGCCTCTCAAAATAAAGAATTGGAGGACGTTTCATAGGGATAAATTGGATACATGCATGACAACAAATCAGCCACATACACAGCATAAAATAAAACAATTTGCAAGACACTTACTTTATTAAACGTACTAAAAACTATAAGTTCAAAATTATATTTCGATCAATTCACCACAATTACCTAAAGCAACAAAAAGATAGGCTCATGCTAAACTTGAAACTCAGAAAAACGAAAAAGAAAAGAACCTAATGAAATACGTAATGGAAACTAGGAGAAAATCTCAAGAAAAACACGGATTTAAAATGTCAATATAAATAGATGTCAAAAAGACTGATGTATAAAAAGTATGACAGGTGCTTAAACATATTTTATATTTCAAAAGTCACAAGCTAGAAATCCCTATTAGATTGGATAAAAAAGAACAAAACACTTACTGTCTCCTGGATTAATCCTCCACCCACATTCAGTATAAATCACATACAGATGGGCAAGTAGGAATTATTCAAATATAATGTAAAACAGTAAAAACACTAAAACCATTCGTATTAAAACGCCGCTATCGTCGCCATTTCTACATCCAGAGTTTGATGTTCGAAATGTTTTGGCGAAGGTTATTGCACTTCACATGCCTTTATCGTGGAATTCACTAATCCAGTAAATTTCCCGGTGTAAAAAACAAAGAAATTCAGTGCTAAAAAACATCCATCGTCCACTCCACACCGGTCAACCGCGGCCGTGTCAAAAACTGTAAAAAAGTCCTAGGGCGAGTTCCTTTTGCCCTTATAAATCCGCCATTTTGTGGCGACAATTTTTTGACTGACAGGAGATAGGAGCCCGCATTCTAGGTATATTATTTCTATGGTTTATTGCATAGCTCTAGTGGTAGTCTTGATTATTGAAAATTTCATACTCTCAAAGTTTACAAATCGTGTTTCCAGTAAAATCAGAAAACCTAATTTGCATAAAATCTGTCGGTTACCACAAACACAATTTCTCTAGATACGCAAGCGCTACAAGTATAATTCTTTTCAATAATCATGACCACCACTAGAGCTGTGCAATGAACTAAAATGAAGCTCATGAGACCTGTGCAAAACTTTTCATGAAGAAAATACGTAATTTCTCTTGATTTGGAGATTGAGCTCGAGATCTAGATATGTCAAAATGCATGACGTTATTGCACGATTATTTTTATTGTTTGTCATATTTTAGACTAGTGTAATTTATTCATTTCTAGACGGTGTTACTGTCACTTCTGTGATGACGTCCCAGCTAACAGTCCTGTCCCAGGGTTGTGGCGACACCGCGATACTTAAGAGATATATTTTGTGAACGGGTGATAAAAAAGAGAAAACAGTAGAAGAATTCATATTTTCTTCTTTCTGATCTTTCTAGGTTGTCACAAAGTCGTGAATGTAAAATGCCTGTGGCTAACATAGCTAAGGTGTTTGCTCCTACTTTAGTTGGCTACAGCAGCTCCAACCCTGAGCCAGTGCAAATGTTAACAGAAGCGAAAATACAACCAAAGGTGCGTATAAAACCTTTTCGAGAACTCGAAATCTTGATATCATTTGTACATATAGGCCTAACAAAAAAATGTTGCGTTTCCGGTAGCAAGCTGGAAAAATTTTAAGTAATATTGGGCATTTCACTCGATTACATAGCATGTTCTAGGGATTTAAAGGCGGTTTTCCACTAGGCGACATTTGTCGACCGACTCGACATTTTTCTTTTGTCTTGGCTAATTAGTTCCACTCGAGAGCTTGCGAGACAAAAGAAAATGTCGCTTCGCGCGACATTTTTCGCCTAGTGGAAAACCGCCTTTAGGTGAAGGAAAATCCGAGTGTAGAATATATACATTTTAAGACCAAACCGGAACCAGTTGCGAGAAATGCAACTACACAGGCCTTCCGGCAGGAATTGAACCCACGACCTTGCGATTCTAATCAACTTCTTTCTTGTTCAAATGACGTCAAACGTGCCTTTATAAGAGTACATATGCACGGAGCTTTATGTTTTATTCGTTAAATATACAGCATGCTGCTACTCAGGCTCAGCTCCCACTAATTTCATAGGATCAATTTTAGATCCTTTTTAAGATTTCTTAGTTATGTGTTGGTATACATTATGTTAATAATTTCCTAACCAATAAAAGTTCAAGTCTGAAAGTCAATTCTCGCTGTTTGGATATCACAAAGGAGTAGTGTCCCCTCACCCTCGTGCCCAGCCGTTTATTGTTGCTTGCTTAAGATCCCTATAGACGACTTTCACGATCATGCGCAGTAGCAACAAATATTCAAATTTTCGTCGGAGATAAAAACAACTGTTTTAGCTGGAACGAGCTTATTGAAAATAGTAGAAGTGCAAAGTTTGAAACGAATTGCTTAACAAATGGAAAAGTTTCACAAGCGGAAAGTTGACCATTCCAACAGGGATTTATTAGTGATTTAATAGGGATTTTGGTTTGGCGGGCGGGAGTTGCACGCCAAGCCAAAATCCCTATTAAATCCCTAGTGGAGAGCAAAACTTCCGAAGAGCGTAGCTTTCGCACTATTTGTCCGATTTATTTTAAACTTTGCACTTTTACTATTTTTAATATGATCTTTCCAGCTAAAACAGTTGTTTTTACCTCCGATGAAAATTTGAAGTAAAGTTGCTACTGCGCATGAGCCTGAAAGTCGTCTATTGCTTCCCATGTTATTTTTACTCACAATCAAGTAATACGCACTCATTTCGTCCTGTCAGATCTTTAGGCTTCCTTCTCCGTTTTCAAAATACAGTCGTTGTTGCGAAGTGTTCAGAAAGTGAGTTTTGAACGAATCCTTTTTCTTTGATATGGTGTTTTATATTTTAGGTTGTGGAGAAACTTTTATTGATGCCAGCAGATTACTGGAACCAGTTCCTTCATGTTCAGGAAGAAAATATCAGATCTCCACCTTACAATCCCAACACTCATAATACGGATGGCACACCAAAGACACCGCAAGGCCTGAATGGTACACATTCTGTCATTATTGTAGTTTATATGTATATACCTTACATCAATTGCGTAAATGCCACAATACGCGTATATAGCCTCAACTCCATTCCTTAAGAAGACGATACACGAGCACGAGTTTTCTATTAGCTTTCGTTAAGAGAAAACGAAAATTATTTGATTAATCATATATATTTTTTAATTTTTTTGACTAATTATTTTAGTACAAATTTGCTTTTCGTTATCTCAAAATAATAAAGGTTTTTCTTTATCTCAAAATAAAATTAAAGGCTAAAAAACATTTCATCTTAATAACAGTGAAGACGATTCAGTGAAGGCCATTTTTAACTATTAAAGTTTTAATTTGAAAAAATCTTGAATATTTACAGATTTAGATCTTATTAGATGTTTTGGTGTGTAGTATCGCTGTATATTTTTACGAGTTGTGCCGTATTTTGACGAGCCCGCAGGGCGAGTCAAAATACAAACAACGAGTAAAAATACACAGCGATACTACACACCAAAACATCTTATAAGAGATTTATTATACAACAGCTCTGATCAACAAATTTTATGGAAAAAGAAAACTCTAAAAAAGCCAGAGAAGTAGAGCGTGACTTGCACCAGGACAAAACCAAGACAAAATAATAAGCATACATGAAGTAGTTCCCGACTGATAAATTTGATTGGCTAACAAAATCTGTCAAACCGGTTTTCTACAAGTTTTCTACTATCCAAATAACTAACTATCCAAATATCGCTGTATATTTGTACTCATTTTTAGCGTTATTTGGACAGTTTTTAATGCAGTTGTATAATAAATTGCTATATTTGTATTATTGCTTTACGAAGTTTTTTTTCATTAGGGACAATTAAACCTTCTATTAGAAATATTTAATTTACATTCGGACTCGATTAGTGCATAGTTAGTGGAGGGGGATGGTTTGGAAGCGCCATTGTCTTTCAAGATTATGCATTGGTCATGTTGATGAACAATAGTTCATGTTGGAGGAAGGCAATTGGTTGAAGAAAGGAAATTCTATGGACACGTGACGACGAAGGACTACACAACGAACAAAGGACTTACAACACGTGACGACGAAGGACTACACTAATTAAACCCGAACGTTGGTATTGGGTGACTGCTTCATTATACAGAAAATACAATACGTTCAGTGACCGTGAAATTAGACAAATTGAACAAAAGATGGAACGATGACTTTTGCTGAGTTTCCAAACCATCCCCCTCCACTAACTGTGATTAGTGCAAACCGTTTTCTACTGCATTCAATTTACATCCTGTTTTATATAACATATTTTTTATTTGTTTGTTTGTTTGTTTGTTTTTTGTTTATTTATGTGCGTAAGGATCGTCAAAACGTCGTCACTTTTATTTAAATAAAATGTTTTTAGCATTTAATTTTGTTTTGAGATCACTAAAGAAATCGTAAAAAACGGGGTTTTTTAATGATGAAATAATTTTTATTTTTTTTATTTTGTTCTTTCTGGAACTGTTTTTTCTCGATTTCGATTATGTTTTCAATTTCTTCACTTTGCAAATCTTGGAAAATTCTAAAATATGTTGGACCCTGCACGCGTTGAGGCTATATAATTATAAAGCATCCATATGAACATGTTACTTTGTTTATTTCAGTTCCTGGTAGCAGTATGCTTGGTCCAGCAGTAAGTGGTGGCACTCCTAATAGTAAATCCATTAAAAAGAAAGGCAGTCTTCTTGGTCGCACACCTCTTACGTCAAGGTAAGTATGGGTTTTTGGCAAGTGTTCTTACTTAATATACTACCATTTACAACCTACCTTAACGTACCGCGCCATATTTCACACGTGTTTCTACGTTTTAAAAATGCATGTTTTTAAAGGGTTAAAAATCCTTTCCTGTCGGTGGATTTTCTCTGTGATGAGTAAAGTCGTCTGTACCCTGCGAGTCAGAGCCCCTTTCCGACCTACGCAGGCTTCGGGGGAAAGTGGGCTCTGCCAACAAACTCGATATTTCTTTTTGAGCATGCGTGAACGGTTGCCAAGATACTATTTTGGGCCCAGGCTCTAACGCGTCACTTCCTATTTTCCTGCTTACGCGTGTTCGTAAACTAGAACTTGTTTGACCAGTTTAAAACCTGACTGACTCGCCCCAAACTTGGGGGCGAAGATCGAGTTTGTTGGCAGAGCCCACTTTCTCCCGAAGCTTGCGTAGGTCGGAAAGGGGCTCTGACTCGCAGGGTAAGTCGTCTGGCATTAGCCAAAATGAAATACATCAGACTTGAGAGTTGGATGCCGCCCAGAAAGAATTTTAGGGCTTGCCACCTACCTATACTACAGTTTTTGATTGGTTATAGATAAACTAATCTAAACAAAAACCCTTATTTCTAATCAGTAACGGCATAAGAATAAATTGGTAATTGACATTGCGATTGGTTAAGAGCGCTCCGTCGTGATGACGTCACTATTTAAATTTGTCCGCTTTTACCCATACTTCTTGTAGTCCGAACAATCGATAAAATGGCTTGTTGGTTTGTTTGTCCGCTTTCTGTGCTATTAGCGAGTTTCAAATCACACTTCCACAACCGCTACTGCTACCGTAAATGTGGTTAACCTCATGTAATGTTCGTTTTTTCGTTCTGTAGTCGTAGTTTTTTTTTAAACCGGTTTGAGACATGCGACCATTACTGAACGTAAAAATAGGTACGCAACGCGTACATGTGTCTGCTGACATTTGCATGCGTACATGCATCTAGTACTAGTACTTGAGTTGCAGACGAAACGATATAAATATGTAATGATCATGTAAACACAGATATTACAGTAGAATAGAAACTGGCCCATTTAATGTGGTGAAGATAAAAACAGTTATTACAAGATGTATCTCAGTACAAGAATCAGGGGCGGCGCGCTAAGGTATTAAAGGTATTAGTCTAATACCTTTTTTTCTCCAGATTGAAATGAATTGTAAAATAATATAATTATTCCATGTACTTATTCTTACAGAACAGAGACGGAATGATTGTTTGATTTCAATTATCTGGTAGCTAAGCACTAAAAAGTTTAGTATTCCACAGTACCATACCGTCCTCGCTGACGCGCGCAACGTCCTTCGACTTTAGCGACGAGTGTTTGAAAGGCTTAGACCTCAAGGTATTAGAATCTCAAAACTAATACCTTGGCTTGACAAGAAACGCGGATTTTCGGTGTTAAATTTCACCACAGGTGGTACAATATTTATATTTTGAAGTCAGGCGCTTTACTATTTCGATTTAAAACTGCTTTTATTTCGCAGCCAGAAGTCTGCAATTTTTTTCACTTCATTACATTAACAATATATAACATCCCAATATATAAATCATCCATGTAGTATCGGCTGTATCGCCTATTTCACAAGGAAAAGCTCCCTAACACTGGAGTTCAATACTTCAATAATATGGAAACAAAGAGCAATTATTTATAACAATTTTGAAACTTTCATATGGCGACTAGAACTTATCTGACGAAAGGAAAACCTTCTTGAATCCATCTTTAACAAAATAAAGGCATAATTCCTCCTTCAAAGGTAAGAACGATGCGAATATTTGTATATCTAAGAACGCATTCCTACAAGGTATTAGTTTTGCGATTCTAATACCTTTCGCAAAAGCAGGCAGACGTTGCGCTGATCATATGTATTGTCAGCGCATCACGCAAGCTAAGCCGGGATGAGTTTTGAGTTGACGGCTGTTGTGGCCATCGCTGGGATGTTTCAAAACTTTTTTCTTTACTATCGAGTCACAACTGTTAAGTGTAAACTTAAAAACTAAGTAAGAGAACAGTGAACAAGTTTGTTATGCATTGCCAACAATTCAACGGGTTTCTCCATGTCGCATATTGACATTCAATCCTGATTTTGCCCCAATTCCCCCAAATCAAATATAACTGTTTGAAAATTGTGGCACGGTGCGTGGTAGGTTGCAAATGGTAATACATGATGTTATATTGGTATGAATTTTCGCTGCTACCAAATATATTTGAAAAACGTCATTGTAAGTAAATCTCCAAGGAAACGTTAATATGTTCTTGAAATCAAGTCTAGATTTGGATTTCAAATTTCCTAACTTAAGTTTAACCTGCTAACTTCGTGTAACAGTTCTCGAGAATCTTAGTTTTCTACCGCCAATTGTCTAGTTGTGGTTAAATTGCGGATTTAAATTAAATTAAATTTTATATTGATATCTGTTCGGATAGCAAAAGTTTCTCCAGTTTAACTCCTGTCATGAGCTCTCAAAGGTGTTTCCGAGTTTTGAGGCCTCAAATGTATCCACATGATCAGAATGGTATTTTCAACATTCAGTGCTAACTTACAATGGTTAATTCTTATTTAGATTTGGCAGCAAAAGCAAAAATCCAAGCAAAAGACCACATCACTTCTTTGATTCGCCAATGTTGAAATAAACCAGTCGTATAATTGTAAACGATCCCGTTTACCCCGTAGAATCTCAGCCAAGAAGAGAAAAAGACCTTGTGTATCTAGGATTGCTTAGGGCGAAGTAGGGATTTCAATAGACAATTGAATAACTAGGTTATATGGCTTTAACTATAATATCTAAGTTTAGGTTTTGAAAAGTATAAAATATTAGTTTAGTAAAATTATCAGTTATATTACTATATAGACCTGCATATTCTCTATTAGATATTAGAGACGCACTGTTTTATTTTTGAGGGGAAGGTTGGCCAAATACTAAAAATAAATTGGAGCATACGTTTGGCAAAAAAAACCCAAAAACAACGTACACAGTTTTTGTAAGAAAGAAAGCCGATGATCTGCACTGCAACACCTTTCAAAAATAAAATGGTCCATTCCTAGATCTGTTCGTCATTCGAGAGGCACTAAAGCCATCTGAGTTGTTGAACTATTATAATTAATTTCTTTTAATATTATTCTCCTCTCGAAAGCTTTTATACATACCATGATGAAAGAACAGGATAACGTAAATAACCGAGAATCGGTCTTTGCGCACTAATAATATGTTAATTTGTCTGATGTCCTGCAGTTGGGTTGTATTATATTTTGATATTTATATATGACTTGTAATAACGTTTTTCTTACAACTTTGGTGCGCTGTGAATTACATAACCAGTCTCCTATTATTGCCTCCTATATTGTTTGTTCTTATTCATTGTTTTAAAATAATCGAGTATACCTAACCTACGTTATTCCGTAGGCAATGGACACGAATACTAGCTATACGACATGCATAATTTCCGGCATTACTGTTGCGTTCAAAATTCAAAACAGCTGTGGTACATTTGAGCATAGTCCTATACTATGATTTGAGTTTGGTTCAATTGCCGAAAGAAGAAAAAGAGTTCGAATAACGTACAGATATTGTACAAACTATATAAATTCGATATAAATTAAAGGGCATATGACTCGAAAATTAAGTTTGTCTTGTTGAAAGAACAATAAAATAACATGTTTTGTAGTTTTTGGTTTCCTTGCTTTGTTTTTGAGATATTCCAGTTTGTTTGATATACAAATGACACAACCTTTTACGTCACACGTGCATAATGAGTATACCGAGGGAAGGTTACATATCTTTACTAATCACTTGGAATTCTACATGTTTGGTGTTGTGACTTGTGGGTAGAAACACGCACAAGCATCCTTTGAGTTAAGCCCCATGTTTTCGTAATAGCAAAGATATGTAACCTTTTCTGATAACTCATTATGCACATGTGACGTAAAAAGTTGGAATATCTCAAAAACGAAGCAAGGAAACCAAAAACTGCAAAAGATGTTATTTTATTATTTTAAATGTTCTTTTCAATAAGACAAACTTAATTTTCGAGTCATATGCCCTTTAATAGGTTGTACAAAATATATTTCACCATTTCCCCCCTTCTGTTTAAGAAATAGAAAACATTGTCCGTGCTTCCATAGAGTTGTAGAAACACGAGTAGAAGTTTGGGAGAAGGAGAAATTGAAGTGGGAACACGATCCCGTAGGGCGAGTTTTCCATGGTAATTCGAGTTCTTCCAAACTTGCACGAGTGTTTTAATAACTGTAAACACGGAGAAAATGTTTTGTATTTTTTATAAAAAATAACATTTTGAAAACAGACTTTACAAATGGCGGGAAATTTCCGTATACGCACAGTTATAGCAACACGGTTCTTAACACGCAGGTTTGTTTGTTTATTTATTTATTTATTAAGCTTCGCCAGAACATTTAACAAGTACATACACAAAAACAATAAGTACATAAATACATAAATACATACATACATACATACAAATTGGTTTTATAAATGTTATTTTATAATCTCTATATATGTTATGTATAAAGCGTCATAAGTTTTGCTTATGGTAAAAAAGTGGATTTCCGTTGTGCGTAAAATGTCGCCCACTCCAATTTTCTTTTGTTTTGCCAATTTTCACGTAGAACGAAGTAGAAAACTATTCAATTGAATTTTCTACAATAGAAAAGTCAAGCGCGCGATATTTATTTTATTTTGCCGCAAGAGTGTCGGGAAGTAGACAAGGTAAACAATAGTACAAGCAATTAATAACACAAATAAAAGTAACGACTTTAGCAAAAGGATAAAAAGTAGCAGGTTATGCCAACTACTG
This sequence comes from Corallium rubrum, assembly GCA_964035015.1. Lineage (NCBI taxonomy): Eukaryota > Metazoa > Cnidaria > Anthozoa > Scleralcyonacea > Coralliidae > Corallium > Corallium rubrum. Next base: position 9,018,504 of record OZ035998.1, read on the forward strand.
CGGTCCCAGATTAGAAAAAAAAATAGTAATAATGATGATAATATAATAATAATAATAACTGTTCTAGATAAATAATAATTTATTGTTCTAGCTAAATACAACAGCGAAGAACTCCAGAAAAGCCCCGAACTGAGTTGCATTTTACGCATATTTGTTCTCCACGTCCATGGATCATCTGGGTCGTAGAGCTTATGTACCGCTGTCCCTTACGCTTTTATATTAAAATCCAACTTAAGACTTCGTGACCTCTGAGGAACAACTGAAGAGGCGCGAAATATTTTGTAGAACCTTTTCTATTTAGTTTTACTAAAATTTTAATTTCAAGTAGATTGAAAAAATAGACTCATGCACGCAGTGCGTACCTATGTTTTGAGTTTTGACTAAACAGCTTCAGAGCATGCGCGTTTATGTAATTCCCAACATGCTTCACTCTACGAACCTGCTTACTTGACGCCATTTTTTTGCGGTAAAGCAAAGTTGTAATACTAAATTTAAAAAAAAAAAACAACAGAAGCACACTGTACCAACTCCTGTATTCGTAACACTAAATCAACAGGCAAAGACTTAGAAGGTATTTCTTAGTAATCTTTGCTTGCTTTTAACCGTATAAAGACAAAAAATGTTGCCTAAAAGCCAATACAAGTTGCTAACTGCTAAGTTTATTTTTGAAGTTTTTAGCCATTTTACCTGGTTATTTGTACACTTCAACTAGTAAATATTTGTGTATTTCATCATTTTCAAGTGTATCAGTTATAGATGAGTTTTGCTGGGCGATTCTCTGAATCAAGCCCAGACGAAAAAGGCGCAACAACAACGAAAAGAGAAATGGAAGAAGAGTCTCCTGTGGAAAAATCTCCAGAGTCTTCGAAGAAGCTCAAAAGTTCGTACGTTGTAAGTTAAATGTTTACTCTTATTTCTCGATTTATATGTTAAAGTCTTTAATGTTAAGTGTAAAAGATTAACAAAAAAGCTGACCCAAAAGTTTGCATTAACTTAAGTTGAATATGTGTTTTTGTCATTTAATTATGTAGTATTTTATGTTTTTCGTAGGAAGAAACACAAAACAGAAAAACACTGGAAAATCCTGTTGAAGCTCAGCCAGATTATGATTCAGGTAATTGTATTGCAGTGTTTTCTCTAGCTGTAGGAAACGATTTGAATGTCTCACTTTATGGAGACGATTTGAATGTCTTATGCTATATAAAAGTGGAAGAGAAGAAAAAATTTACGAAACGTTTTTTCAGAAGTATTTTGAATTTTAATATTTTACCTTCCTTGCATGCTATTTGGTATATTTTAAGGTTTGCTTTTTATAAACCTATGCACTCAAATGTTTTTATCAGGTTTATACATAAATACAGGACCCTTTTTATGAACGTATGTATCAATATAAAATAATAATTAAGAAATAGAAAATGGCCGCCCGTGTTTATATAGCCTGATGCAAACACGAGAGTGAGTTGGGAGAATTCGAAAGTTTATGTGAACCCAAGCCGTAGGCGAGGATTTACATAAGTTACTTTCGAATTCTCCCAAACTCACTTGAGTGTTTGCATCAGGTTACATAGACACAGGGCATCCATTTTCTATTTCTTTTATGAAATAAGCCTAAGAGCCTAAAAAAAGTAAGAAATGTGCCGTGACTTCGCAACCGTGTTTGCAATAACCTGTTGTTATATATCACGTGTCAAAGTCCGTTTTTCTAGCTCTCTGATTGGGCGTGGCGGTCCGAAAATCGTGATGTTTCCCGCGTAACCCATGGCAGCGGATATCATTACATTTATTTTTCCGCAGGGAAAAATATCAAAACCGGAAGTAGATGATTAGCGGTTCAGTTTGTCTTTGTTTTCTCCAGTTTTCTTTCATTAAAAACAATGTCTGAAGATTTTACTCAACATTTTTGTTGTCATTTGACACTTGACATATAGCAAAACACTTATTTACTGGTACCTCGGGAAAACAGTGTGTTTTGTGGCCCCTCTACTGGTCGTTGTTGCCCTCGGCTTCGCCTCGGGAAACAACGGCAGTCTCGGGTCCACAAAACACAGTGTTTCCCTCGGCGCCAGTAAATAAGTGTTTAATATAAAAACTGACCAATCACAGCGTTTTTATAAAAATATATAAGAAAATATGTGATGTGACTTCTATATATTAACCCTTGCCACGATTATTTGTTCGATATAATGAAACATCTATTGGATTCACCCTCTTTTTGGGGTGTGAGTGAGATGTTGGAGATCAAAAGTTACTGCTACTTTCTACTCTTAAAATAACGAGACGCAGGTTAAAACATGTGATTTAAAACCTTTATATTTTGGTGTGTCCTCAGAATGCAGGAACAATGCCATTTTAGAGACCCAAAATTTTGAACTCTCTACAGCACGTAGCATTAATGAAAGCTCAATAGCAATAAACGTATCCCGATCCTTACTTTTATCTTATTTAATTAAGATATTATATATTTATTATATTCAGATATTTTGCTTGCCTTTTTTGCCAGAAAACTACTTGAACGAAGGCCAATCTTGTAAGCCGGATAACACCTCATTACAAGAAGGAAACAGTGCGTCAAAAATGGAAGCAACATTGAGAAGTACGAAACATATTTAAAATTTCTGCTGCTTTTTCTTAACTTTTTCACAGCCAGACTTCTTCCTTTGATGACAAGTAAAATAATTTACGCGTTGAGCAGAGTAAAATAATAAAAGGGTTAATTGAGATAAGATGGGCTATAAATTAACTCTCTCAACCAGATTTCTCTCTTTGACGATTAAAATTGTCTGGTGTTGACCAGAGTAAAATAATAAAAAGCGAAATATAGTATGGTTTGATATACTGCTGAAACAGAGAACGTAGGAGTCTAAGGGTTCTAGCGAAGGCCCTCGAAACGTTAGACTCCTACGTTCTCTGTTTCGGCAGTATATCAAACCGTACTAGTATATTTCACTGCACACTACTTTTATTTCACTGTTTAAAATAATAAAAGTCGATTTTGGCGGTAAAAAAATTAAGGGATAACGTGAGAGCAGGTACATCAACATTGTATTGCATTAACATTGTATAGGTGGTTAACTGGACCGATTCATTCATTATATGCGCTGCAGGGCTGCGTGTATTCAAATTGTGTATTTGAACATTACAAATCATTAGTGATTCATGAATTATCGTAGCCAATCCATGAACGTATACCACATCGCGTGTAGTGGACTGGATCACATTTCTTAATCTGCATGTTGAAATCAATGAAGAAAGCACCCGGCAAAAGTCGTTTGAGAAGCAAGATCAAACACTCGTTTATCGTGTTTCATCAGGGGACTACGCCCTCGGTTTTCATTTGTTTTCCCGTGTTTGGAACCCCTGAGTGAGTGAGTGATAAATTCTAGTATTCAGACGAGAAAGAAACAGCAGAAAATAACCCTAGTTCGGTGTTTTGACGAAGTTAAAGGAAGCGAAGACCAAGAAATACAAGATTGATTTTTAAATAAAAATTGCCATATAATAAACTACTTAATAATCTCGACCGGCGGCTTTACGGTAAAATATTAAACCTCGGTCTTGAGGTTTAGGACCTCGGTTTAGTATTACCGTAAATACTTACTGTTTTACTCTCGGTTATTAAGTAGTTAGTATTTCATGATTTTTGGTTGGGATTAGAATCCGAAAACAACGTTGGAAATACAATAGGAAAAAAACAATAGGAAAGCAACGTTGAACACAGCTGAGTCTGCGTCTATTGTTTCCCTTCTACCCGAGGAATCCCCCGATATGATAACTACAAGTACTTGTAAATTAACGGAATCTCTTTTGCCTTGTTCAGAACTTGGTCAGGATGCAAAAATGTCATTGCTAAAGTGGATTCAACCGTTTGGGTAAGCAGACACCAATATAAACTTTTTTTTTACTACATTGTTTTGTACACCACCAAAGCTCATGCTTTCACAGAAATGTTTAAAAAATTCAGATTAACACTTTAATTTGTATGTGTTATGTGTAACAGACCTATTCACGAGTGACGGAGCCATCTTAAATATGCAATGCATTCCGGTATTAATGTGGAGACGCTATGCGGTAAAAATATGATACTAAATATGAAAAATAATAATGTCGGGGCGTATAAGGTTACATTTCAACATTTGTCACGAATCTATTCTATAGATTGGAGAATTGTTGCTTGTATACCAATATCACAATGATCATACTTAGACATTATTGCCACAAAAGTATTCAAAAACAATTAAGTTGCTGCATTAATTGTGTTTCGACAATAATTGATATTCAAGATGGCAGATGGCGCTATTATTGGTGAATAGGTCATTGGCACTTATCTATTAATAACATTTACGTGTTATTCTTAATAAAAAACAAAAAAAAATTAAATTAGGTTACTTGCTAAAAACAAAAAAATAGTTGAAATAGACCATTCGCACGATGACGTTCGATAGTGTTGGGTAACTACAACTACCGGAATGCTTTGCCAGTATTCTCTATTACAGTCATTTCCAACTGACCTTTCATCCAAATCTTGGGGAGTTCGTTCGGAAGTTTGTCGTTTTGAACTACGCACTTGATTGGCTGCTAGGAACCAATCCACCAATGAAATGCAAACTTCAAAACGAACTACGCGGAACTTCCGAACGAACTTGCGAACTTAATATTTGACTGTAATTACCACTATAAGACTGGCAAAGCATCTGTAGTCAATCTCATCATATGTCATCGTGCAAATAGTCTGTTAATGATTCTTTAGTGGATCGCGGATGCTTTAGGATAAACCTATTTGAAGGAAATTAGTAAAAACCCAGAACATAAATTACATAAATTTTTACCGAAGTTAAACAAATGTAATTTCAATCTCAGAAATACACGTAAATATCATGTCCCTGTTTGTAAAACCAATAGACTTCAGAAAAACGTTTTTTATAGTAATTGCATATAATTTTATTGCATTAGTTATACTTATTGGCTTAGTATACTTTTAGTTTTAGATACATACACTTATGTTATTGTAAATTCTTAATCTAATTCACCTCATTTGGCTGTAATTTTTCAGAATTATTAAACTATCTATCTATCTGTCTATAGACCACTTTTATAATGGCCACCACTTTAAATACTCTTTTATGTGCATCTAAATAAGCCTTCCTAGCCTCGTTATGAAGCAAAGATTCTTTTGAATTGCAAACACACAAACGAGACTAGAAAGGCTTATTAAGATGCACATAAAAGAATATTCAAATTAGTTACTATTATGAAAGTGGTCTATTGAATTATTCACTTTATGAATTATGAGACGTGGAATTTTCAAAGTGATAGTCCTTTGGTTTGTTGTAGGGAAAGCGAGGCATTCGAGGCATTTTGTCCTTCAAGACTTGACGAAATCTTAAAGCAAGCTCTCGAACTCGAACAAAACCTGACGGAGCAGAAGGAATGTTTGAAAGCCAGACTCAAAGCAGTTTCCAGGACTCTTCAGATAACGCCGTGAATATCTGTTCCATGTGTTGTCTTTTGCGGCTGGTGTGTGAACGATGAATGCATCAGTTGTTTTTTGTTATGTACAAATAGTAACTAAAAAAATATAGATTAAACACAGTCTTGTTGTGTTTTACAGGTCACGCCAAAATATATTCAAATTTGGGTTTATATGTGAGTAATAATTTAGTGAGTACTTCAATATGATTGTTTGTCTCTGTTTTACTGAGTTGTTGCCGTGTGTTCTTTTTTTTCTTTTTTTTCTTGGGGGTGGGGGGGGGGGGGGTGGGGGGGGTGGGGGGGTGGGAATGTTGTCGAAGTTGAATAAATAAAACATTAAAAACTAGGTACGCATTGCGTACATACGGTTGAAGAATGCATTTGCATCATTGCGTTAATCATTAAGACACTGAAACATTTGAACTTTCACTATCCTGAAGATGGACGCAGTCTGAAACGTTGAAACACCATTGAATGACCACGAGAATGGACGGTACAGTTTGTTTATAGAACAAAATAAAATGGTGACAAACTGCTGCAGTTTTTCGTGACGAAATACTCGTTTCGAAGGGCTTCAACTAACATCAATATTTCGTTATATACTAATAATCGCGGCAGTTCACCACCTTTCCACTTTAGTCTATCCAAAACACTACTTACCCAACACTTACTTTTATAAAATAAGGTGCCCTTTAATTACGCACGCTCTGTTTGGCTGGTCTCCGTGCATTCATAAGAGAACAGAGATCATGAATGGCGTAGGGCAGCGTCAGCTGGCTGGAAAAGCCCGCCAAGTTCCAAACTACCTGACCTTTAATAGCTCAATCCCCCCCCTTATTTTATAAAAAAACAAAACATACCGCTCCTATGCATATGTTTTTATAAAGGCTCGTTTGACGTCATTTGAACCCGAACTACTTTTTCTATTAGTATTATGGTGCGGCCAGTTTTCCGTTGAAAAATCACTACGTTTCTTTGTTTTGTTTACACTATTCCGGAGTGCTAAGCGTAGCGACTACGCTATGAAAACCACTTTGACTGCAAATCACTGCGTTTTTTTTGCCACGGAATGCTTGATGCTTTGTCACCAAAACGGCTTTCGCATTGACCTGAAAACAGGAAAGGCTCTTAACCCGTTAAGCCTTAGCTTTTTCCCTAGCCTTCGCAGGGACAGTAAAAACCCGCTAATATATATATATATATATATATATATATATAAGTATAGGTTATATACCGAGAACGCGGGATATAAGTCACATATTGACCCGAGGGGCCGAAGGTCCCGAGGGTCAATATATGACTTATATCCCAAGTTCGAGGTATATAACCGACTTATATCACGATTGAGGAGGTTTTCGAACAAGGTTTCGTCAATTTCGAAGAGTTTCGATCAAGATTTTTCGAGTTATATCCACAAGTTTTATCTAATTATTTATTCACGGGATATAACCTGTATATATCCCGCGGTACATCAAAGAAAACCGACTCAATCGTGATATAAAATATATATATATATATATATATATATATATATATATATATATATATATATATATATATATATATATATATATATATATATATATATATATATATATAAAATCGTGATCATGCAGTTATTTTTGGCCAATGGAAATCTTGGAACTATTGCATAACAGACTATCTTTTGCGAGTATTTTATAAGTAATATTGGGCATTTCACTCGATTACATAGCGTGTACCTAGGATTTTGGGTGAAGGAAAATTCGAGTGTAGAATACATACATTTTAAGACCAAACCGGGACCTAAACTCACAGAATGTCTGCTCGCAGGCTAAGTTTGAAGGAACTCCTGAAATAGTAAAGAAAGACATTTTGCAACTTTTCCGTATCTTTCCGGCTTCATTTTTAAGATATTTCAATTTGAATGAGGTCTCTAACAACATAACCAAGGTTCACATCAGTTCACGCACACTGGCAAACTCAGTCATATCTTTAAGTTTCAAAGTTTGTTCAACAAAATTGCTTGAAACTGGAAAAATTAATATACTCCTTGTATAACACTAAACATTTCATGTATAAGTGACCTTTTATAATGCATCAGTTCTGCACTCAGTTGACATCACAGAATAGAAAGACAACCAGAAGTCCGACTCGCGTCGGAACCTTTGAAGTTTATGTCCTCGCGCATGTCGCCTCGCGCATCTTGATTCCTCGCCATCCTACGCCATCCTGGCAAGTTCCCCCGGCAGTTTGGACCTTCAAAAGAAGGTTAAAACTGCCGGGGGAACTTGCCAGGATGGCGTAGGATGGCGTAGAACATTGCGTAGGATCGCGTAGGATGGCGTAGGATGGCGTAGGATGGCGTAAAATATCGCGCATGCGCATTGAAGAAATGCGGACAAGTTTTCACTCGAGTCGGACTTCTGGTTGTCTTACTATTCTGTGGTTGACATGTCGTGACGTCATATTTTGTAGACAATTCAGCCATTTTATTGATAGGGGCTTAGGGCTTAATCAGTTGGGTTTGTAGCCCTAATTATAAATCTAACCCTGACGAAAAGGACTACCTAAATCAAACCCTAAACATGAACGAAATTATCAAGTTGGTGAACCAACTCATCTGATCTTGCCCAATAGTCAAACTATCCATTCATCTATCCATTCACCCATTCACAAGTATTGATTCAGCCAACACATTTTGATATTTATATCCATCTATTCGTTCGTTCGTTCGTTCGTTCGTTCGTTCGTTCGTTCGTTCGTTCGTTCGTTCGTTCGTTCGTTCGTTCGTTCGTTCGTTCGTTCGTTCGTTCGTTCGTTCGTTCGTTCGTTCGTTCGTTCGTTCGTTCGTTCGTTCGTTCGTTCGTTCGTTCGTTCGTTCGTTCGTTCGTTCGTTCGTTCGTTCGTTCGTTCGTTCGTTCGTTCGTTCGTTCGTTCGTTCGTTCGTTCGTTCGTTCGTTCATTCTAGATCTTACATAAACTCTTCTGTTACATTCTAGATCTTACATAAACTCTTCTGTTACTTCATTTTCCGTATCTGCCATCGATCTGGCACATGCTGTTCATTTTTCTTTGTCATGCATGTGTATGTTTTTTTTGTTTTTTTATTTGGGCATTTTCTCGTCAATCCGCGTTAAAGTTCTTCCTGTTTAATTTGCTTAGTTGTAAATTTAAACCAACGATAATAACTCTTTGCTTTTCACGAAATCGTCTTGACAACAGCACCGATTTACACGGTACGCCAGGATTTGTCGAAATATGCTCACCAGTCACTACTCCGAGGATGGGGTCAACATCAACACAACAACCTTTCACTCCTTTCAGGCAGCCGCAAGTGATTAATTGGTGAACGTAGATCAGTTGGTCTTTGCACAGAGGCGTTATCAGGATTTTAAAAAGTCGAACAAACAACCTGGAAATCAAAGACTGACGAAGTGACGAGTCTAACTCGTAAAGAATTTATTATTACTGCAAATGACTTATGAAGTCGGGACGTGATAAAGGTGTGTTAGCCGCCATCCAAGTCTAAAAATAGGTACGCAATGCGTACATGTGACTACCGCTGTTAAGTACAGAACGAGATATAGACTTGAAATGCATGAAAATGTGTGAAAAGCACAGACACACACAAAAAAATGGTGGATAAATCCTAGCTAGAGAACCACTCTAGTGGTGCTTTGAACAACCCAATTTAACTTTTATCCACTGTGGATAAAATTTTATCAGTGGATAAAATTTTATATTAGGTTGTTCAAAGCATGATTAGTGCTGTTCTTTAGCTAGAACTTATCAACTAGACAAGCTATCTTGGCTTTGTACAACTCACCCCAGATCATATACATATAGATTATTTTTGTGGAAACACCGTAAAATATTTGTTTGCTAAGCTTTCAGCCTGTTGACTCAGGCCGAAACTGTTAGCAAATAAATAATTTTCATTGCGGTGTTTCCACAAAAATAATCTATATACATTATCGCCTTGAAAACTTTCAAAGAATTAATCACTCGAGATAATCAACATTGTGTTCCAAAACAACATTTTACCTGCCATAAATATGCTGTCAGTGGCATTCACGTGTAATGCACATCACTGATATTTTGTGATTCTGCTAGTATTTTAAATAACACAGAACAACAATACTCAGTATTGTAGTTTCAACAGATATATTTCTTCATTTCAAGGCTTTCAACATATTCAAGGCTTTAAGTTTCCCAGCACTTCACAATAGCTTTACAACAATTTCAGTATCAAAATATACAATTGGTGGCATGTAGATTATAGAATGTTTCAGTACTTTCACAAGAGTTAGACTTCTGGTGTATCTACTATTCTGTGGATGGATCACTGTAGCAGCTCTGGTGTCCACAAACGTTGATTTCTTAATTTCATTATACAAGATATTGAACAACACCTAAAACAAGTAAACAAAGCACCAAGTCAAGGTTTTGTAATGTCTATGTAACAGCCAACATATTTTGCTTAAACTAAATTAATCTAACCTTATTTATACTGGATAACTCTATCAGTTATATCTAAACAGTTATCCTCAGAGCTCCAGTAAGGGCCCACCCTCATTGGTCCAGTGTTACTACAGGAGGAAACCTGAGTACCCGGAGGAAACCTGTGGTGTTTGGTAGAGTCAAACTGGAAGCACTGTTCTCACATGTGGCCAAGGTGAATTATTTTAATCAGATAACTGCACCGTGCAGGTATTGAACCCAGCTCGCAGAGGTGAAAGGCACGTGCACTAACCACTATGCCACCAACACCACCTAGCATAAATTTCTTATATACAATGTATATAGTGTAAATACAGGGCACTGTGATATATACTTCTCGAACTCATTAATAATTCACAAACCAAACAGATAGGAAAATCATAAGCGAGACAAAGGTTTGGTATGTGATCAAACAATTAATTTCCTGATTTGTTTGATCACGAAACAATGAAAGTTGTGTTTGCTCTAATATCAAAACATCTAGCTCGAAGTTGGTTAAAACACACTTCTCACTCTTAGTGTATGCACTGGTGTATGATATATACATGTGTACATGCAGTATAAACATGAGTCACTGACCAGTGAGCACAACACACAATTCAACCAAAATTAAACTTATAAAGCGATTTTATCATTATAAATAATTTAGGTATATAGCAGTTTCTTCGATAAAAGAAGGTTGAAGGCCCAACTTCTAGCAAAAGCTGAATATTTCTAGTACTGCTATAAGTACAGTACCCTGTTTCCGACCAAGTACTTATAGATTTTGTATATAGTATATAAGATAAACAACGTCACAGTTTTGAAACTATTTCTTACCTTGTATAAACTGATCAATGTGGACAGAAACCGTTCCAAGAAGAAAAGATTTGCAAAGTAATAATTAACACTTTCAAAAATCAAAACTGTCATCGAGAGAGCAACCAAAATGCAAAGACTTGATTCACTTTAGTTTATTCCCCGCGAGGCCACGAAAACAACTCGAGTACTTCCCGAATACTTGGCGATCAATGGCGATCTTCTTGACTATATGACGAGTACTTCCCGAATACTTGGCGATCAATGGCGATCTTCTTGACTATATGGCGATGGCTGCACGAGTATGACGTAAGTGCGGTTCAAGACACTCGCGCAAGCAAGCAACACGCCGACATTATGGCTACCGCTGACAGGTCAGCGGTAGTCACAAAAATAGAACACAGTCGGTACACGTTCCGGCTGAAGATTATTAGCAGTAGTGTATTTCGTTGTGTTTCTCGACAACCTTGGGGACGTGGCTTGTGGAAAACGATCAATAACTGTGTATGATCTAATAGAGAATGGACTTGTGTTCAGGACGAACGTGACTGGCTTGGAGTTTGTCTGTAATTTTATTTCCTTCGTTGAGATTCTATCAAACTGTTCGGACTCTCATGTTACATGAAGCGACAAGATTTTCCATGGAAATATAACAAGGAACCTCAAAGACCGTAGCATTAATAGTGCTTTTAACGACATTTGATTGCGGTATAATATTAAAGAATCGACAATGGACTCTTCGGGCGATTCAAAAGGTAAGTCTTTTAGATGATGAATCGTTACATATTGGGTTCATATTTGTAAGCTTATATACTGAAAATATCCTTGGCTTCCTGGTATCTTTTCCGTTTTCTGCTTGTTGAAAGGGTTATGATCACTAATCAGTGGTTGCCTGCTAAAGGTCTCAAGACGAAAGTTGTGGCCGTATTAAAGTCTTATAATTCACGAAGTTGTTCATGAAAATTAAAAATGGGTCGCTTTTGTCGCGAGTAAACAAAGGGAAAGCTAAAGCTGTTTGACGTTTCTCAGTCGAAAAGCGTGAGATTTTGCCGTATTGTGGCCAGGATGTATTCGTGTATTAAAACTAGTTTAAATATTCATGTTAATAATGTGCAGAACATTTCTTGTCTGCGAAGAACTTTGCTGAGCAAATGCACAGCATCGAACAACAACACTTCCTCAATCCATTTCAGACAATATTGGCTTATTCAGATTTTCGATTTTTCGTCCATATATGCCCATCTGCTTTCCTGCACAATACGTTCAGAACATGTAAAAGTAAAAGATTTTCGAAATAATGTTTCTCACTGGTTTGTATACGTTTCTAGTGTCGAGATCGAGAGCTGTAATTACTCTCTTTACAAATGATATTGGGCATTTCACTCGATTATACATGGCATGTTCTAAGGATTTAGGGTGAAGGAAAATTCGAGTGTATATATTCTACACTCGAATTTTCCTTTACTCTCTTTACAGTTGTAACAACTCCATTGAAGTTTTCATTTGTCAGTGATGATGTGCAAATTACCGTACCTGTGTTCCGTTCATTATTTTTGGAAAATAATATTTACCTAACTTGGATCCTGTGCGAGCCTAACTAAAATAGCTCACACATAAAGTGAAAATAAACTGAAACGTTTTTTTAGAACTGTTTGTTCGTTTTCAAATCATTGGGATGTTTAGATTGGGATTCCTGTCATGTTTGCTTGGGGGGCCACTGGTGTATCCGGTTCTTCAGTACTGAGGCGTAAAATGCAAGTAACTTCCTTAGTTCCTTGCTGAGAACAAGAACTAGTTTTTAGTGTGGTTTAATAAGGCTGTTGGTGATATTCTGAGTGTGGTCTGTGAGGTTTGCAGAAAGATTTTCAGTTGTCATGTTGGCCGAATGTTTTTTGAATTGTAAGCTGTCATGCTGTTTGCTGCAAACAAAACATGCATAGCTTGTATGGAAACAGGATGGCTTCTTTTCACAGATGCTCTATATATATTAACTAAAACTGCTTTAGTATTAAAGGTGCTTGCTGGAATGACTACAAATTTTTATCTACTGCAGTAGGCTTGATAATAAATGTTCATATTATTTATATACAGATACTGTAGAAAATAGCATACATGAAATATATACTTGTATCAGTTCAGAACACAAAAGACAAATTACTGAAATTAGTTACAGGTATATAAATAGACTGGTGGGCATAAAGATGAATTCACCTGGCTTCAATGAGACTTAAATACAAAGAAACTCAAATTTAGTTATCTATTTGTCATTGTAAATATATGTCTATTGCATAAATACATGTATATGTCTGTTGGGTATATGTCAAACTTACCAAGTCCTTGAGAAGCTGACTGCATGTCAAGTGCAATTTACCACAGTCTGACTCGAGAATGAGTAAATCTAGGATTTATTACTCAGGCGATGAGCCTACCTATAGTAGACCAAGTCTAGGTTTTGGCTGTGTTTCTGTTTCTATTTTTTGTTTTCTGTCACCAACTTGCAGATTTTGCACAATTTACTTCCGCTGCTATCTAATATTTCCAGTAAAGCATTGTGAGCCATGAGGCATGTCGTATTTCTCTTTTGAGGGTGGACAAAAAGTTGGACAGCTTTGTCTTTAATCAAGATGTTCTTCCACGTTGCTGGTAGATTTTGAAGTAGAGTGACTGATTTTGTAGTTTATCAGTGATGTGGATACTGTATGTTCACTAGTGTGAACTACACATTCAGCTTTGATCAAGGTTTTGATTTTTTTTATTGCTGCAGTAACACTTCAGTCAGTACCTTTTAGCCAAGCACCTGTTTTACCAGTAGCTCAAGTGAATGCCTGATCCAGGTGTCTTGTTTCACCTTAGTCAGATTGTGTTTTCTCTGAAAGTTGAGGAGGGAGGTGAGAGGGAGGTTGCAAAGAACTAGTGGGTTAATCAGGCCTTTTCATAAGGAAAACTGCATGTGCATAGTAATTTACATGCACATAAATAACAGTTTATGCATGCGAAAAATAGCATGAGTAGTTGGGTTTACGTGTGGGCCAATGTGGGCGCGTCCGATTGCACACATCAAACAAAAAGGCCTGGTCAATTGTTTTGACTTTACTGTATTTTCTGGGTGGTAACCTGCGGGTTATCTCTTAATTTTGCTAGGAAACATAATTAGTGCAGGTAATTGGGTGGTAATCTGTTGAATTCTTAAGATGACGCCATCACGGAGACTGGTCAAGGATTCTACTTTCATCTTTCAACTACCGGTACTGTACTTTTTTAAAATTTTGTGGTCCCAAACCTATTATTAGCAGCTGTGGGTTATCCGATGGTGTGGGTAATACATTGATTTATTTTTCCAGACGTGACATTTTTGTTGCTGTGCTTGTTATATGCCGTGTGGGTTATCACCCAGAAAATACGGTATCTATTTGTGTGCCCCTCAAGACAACTCAAAAAATTTATTTTCAACATGGTTGCATTTACTTCAAACATTGTTACATTGTTTTTGTCCAATTAATGTTTATAATACAATTTTGACCTATTTCATTTACTTTGACTGCAGTCTTGTACCCAGAGCCTTTGCTGTGCATACAAATGAAGACTCGGGATAATCAAGCCTGGATATTAGCATCCGGTCACGGACATTGTCCGGTACAAATTTGTTATTTACAAGGTTTTGACAGTCACAAATTTGATTGTGTCGGTCTTTTTGTCCGGAATGTTTTTCGGTAAAATTTACTTCCATTTTCATGGCAGAATCAACTATTATTTGTTTTGAATCAATCACTTTTCGTTTGTACTTAAATCCCCGTTTCGCGGCACATGAACTTCATTTAGTGGAGCACACGTGGATACGCGCGAGGGCTTTTGGAATACTCGAGCGAGCATGTCCCGTTTAGACCGCATGGCAAAGTGTAGGCTCGATTTTTTTTGTAATTACTCGTGCCGCTCGATTTTGCAAGTTTTGTAATCTGGTAGCAGTTGTAGTTGGCACGTTGTCCCATACTACAAAATCGAGCCTAGGCAAAGTGTGGCCATCTCGCTTTCGTGTTTAGCATTTGCCTCGTTTTCGTGTATATTGCCTCGTTTTCATGCCACATCTTTTCCCATGTGCTTTCCATATTTTGCGAAGACAGAAGGAGATTTTGGCTGTTGTTTCGGGTTTTTCCTGCGGTTTATATTAAAATTTATTGTTGCGTTAACTTATGGAGTATTGAAGATGTAATATGTAAAGGCCGACAATGAGGACTAGACCGGGTTTTCAAGTACGAGGAATTTGTTCCAGTCCAAGGCGAAGCCGAGGACTGGAATGAATTCCGAGTACTTGAAAACCCGGTCTAGTCCGAATTGGAGGCCTTTACATGACTTCTCAAAATCACTTAGTGTATTCCCAAAATGAATTAGTGCATTAGTAATTAGTGTATGGATGAATAACCGATTGTGTGAAGTAATATTTCAAGTCCAAGGACTTGAAATATTATTTCCAGTCCTTGGACTGCACTTGGACTTGAAATATTATTTCCAGTCCTTGGACTGGAAATAATATTTCAAGTCCTCTGCCCAGTACTTCCCTGGTATTTCAAGTCCCTTCACGTGGTGCAATTCAGCGCTTCTGATTGATTGATTATCTCATGAATTATTAATGAGTTTGAGAATTGTCTTTATTATTCGCGTGCAGGCATCCACAAATACGTTAAGTAAAATGAACTCGTGTATGTGAATCATTGTCCATTTGTCCGGTTAGTGATCAACTTTACCAAATTTCAAAATCTTGAACGACTGATTTGAAATTTATTTCTACTCATGGAATATTAGCATTTTCGTCAACGTCTACACCGAACGCACTTCACTAATCTAAGATTATTACTAGTTTAATTATAGACTATTGTTTACATTGTTTAGTGACGTGTATGTTTTGTTTTATGACAGGCACAATCTGATTGATGCTGGTCATTTTGACAGGCAGGGCAAAAAAAATTATATCCAGGCTTGGGGATAATCCATCACTGGAAACAGAAAAAGCTGTTGCCACTTCAAGAGAAACCACCTTCTCTGTGATGGATTATCCCAGTATCTCTGCAAGATACAAAAAATTTCCTGCGAACAACTTTTACAAAAAGTTTCCTGGCAGCAGCACTGCCATTTTCCAGCACTGGCGCATGCATGAATTTGCTGGAGTAAGCATTGCAAGAAAAGTGGTAACTACATGTAGCTGTGGCAACAACAACCAGACAGTGAAGACAAAGTAAGACTCGACTATTCATTAGTGTTTTAAAAAAAGGGTAAAGAAAATTATGAAGGGGTAAATTCAGAATATGTTACAATATTGACAAAGAAGCCATGCACAAATTACCTATCTTTCTTTTTGGTAGTATGCTTATAATTTTAACTTTTGTGTTGGACTCTCAGACCAGTCCAAATATTTCAGTGTTTTCCCACTCTTTTTTGAGGACAAGCTCAGACATCACACATGTGCAAAATGTTTGGCAGCGGTGTTGCTTTGATTGGGTTAAATCTTGCAAGGGTCAAGTAAAGAACCTGGATACAAGGTTGTGCTAAATGTGTGGACCAGCAACATACAGTAGGAACATGTGCTGATTGGAAGTGTGCCATTACAATCAGTGTTCCCACCACTACTGTAGCTTGTTCTTTTTCTAAGTGTGAAAGAATCTTCTGGTAATCTGGTGCCCTGTTAGCCTGTTTTACAGGCAACTCATTTGATGTTTACTCAGACCAGTCCACTATAGTATAAGTGTATTAGACTGTGTAGAAGAGTGAAACTATACGACCTGGTGTCAGGCATGTTTGGCTTCAATTTTTGTCTTGTTGATGACTAGCACATATTGTATATATTGACAGTTATGTTTTAAATTTATTTAGCTGAACCAATTGTCACTTCTTTACCTCAGTCTTCTGAGAGCAATCAGACAGTTAGTAGAGAAAAAACAGGTATGTGCACACAGCAGTGTATGTTTCACTGAACTAGGCTTCAAAATATTCACACTGATTGAGAACTGTACTCAATTCTTACTTGGTTAGTCATGTTCAATTGGGGCATCACCCTGTTTGACCACCAGTTGCTGTAGGTAATAAAGTTATTAATCAAAAACAAAATCAAAATTAGTTAGTTTCAGAAATTGCAGCTTGATGTTAGTAATAATTTTCAGTTGTTTGCTGTACAAGCTGTGTTAGTAATACTCAGGAAAACTCTGAGCTCTAAGTGGGACTCAAACCCACAAGCTTCTGAATGCTAGCCAGACGCTCTAACCATTGAGCCACTAGAACTCAGATAGCGGAGCAAGGTTAATTAAGGTACTTATACCTTAGACTGTGCCCAGTCCTCCAGGCACTGTTCGAGTCCCACTTAGAGCTCAGAGTTTTTCTGAGTATTACTAACTAACACAGCTTGTACAGCAAACAACTGACAAAAATCAAAATTGTTTTAGGTGGTAATTACAGGGTAATGTCATGCACCATGGTGTGCATTATTGAGTGTTGTATGGAGAAATTGCTTCTCTGCTATGCATCTGCATGGTGTTGGACAGTTGCATGTACACTCTATGATCATGATGCATACAAATCTTGTTGTTTTTACTTCTTTTACCTTAAAGTTTCTGAAATGTTGTCAGTCTTCCCCTTGCACTTTGTAGAACTAAAGCTATCATTACTAGGTATAAATATTAAGAAAGTGTGAAAACAGAAAAGAATTATATTTAATTAAATTAAAAATAATATGTATTTAACAAATAGATTCCATTTTGCCGTTGTCTGTTCAGTTATAGATGCACAGATGATGTCACAACGTGGTAGGAACAAAAAAGTGGCCCACGAGACGCAGTCGAGTGGGTCACTGATGTTCTTACCACGTTGTCACGTCTTCTGTGCATCTATAACTGAACAGACAACAAAAAAATGGAATCTATTTGTTTTATACAATATAAAAATTACACAATACTTCTTGCTGGATTTTGTGGCATGAAGAAAGAAAAAAGCAAGTCAGCTGACGTGATCTGACGTGATTCATGTGTCTGTCCTCTAATAGATCATGGGCAACAACCAATGAAAACACGCATAGCAACCAGGGTATTGTATAATTAACAAGACGCCTGCTTAGGCGTTCACTCGGGCTACTGATTTCTGCAAATATTGGCGCAGTCTTCGCATATCTAGAAAACCTGAGGAACAGCGTGTGCATATTAAGTGTTTGTTAAAAAGTACAAAACTCTCATATGATCAGAAGGGCGCTCAACACAAATTCTTTACATATGGTCTTATATGAAGTACTTGGTTCGATGAAGCGATTTGGTGTAAACAACAAGCCCGTTTAGCCGAATAATTAAACGATCTTAATACTTTCAGTTGACTAGACAAAACCTATAGTGCTGAATTCGGCATATTCAAGCGATGGTTCCGATATAGAATTCATGAAAATCGTACCAACAAAAAATATTTAAACATGCATTTTTGAAACACGTTTCCGAATGTAATACGACACCTTCATGATAACTGATGTCAACACGGCATTTTGAACATTTTCTCCCATCTGTAATATACTCGTCTATTCTGTCTTGATGGACAAACCTTGTCAGCAACATTACTGATCAACTATTGATGAATTCACTAATACCGCGGAAATCATCTCAACCCAACTCGATCAAAGGCAAAGCTGTCGAAAAGAAAAGCATGCAATAATTGCCAATTCGGGACATCGACAAAATAAAAATAACAAGCGAACGTACCAAGGAACTATTAAAATGCACACTCAATGAAATTATATTATTAAAGCTAGTGAAGCAGTTGAATCAAATTGAGTTTATGTCGCATAACCTTATTAACACAACAATACATAATCCAGGCAATAACAAAGGAAATTACATACGCTGCTTCTCGCCAATAGTTAAGTCCAGTTAAACGGGGTTTATATTACTAAACTTGAGTCTCTTCAGCACGAAATGTCAACACAGCATATTTACCCTTTGCAACTTGTCAATTCTGTTTTCAACGTTGTTCATGTCTCGCTCATCTTGTAGATAGCTTCCAGTAGTCAGCAGGTTATCAGATTGTGAGAATGAGTAATACTTAAATCGTTTATATTACATCAGTTTGTCTTGATCGGTGAGACGGCGGAATATTAACACAGATCAAAATATAAATAGCTCAGCATCTTTTAATTAGTGTAGATTTACAGCCATCAATGTCTGCAGTTGTAAGCGTAGTGAACATATTTAACATTAACACAGTTGTCAGCCCACTTGTGATCTTCTCAGTAAAAGCTTCGACAGCACTTCACGACAGTACAGTAAAGACTGTGGTCAAGCAATAGCGAACAGAGCGTGGTTTCACAAAGCCTATCGGGATGATGCAATAATTGCTGTTTGTCGACCCGACGAAAAATAAAAAAAAAAAGACAGGAAAGCCACCGAAACCTAGACTCGGCTACAACAAGTAGCCCGAGTAAAAGTAGAAATAGAAAAATCTGAAATGTGTTGTCTTTTGAGTAGTTTATAAAAATTAATAATACAGTATTCTGTAACCTTAAAATTATTCTCAATAATATGCAGGAAATGCCATTTTAGATGTTTAAAACTAAGACATTTTAAACAAGATCTTTAAAAAGCATTGGATCAGACATGTGAAAAAATATCAGCTGACAAAATGCATTTTGGTTCAGTGACCTTTCATTTGGTAAATTGGGTCAACTTACAGTATACATGTTGATTTTCTAGAAAATACAGGTTTGTTTGAAAAGCATGTTTAAACATTTATAAAGAGTGCTTTCTTTGATTTTAAAGCATCTCCAAATTTATTAATAAAATTTGGCTTTACTGGAGGAAGAAAGTTCTTTCTCATGTTTGAAGTAATGGATTAAACACAAGGAAGAGTGTTTCATCTGATATCCAAACCTGAGAAGTGGGTTGAAAAACGAGGCTGTAGATATTGCTTCTCAAACGAATCAGTGAGTGTTTAAAGAGAAAATTAATTTATGTAATTTCTTCCTTGGATATCCAAACCTCTGCAGCTGTCTTGGTACTGATTTCCTTGTTTTTATCTTATGAATTATTAATGAGTTTGAGAACTATGTACATACATGTACATAATTACATTATTTGATGATATTAAAATGTTGGTGGACTGCTCAAATACTCATAAAGAAGCTGTTTCTTGAAAGCAGATTTCCTTTTGTTAGAGGGAAACATGAAGTGACATTTATTATCATTGACATTCGTGCACATTCATTACCAGCTAACTGCAGTAATCTTGTAGTTTTTAATAATACTGTCGTGCAAGTTCAGAAACGATTTTTGAGCTGTTAATGCTCATTAACATGAGTTACTTTGTGATTATTTTTTTAACCAGGTTCTGGGATTTTCCATCCTGGTCTTGCAGGGGCGAGTGCTAATGATGTGATTCCAACTTCTTCACTACAGTTGGGGGAACTGTTAAAGCATGGCTATCCTCCCCAGTTAGTTTTTCAATGGCAAGTAACTCAGGTATAATGTACTATTGAAGTTGGGATGTTTGCTTCATTATGCACGAGTCAATTCCAAAATTGACCTCCCCCCCCCAGGAAACCCCAAGACATTTGCCCATGCCCTGGTCGGGAATTTTCCTGCTAAGCAGGGCACAGGAGCCGGACATTATACTAGAGCTCTAAAACCCCCCAAACCGTCAAACCGTCCGACTCTAAACCGGTTAAACCGTAAAACCGGTTTTTCAAAATTTCAGAAACTAACGCAATTTCAGTTGAAGGAACTAATTGAAGGAACACAATTTCAAATTGTTAATAGCGCTGGACGTCATAATTTCGCTGTATAATTATAAATGATTGCATAAATCACAGCAAAATATTGAACAACAAATAAAACGAACGTTCAGCGAAAATGTTTGCTAACTTTAATTTTAGTTTGCTTTTCTCATCTTTAATAGTAACAATTTTAAGAACTAAACAAAATTATACATTGTAACCTTGTAATAAATAATGATGATGGTTTTCCGGTTTTTCTAAAAGCTAAACTGCAGAAAAAACTTATTTAATAATAAAACTGAAAAAAACCCCCGGTAAAGCCCGTAAACCGCCCAACCTTATCCCTGTCTGGAATTCATAAAACGTTTTCTGAGTACTGTACATGAGGCATCTGTAAAATTATTTTACTTATACTTTAAAAATTCCTCAGCTTGCACAACAGCAGTTTAATTCAGAATATCGCAAGAGAATGATGGAAGGTTCTTCTCAAGACCAACATCTCTTGGAACAAGAAAGTGAATGGAATGAATTGGAGGACTTTCAGAAAGCTGCAGCTTGGGCTGAAGGTGACAAGAAAGAAGGATCACTCAAAGTGAAGGTTTGTCAAACATGGTACATTAGAGAAACAAATAAACTAATTAAATCTGAAATATCTACATAATAGAAGCTTTAATCAAACTCACTAAGTAATACAGTACTACAATAATAACAACAAATCACAGTACATTACAAACAGTAAAAGATGAGTTTGATAAGGGGCTAGCCAACGGACACGAGGTCCCAACTAGGCAAACCCCGTACATAAATCACTAAATTCATGACAATACACATAATGGTCCACTATTTACTACTATACAGAATGCGCCATGATCCGCACCTGACGCTGAACTCAGCCCAGCCCCCTCTCCCGAATTTAGTTTGAAATAGATGAATAATGGACTGAATAATGAATAATGTACCACCCAAATTTAAATTTAAAAATTGTTTTGATATACACCTGCAATCATAATGGACTAGACTGGAGACTAATCATTCCTTACTTGCAGCCAGTGGCTGAAGTGTTCATCTCACAAGCTCCTAATGAAAGTGGCATCATTTGACACTATGTACAGTAAACTCATCTGCAGTGGGGGTTGAAACCAATAGTTGTAGGAAAATTAAACACCACCATTAGAGACAAAACTTGTCTCTGGCTTTTTGATCTACTGGTAGTCACTTGTGAAAACCCTACTAGGATCCTACAAGATCCTGATGGGATTTTCACCTGTTACAGTCCGAATTCTTAGAGGTTTCTACCAAGGATCTTGTAACAGTCAGGATCCTTGTATGATCCCCACATTGGTCTTTTCTGTTTTATTGTGGCTGACATGGCTGATTTTTTTTAGCTACTAAAGGATCTTGCGAACGAGGGATTAATGTCAGCATTTTTTATTGTGTTTATTTGACAGACAGAGCCTATTGACCCTGATGATGATGACGATGATGGAGGAACAGAACAATCCAATGGTTACCCAGAGATAAAACTACATGACAAACAAGAAAGTAAGTCACCACCTATTCACGTTCTTACACTTAGAGACTGGCGGGAATGTTTTCAGGTGGCTCGATACAATTGCGGCAGTTGAAGCTATATAATACTCTACATGCGAGTTAACCTCGATTTCCAGTCGTCTTCCGGGCCCTGGTATGCTTACTCTACATATGTACCTCCCCCAGAAGAGACGGTTGGACACTGGACGCTTGAGCCACAGAATCAGAATGTGGCTGTGATGTTTGCATAAATAAGGCACGTTTGTGATTGGTGCAACTCGACAATGACAAGCTAACGAATCGAGTCATGATTGCAGGGGAGGTAAGTACCGGGGCCCGAGATACAGCTGGGGAATCCAGGACCACCTCACCTTGAAAAAGTAGATGTTACACAAAACATAAACCGATCAAAAACATGTTGAGAACCGGAATTTGCTCTATGCACAACTGGATACAATTTTTTACATACACATTTATTTACAAAACCTAGGTATGCACTGCGTACATGCGTTTACAGGTTTAAAGGTACTGTGTGTTTTTTCACACGGTGCAATTTTTTCGTGAAACTGCAATGGTTTGCGAACCAAAACAAGCTAGACAAGTTTTACGACCGTGCAGATGTGTATGGCTCGTGAAATTTGTCATGCAACGGCGTTCAATGTATGAGGCTAGTGTTCAATGTATGAGGCTGGCGTTCAATGTATGAGGCTGGCATCAATGTATGAGGCTAGTGTTCAATGTATGAGGCTAGTGTTCAATGTATGAGGCTAGTGTTCAATGTATGAGGCTGGCGTTCAATGTATGAGGCTGGCATCAATGTATGAGGCTAGTGTTCAATGTATGAGGCTAGTGTTCAATGTATGAGGCTAGTGTTCAATGTATGAGGCTAGTGTTCAATGTATGAGGCTGGCATCAATGTATGAGGCTAGTGTTCAATGTATGAGGCTAGCGTTCAGTGTATGAGGCTGACATCAATGTATGAGGCTCATGTTCAATGTATGAGGCTAGTGTTCAATGTATGAGGCTAGTGTTCAGTGTATGAGGCTGACATCAATGTATGAGGCTTGTGTTCAATGTATGAGGCTAGTGTTCAATGTATGAGGCTGGCATCAATGTATGAGGCTAGTGTTCAATGTATGAGGCTGACATGAGCAATGTATGAGGACTCAGTGTTCAATGTATGAGGCTAGTGTTCAATGTATGAGGCTAGTGTTCAATGTATGAGGCTGACATCAATGTATGAGGCTAGTGTTCAATGTATGAGGCTAGTGTTCAATGTATGAGACTAGTGTTCAATGTATGAGGCTAGTGTTCAATGTATGAGGCTAGTGTTCAATGTATGAGGCTAGTGTTCAATGTATGAGGCTAGTGTTCAATGTATGAGGTTAGTGTTCAATGTATGAGGCTAGTGTTCAATGTATGAGGCTAGTGTTCAATGTATGAGGTTAGTGTTCAATGTATGAGGCTAGTGTTCAATGTATGAGGCTAGTGTTCAATGTATGAGGCTAGTGTTCAATGTATGAGGCTAGTGTTCAATGTATGAGGCTAGTGTTCAATGTATGAGGCTAGTGTTCAATGTATGAGGCTAGTGTTCAATGTATGAGGTTAGTGTTCAATGTATGAGGCTAGTGTTCAATGTATGAGGCTAGTGTTCAATGTGGCTAGTGTTCAATGTATGAGGCTAGCGATCTGAGTCTTAACGAAACATAGTCAGGCACATAATAGAAACATCCATGCTACTCAACCTCGTACCCAGGGCCATTTGTAGGGAACTGGGCCAAGATGGCGGGAACAATGGAGGCTAGGCAATCTCAGCCTCTGATTGGTCAAGAGCTTATTGCATAAATTAGACGGTTTGATTTTGTAATTTCTTAAAAAAAAATTGTATTTTGACCTTGTCAGGTTGGTCTTGCCCACGGCATGGGAAATTATATTTTAAACCATGCAATAATTAGGTGTAATTAGGTAAAATTACTCTTCAAAGGACTGAGTTCTAGTTAAAAAAATGCCCAATATACTGCACATTTTGAGCTAGCCTCCACCAGGGCCATTTGTTCCCACCATTTTGTTTTTATTCGTCATCTTGGCCCAGTTCCCTACAAATGGCCCTGGGTACGAGGTTACCATGCTACTGACATAGCGGCTACATGGTTGCGTAAAATCGTGTTTGAAAAACCCTAAAAAGGGAGGAAATGCCATTTCAAAAACTCAAATTTCAAAAATTCCCCGGGGAGCATGCGACCTCGCTAGAAATACAGAGTAAATTTTCTCACTACCTACTGGCCTCCACCGTTCTAAATCCGGCGCTGAATTATCCAAGCAAACCACGTCTTCTGTTTTTATGTTTTTAGTCACGTCAAACCAAGTGAAACAAAGACTGCAGGAGTTTGTATTGAACAAACAACAACGTGAAGCTGCTGTCGCTGGGGTGCCAGATCCTAACATGTTGAAACGATGGTAATTTTCTTGAATAAATAACCGTGATACACTTTCTAAAGCGACTCTATTTATGAGGGTAACATATGTCAATATTTGGTGGTGGTGGTTGGTCGACCGCAGTTGGAGGTAACCGGAAGGCTCCTCTTTCGTTGGCTACTACCCTAAGTAAGGCAGGGGGGTGCCACTCCTGTCTCTGATGGTGTTGATTTTGCGAAAGGACGAAAACTGGAGAACCCGGTGAAAACCCCTCGAAGCACAGGAGAGGACCAACAACTCTACTCACATGGTCCAAGCTCGAGAACGGGGTCATTCCCAGACGACCCCCATCCAAGTACTAACCCTTTCTAACCTGGCTTAACTATTGGTGAGAGGCAGCGCCCTAACAGCACGCGCCACCGGTGCTCCGCCGGTATTTAGATACTCATAACCCGAAGGCCCTCATCCCTTGATGGAACTATAGGTTGTACATGTATAATTAACTCGGGAAACTATGGTGTTGATTTTGTGAAGCGAGGAAAAGGTGAAAAACCCTCGAGGCGAGAAGGAGAGAGCCAACAACTCTATATTCTATGAAGATAATGTGATCACCCAGTTGTGCCATCCATGCCTCCCAATTACTATATTGCAGATTAATTTGTTCTGTTAACAAAAGCCTGGTTCTCACTTGTCGTAAGAATCGGCGAATTTTCCTGTTCCCGATCGTCTGGGGTTGTTACGACAAGTGTGAACATGGTTGAAGTAACGTCCCAGACAGTCGCCAATCTGATCGGAAGCATCGCAAGAATCGGAATCATTTCTATTGAGAAAATGCATCCCAGACGGTCGCCGACGATCGGGGATTCTTACGACTAGTTGCGACCGAAACACTGAAACCACTCGTCTGGGACGATCGGGAACAGGAAAAATCCCCGATTCTTACGACAAGTCACGACAGGTGTGAACGTGGCTGTCGTATAAGAATCGCAGACAATCGGGGATAGGAACTGTCTCCGATTCTTACGACAAGTCACGACAGGTGTGAACGTGGCTGTCGTATAAGAATCGCAGACAATCGGGGATAGGAACTGTCTCCGATTCTTACGACAAGTGAGAACTAGGCTTTAGGACTTTCAGAGTTGCGTTC
Organism: Corallium rubrum; assembly: GCA_964035015.1. Taxonomy (NCBI): domain Eukaryota; kingdom Metazoa; phylum Cnidaria; class Anthozoa; order Scleralcyonacea; family Coralliidae; genus Corallium; species Corallium rubrum. Next base: position 9,044,072 of record OZ035998.1, read on the forward strand.
TTGATCTAAAGATGGTCAAATGTCATATATTAATTAAAACATGCTATATACCGTACATGTATTTACTCGATTAAGTACCGCGGTATTTTTAAAATTATTAGGATTAGATGTGGCACTATTCGGAGGTGGTTTATTTCAAATATTCGCTGTTTCTATTTGGTAGCAAACAACTTTTTTTTTATTAATAATCAATTTCCAAGGCTGGTGTAGATTGAGTTCCACTGTATACTTGTTTTCTAGCTTTTCAATTGTAGCTAACAGTTCAAGATAGCAAAATTCAATTCAATCCAATTCAATTCAATTCATGAAATGAAATGAAATGAAATGAAATGAAATGAAATGAAATGAAATGAAATGAAATGAAAGCGGGCGGCGCTTAATCGAGGCCAGTGCTCTTTAATATTTTGCTTTCATATCAGAATTTTTTATACAGTTGAAGCTCTGCTTGCGACCCCTCTCGTAAGCGGCGACCAGCTCTCTCACAACGACCATCTTTTGTGATTTATGAACTGGACTTTCCCTTTGCTTTTGAACTCTCGTAACGTAAGCGATCAGCTCACATCCCCGCGAGGTGGTCGCTTACTAGAGCTTCAACTGTATTTATTTTACGCTTGTTTATAGAAAACGTATTTTTTTAGGAATCTCAGTGTTTCTGGGGACGATGAACAAGATGGGATCAGTCCTCTTACGCGACCCCGAACATCCAATGGTGACTCTAATTTTCCCCTTCGTAAAACAGGTAATGCGACAGTTTTATTTCACCAGCGGTAGGAAAACCTTTCTCAGCATTTCTCTTAATATGACTTCGTTTCACTTTATTTCACTTCACTTCATTTCATGTCACTTCACTTTACTTCATTCCACTTCACTTCACTTTACTTTACTTTACCAACCAGTTATTTATAAACGTTTTTTTGCATAATTTAAGTCATTAATTGCAAGAAGTGACGCCTGCGAAATTCAACTAAGCTGAAAAATTGCTCGTATTTTAATAAAATTGTCGATTTTCTTTGCTAAATTTTAAATTTAGTGCATGTATAACGGCTAATTTACTATAAGTTAAACAGTTACTATTTCTTGTAGCACAATAAATGTTTCTGAAACAATATGATGCCTTTGGGCTTTGGCCGACCTTGTTACCAATGGCGATTATTTTCTTTGAGATTTATTTCTTTATAATATTATTACGTACGTTATCCGGATGCGACACAAACGTTGACGTACGTTATGTCGCTATCCTGTTTTCGATAGTGATTTACTGCGTATATATGTATAATATTTATTTGTCATTGACATGAAGGAAATTGTATTGTTAATAATCATAAGGTATTTTCTTGAATGACTCTTAAGGTGATGTTAACTTTTATATTGAGCTATTCTGTGTAACATATTTGCGTGCTGTGAACCCACGATAACGATTACAAGCGCTCATAAACAAACGTTTGGAAATTTATTATGGTTATTTTTGTAACGGAACGCTTTGTTACATATTTGAACGGTTTTTTGAACGCTTTGGAACATATTATGATTATATACAGTACTCAAAATACTATGCTCTTTGCCTTTGGCATGATTTTCTGTAGTATCTATACCTGTTGCAATGAATATACAAACAGTAAACTTTTGTTGATGCTTTTATATTTTCCTTATATGACTATCAGAGCTAAAAATAAAACTGATAAACCTTGCCACGTAAATTAATAAAGCTCTGAACAAATAGTGTATCATTGTTTAGCCCAGCAAGACTACACAATGCTTTGTTCTTTGGTTTAATAAGTGTTGTTAATTGACATCATGCATAGCCGCCAAACAATAAATTTTGACGTAGTTTTATTTGTTAGGAAATCAGCATGTCTTCGCAGTTCATTGCAGTTTTCTAATATTTTATGCAAGCCTAAGTTAATTTCTAAGTGATTTCCTGTCTTAGAACAAACCACGTTTCTTTGACTAAACAATTATAATGATACTCAAGCCTTTTATTGCGCAGATAACTGCTCTCTCCTTTGTGTTGCTTGGAGCTTTCCAAGCTTTCAATCAAACGATTTTGGACAGAAATCCTGTTACAACAGTAACACAAAATTGAAAACGTTAAACTCAGCATTCTATTGTAAATATACAAATAAATATTTGAATAAATATTTGAAAAGAGCTGAGTTTGACGTCAAGTGCCAAAAATGACGTATTCTGTACTTATATGAAAAGACTAAAAGGGTAAAGTGAAAATGTGATAAATTGCCAAGGTTTTGTGTAATGGAAAACTGACGATTCGAGCGGAGCCCTTCATTAGGGCCTGTTCATATGAGCTGGGCCAGCCCAGCTAGCCGGGATGAATTATACCAGCCCAGCTAACCGGGATGAATTTTACCAGCCCAGCTAGCCGGGATGAATTTTACCAGCCCAGCTAGCCAGGATGAATTTTACCAGCCCAGCTAGCCAGGATGAATTTTACCAGCCCAGCTAGCCAGGATGAATTTTACCAGCCCAGCTAGCCGGGATGAATTTTACTAGCCCAGCTAGCCGGGATGAATTTTACCAGCTCAGCTAGCCGGGATGAATTTTACCAGCCCAGCTAGCAGGGATGAATTTTACCAGCCCAGCTAGCCGGGATGAATTTTACCAGCCCAGCTAGCAAGGATGAATTCTAGGGGCTGTTCATATGAGCTGGGCTAGCCCGGCTAACTGGGCTGGCTCGTTTTGTTAGGACCTTACTGTGGCTTTAAAACTTGCATAAAATAAATTTGCTATAAAGAATTAGTTTAGTTTAGATGTAATAGTTTCTTAAAGTTGATTGAAGTCTTGTTTTGCGGCCCAGGGAAGATTCTCGTGACACAAATCAACCCGGTTCACCGGGCCAGCCCGGCAAGTTTGTGTTCATATGGAAAATTTTCATCCCACTTCACCGGGATCCCGCCTAGCTCAAGTGGGATCTCACCTAGCTGGGCTGGCTCGCTTCCCATATGAACATAAAAGTTTCTTTTAATATGAAATAAGAAGAACGTGTGGATCCCGGCTAACCGGGCTGGCCCGGCTCATATGAACTGGCCCTTAGAGTGTGCCGTTTCCCTAAGGCGTTAGGGCCCGCGGCATAATAAGTCCATGTCTAATATGCACCAATATCTCTTATATTGTCCTCACACGCTACGATTTTATCTTACAGTTTTCTGTGATAAAATAGTGGAACAAACAAACTTGCTCTGATATTTGGATTGCTTTTGATCGATTTAACTCACTAGTGCGCGTGAATGGTTTCTAATATTGGGGATTGAGGGGGGGGGGGGGGGGGGGGAATTACAGGGGGGCTTATGATAAAAAAAGTTACGGCATATGTTTATCTAGATAAAAAAAAAACATGGAAAAATTCAAAAGAAATTTCTTTCTTTTAGCTTCGGAGCCCAATTTGAAAGCCAAGTCTAAACTCCGCGCCAAGGTTTCTGAACACCGAAGTTATTTGGGGAGTGTCGTCGTACCGCGACGTCGTGACCGCAATGGAAGTCGGGTACCTAAAAGTGCCTCAGGTATTTTGGTTTTATAATAGTTTTACTTGATCACACAAGTACCTTAGAAGCACATGATTACGCAAGCCCATTTGATGTAGATTAACTCCCTCAAGGTCACCTAAACCTTTATAAAGAGAGGATATTACACGGTGGTGCGAAGATATGAATTTCATCGTCGAGTGGTGAAAACAATATTTTACGAATGAGCGTAGCGAATGAGTAAAATATCGTTTTTACCACGAGAAGATAAAATTCATATCTTCAAGCCACCGTGTAATTTTCTTTTTATTATATAGATTCAATGCAAAAGGTGGGAAAATGTTTAATCACGTGATCGATATGATATCTTCACTAGTGAGGATATGGAAAATATGTCACTGCATATTTCTTAGTAAAACACTCCCATCTATATGATAAACCGTTATATTTTCTTCTGAAAGGGTTGTCATCTAACTTAGCAAAAGTAAAGAAAAATATGAATTTCGAGGTAAAGCAAAGAATTTATCAGCGAAACCTTCTTAGGTCCTCTTGAAGCATGGCCGCGTTTCTAGGAGAATGGGTACCCCATTGTCTTTGACGTCATACCGATAAAACCCACCATTCAGCGACACCGCTGCCAAACGTTTGCGCATGCGTGAATTCGCTGAGTAAACATTGCAAGAGAAGTGGGAACTAGCCGTGGCAACAACAACCAGACAGTGAAGACTAAGTAAGACTCGACTATTCATTTGTGTTTTAAAAAAATGGTAAAGAAAATTACGAAGGGGTAAATTCAGAATATGTTGCAATATTGACAAAAGGAAGCCATGCACAAATTACCTACCTTATCTTTTTGGTAGTATGCTTATAATTTTAACTTTTGTGTCGGACTCTCAGACCAGTCCAAATATTTCAGTGTTTTCCCGTTCTTTTTCCGAGGACGAGTTCGGACGTCGCACATGCGCAAAACGTTTGGCAGCGTGTCCCATTCAGCTTGTTTGTTATGGTATGACATCACAAGGTACTAGTATCAGTCTTTATTTCGACGCGGTCGTCGTTCACACGAGTTCAGCAAAAGGAGTAAGAACTCAAACTTAGACAGTTCATCGGTTTTAGATTGAAAATAGAATAACCTGGAAACATATAGTTGCCCTTTAATAATTTGTTCTTGGGAAGTAAAGAGAATTCAATTGACCATGAAGTACCATTGTACCATCTTGTGTTTATACTTATATACCACAGGTGTGAATCAGGCTTATAAATGCACCACAATCCTCAAAATGTAATGTTGCAGCAAGGTGTAAAATAGACTTTGGTCTATTCTCAAAGTCCTATTCAAACATTTTTGACCTTTCGACATTTTTACCTTTCGACATTTTTGACCTTTCGGTTCCTCCTTGAAAAGGACTTTTTCCACCTGCAAGCGCGCCAAAATTCACCGGTGAATTTTTCGACCGGTGACGTAATTCGGGAAGTAATTATATTCAAGCTAAATTGCTATGCAAGTGCTATCTTTGGAAGTTGGAGTTAAACAGACTCTTGAAAACGTTTTAGTAGGGGTAGAACCACTTTCCATTGCATGTACGACACATTTCAGCGATTTCCCGCCAGAATATTTAATTAGATTAAAAAACCTGCGAGCGAAATTCCGCCTCATTCCTCCTGCTTTTCCGCTCGCCTGCCTTTCCGCTCGCCCGCAAAAAATAGCGCTAAGAGGCGGACTTGGAGCAAGTCTAGGTGTAAAACAGTAGGAGAGGACAACCGTAGGTCGCTGTGAATAGGGTTGTAGTTGAATGATCTCTCCTGAGCTCGAGGATATTTCGCCGAGTTCTTCGGTTTTCCTCCCTGCGTAAAATCAACACCTACATCTAAGCTGTGTGTGGCGGCTTTGATATGCCTTCGACTCGGCCACGTTGATCAGCAACCTTCGCAGTTCAGGCAGTCTTTCCCTTCCTTCCTTCCTTTCAAAGCGAGGAAATCTTTTATGAAGGCAGTTTTTAGCATTTCTCTTTTTACTACAGTAAGTTAGAAGATGAATCCAGCATCTATATACATGGTATGCAAAAAATAGGAGAGAGCAAAATTCACTATTATACAGTGATATTGTTGATGGTATTGGAATGCAGTTTGGAATCCAAAAGTGTGACATGGTTGAAGTGAAAAAGGGAACAGTGATTGCGAGCGAAGGAATAGATATGCCAAATTGTGAATTAATTAAATCAGTGGAAGAAGATGGATACAATTATTTCGTAATGATACAATGTGACATACGGTATAGTAAAGAACTCAGAACAGAGTACGAAAGATCTTGAAGTCAAAATTGAATGCCGGAAATGCCATACAAGCCACTAACACGAGAGCGCCGTATTGATCATTAAGTATATGGCGCAAGGATTGGACAAGGAATTAACTGAAGCAAATGGATAGAAAAACAAGGAAAATGTTTACAATCCAGAAATTATATTGCAGACTATAATTAAGTATACAAGTGGCGCGCCCTGTTTCAGACGATACTAGAAGAGAGTGGATGGCGAGAGAAAATGACAATGTATTGAGGAAATGGTTGAACAAGAAGAGGCAAGTTTAGGAGATAATTTTGATCTGAAAGTTGAAGTTATGTTGAGGGTGGTAAGAACAGAGAATGCGAACCGTGTATGTGAGAGCTCTAAGTATTGGTTGAAATATGAGCGGCCGCTCTTTATGGCATTTACAATGGCGAGCCGAAATTTGCTTATCAAATTCTAAGTGTAAATGATGAACACTTTGTTTAAAGTGCACCTAACCCCAAATATTTTTTTTTCTAAAATCAAATTACTGTGGTTAGTTGAGTACCTCAGTCCAAAATTTTTTTGATTTGGATGAATTCTCGAGTTTCTATGCCCTGTTGAAATGTCGAAAATCGCCTACATTTTCGTTCACGGGCCCGGCCGAGTTGCAAGCAAAGTTTCAAAAGGCATGGAACTAGCACATTTGTGACGTAGATTCCGGAACGCCCGATTATTAGTGCTTGATACCATCACTTGATATTCTTATTTCAATTCGCACAGTTAGATGTTAAAAATATGCTTCTGAGTTCTGTCTTCTGGCAATTTTGTGAAAAGCTTAAGACAGTGAGATGTCCAAAAGAATACTGGAAGCACGGAGACCAATATAATTATTTTATTCAAAGAATGTTTGCTTTCAGCTTTGAAGTATGAAATCACTTCGTATATATTTTTCACCAAACGTTTCTCAGCTGACTTGGCTGTCTTGGCTGTCTTTGGACTGCTTGCAAGAGTTTATAGACATATACTATACATCGGATACTATTCTTGTAGCAATAGTTACGATATCAACAAAGTAACAAATCCAACAGACGGAGAAACCGCCGAAATATAATAAATAGTAATGTATAAAGAATAATTCACGCAAATGAAAACAAACAAATATCCAATTTCATCATATTTTTATTAAACATTATTAAAGAACGTTGTTGACATATACATAAATGTTTAGAAGCATAAACTAGTGTAGAATCAGATTTAATGAAAGATATTAGAATAATAAATAAGCAAGAGAAGACAAACCATAACAATAGACGAACGTTCTCGGCGCTCTCGCACGGCTTTGATATCCGCAGAATCGCAGCTTGATATTCACTTCGCACGGCTTTCCCTCAGGGCTACACGCACAGCTTTCCAGATAGTAAACCACGGCAGACTTGAAGGAACATCTTATGTTTTTGGCTCATCCTAGTTCTAGAGAAAGAGTCCGTAGACATAGAAGCTATAGAGCGGTATAGTATTTATACCTGACAATGTGTACAAAATACAATAGTATTAAGATCAGAAATTTGTCATTCGCGACGTATAACCGCCTGAAGGGTATAGCTTTAGTTTATATGATCAGAAAAATTAAAAATCAAACGCACGTACCTGTTCTCACTTCTCATGATAGAGAAAAGTACAAAATACTAGTCAGTATTATTAAAAGTGAACGAGCAATCTAGGCGTTCCGGAATCTACGTTATAAATGTGCTGGTTCCCATGCCTTTTGAAAACTCGGCCGTGAACCAAAATGTCGGCGATTTTCGACATTTCAACAGGGCATAGAAACTCGAGAATTCACCCAAATCAAAAAAATTTTGGACTGAGGTACTCAACAAACCACAGTAATTTGATTTTAGAAAAAAAAATATTTGGGGTTAGGTGCACTTTAAGAGTCGTAGGAAAGGTTAGATAAGGTCATTTTAAGTCAGAAAAAGCTGAATTTGAGCCGCTAGTGTCTTATAACTTTGATAAACATTGATGTTTTATTAATCAATGTTTTAACAGTGATGAAATATTCATTTCTTTTGAATTTTCCTTATGAATTATTAATGATTTGATAAAGTTAAAAGAAAGGGAACATTTCTAGAAATGACATCGCACCCAGGTTTTCGGAGGGCAATATTAATAGGGACTTTAAGATCTACGACGTCAACCTCAACGACATCGTCCTTTAGACAAAAGAATTTTTTTTGCAAAACAAAGAGAATGAATAATTTTTAGTCCCAAGAGTAATCTCAACGCCGTCCTCGTTCTTCATACAACGCCACTTAGAGCATTTTCACATGTTCAGGACGACGTCAACAGCCAAAAAATGAGAACTGTTGCTTGAGATTGACTTCAATGCAGACACTACAATCATTTTAGCAGTACTGGGGCGTTTTGAAAGTCATTAAACTAGCTTCAAATATCAAATATAATAGTCAGTTAACCGTGACTTCTTTAAATTGTAAAACTTATCTATCTTAAGGTCCCTAATAAGGTAGATCCGCGACGATAAGAAAACTCACTGTAAAAGAAAGAATACTTCAGAAAAGAAACTGAGGGTCACAACACCATGCAGGCATTGGGGACTAACTGGGTGAAAATCAGATTGACAATGACGATATATCACCAAAATGTAGGATTATGGGAATAAGATGAAACTATCGCATATATTGGGTCAGAATGTTCTCGACTAGCCCAGAATGAATACGAAAAGACCAGACATGATAAAATTGCTGCTATTATCTATTTGGGCGTGTGAAAGAAGTTTGGTTTTGCTTGCATAAGCAAGAACAATGAGCACTATGTTGAAATATTTCTGTTTTTCATCACTTTTTTTGAAAAAATTGAGGCGGGTGGGCGGATTTTTTTAAAATTTATTTTTATTAGTAGCGCTTTTTCTTACAGAAAACGGGTTCAAAGTTGAGATGTTTTCTATTTCGTACGCTTTGCCTGCATAGCTAACGATTACTGTCCAGTACTTTGCTCACGCGCGACGGTACAAACAAAAGCTACAGCAAAAAGATGATTTACCGCTCTTTTCTAACAACAATAGCACATTACAGCGCCAAAGTTTTAGTTTCTAACAAACAACTGACGATAAAATAAAATAAAAAAAAAAAATCGGGGCGGGCGGCGATGAAAAACAGCAACATTTTTTTAATTGGCCTAAAGAGGAACTATGGAAGAATAGGGTATTGCCTATTGGAAGAATTTTGTGAGATACTCAGTCCAAACAAACTGAAAGAAGATTGAACACAACAAATCAGATATCGTAACCATTGACAAAGAAGAAAAGAGATGTTATGTTGTTGATATAGCTTGTCCTCTTGACACAAGAATAGTCACCTCTTTGGACCATGGTAATAATACCTCATCGAGTGTGGACATGTTATGATGGTAAAAAGGATTATTGTTGACACAATGGAATCGAATTATACCATCAAGCTATGTAATGGAAGTCCCATCGTGTCCGATGAAAACTCATGTTAGTTGTTTTATGGGAACAAGACGCCTGCTCAGGCGTTCACTCGGGCTACTGATTTCTGAAAGCTTGGCGTAGCCTATGCTTAGTCTTAACTCACAACACTATTATATGTCTCAGATGTTGCAGCCATGTTAGTTAAACTTTCACGAACATAGCCTACATTACGTCACGTGTAAGTCCATAATAGGTCTTTGCCAATTTCGTATTCCAGCCGCATACATAGTTCGACTATTGTTATACTAGCAGAGAAGAAGAATCGTATAGATATGGTGGCATTTGTTTTCTTCATAAAAGTTGGAAGGGAGAAAATAAAATAAAATATTCAGTATATAACTATAGATTGTGTGTGAAACTAATAACTGACGAGATCCAAACCATAAATGATCCAACAACGTTTTCATATATATATATATATATATATATATATATATATATATATATATATATATATATATATATATATATATATATATATATATATATATATATATATATATATATATATATATATATATATTGTATGTGATAACACAGCCGTAGGTTGTTTTAAAACATAAACTTATCTTGTGACTTGATATTTAAGTTAAGAATGAAGAGAACATTTTAGATGTGTATTATTTTGTCCTGTTTCTAACTTGAATATTTAATTATTTACTTGTTTAATTGTTCACTTTGTATACTTTATATTTTCCTGACCCTTGCGTGTGCGGGCTGCAGTTGACCCACCAACAGCGTCAAATATGTCCTCATATGATTGAGTTATGTTAACTTATGCATGTAGTCACTAGTCAGTTGATACTGCCTTGCTTGTCGCCGTGATGTTATTTCCCAATTAAATTTTCCGCTTTCAAATATGTTCTCAAATACGGAAATACCGTATGAAGTTGGGGTCGGGTAGGCGAAAGGATAAGCTTCGTACAGGCACAGGACACGGGATGGAATCATGGAACCGAGAAATCATTTTGCGGTAGACTGGTGAAGTAAGGTAGTGAACTGCTGAGATTTTGTCGAGCAAAAGCCCTGATCAGTGAAAATCGTCAAAATAATATTTTTAACGCTTTCACGCGGCAATAGGATGTACTTCAGTACTTTTACTCCAGCTTGAACGTCAGACTGTTTTACTTGACAACGTGAAGAGCGGTTAAGTCTGGTACTCTGGTTTACATACATCGCTAATGGCAGACAGTCGCAAGTTATAGGAACACCACCACCGCAGACTTGATTGTAGACTGTCTGAGTTTGATGGGCGATCAGTCGGGAAAGTTGAACTTGCCAACCAGCTGCGTTCGTGTTTATATACTTGCGATTGTCGGCGACAACTCACGCAGTCACGCGACGCCTGAAACTGTTTTTTGTTTTGTTTTTTCCCCCAATATAAAGATCTAATAATTCTATATTTTTTTAAGTTACAATTAGGGCTAGGGGCCTACTAGAAACCCGAATAGGCTTTTTACTTAAGACCCCTAGTTGAGACTATATTGTGCTAATTACAAGTAATATTTACAGAAAATCAGTTCGAAGAAAATGTCTTAAGAAAAGAAAGAAATTAGATATAGATATAGATATATGTATCTATATATACTATAAAAAAATCCAAATAGTGTAATAAAAGTAGCGTGCTGCGTAGGCAGTGTAGAAACAACAATCGAAATATAGTAAGATTAGGCTGAAACAGAGAACGTAGGAGTCTAACGTTTCTACTATAAACTTAAAACTATAAAAAGACTAGTAAATGTGCATATAAAATACAATGGGTTGGCAAGAATTTAGAAACAATGAAAATTGTTCTACCAGATTCCAACCAACCCACAGCACACAATACGACCACTTCATAATAATACCCACTGGTTCGCTCAGAATTTGGCAAGGCAATAGAAATTACTCCACCAACCCCAACCAAACTATAGAAAACCAAGTTTAGCAGTTTAACCTAACTGACTTGATGTAAAGCTATAGCTGGTAGTGACGGAAAACAAATTGAACCAAAAAGCGAATATCAAGGAAATGCTGCAGCAAGTTCTTTTTAAAGGATTTCCTAATTCTTTGTTCTTTGCCTTTGCTTTATTTGGATCGAACCTACCGCCTACGCACTGTTTTTGAATTTTGGTCTTTCGTAATTAACAGCCAAATACTGTGAAATTCCATATTCCGTTTTCCTTTCGTCGCTCTCTCGCGAGTTTTGTGTTAAATGTGTTTCACATTATGTACTATAAATATAAATATAAATATAAAGATCAAAGACAGTTTCGCGATGTGTCTTCCACGGCGAAAACATTGCAAGCGTTTGTCTTTAATATTACGTATTCAGTTAATAGCGAGGCAATCTGTTGCTGCTTCATCTTCACTCTGCCCACGCATTTTATACATGAATATTATTGTTATCGACGGGGGGGAAGAGCTTCCGGGCAGTTTTGCTTCCCATTTTCAAATTGACCAATAAAATACTGAGTATAACTAACGTCAATGCAACTATAGAGACGGATGGTTTGAAGTGTGTAGAACTGAAGTCTTAATCATATGATCAAGCTAAGTTTATAATAGACGTGGGGGTAATCGTGAGCGGATATGACCTTGTAGTTGCACCAATAGGATTGTGTGTGAGGCACTTGTGGTGGGGACTTAGACTTTCGAAGGAACTGACATAATTATATATTTCTTTCTTCGTAAAGCCTATCAAAGGAATCTTTGTACCATATTTTGTGTCGTCATGATAATTATATTTCTATAGCTCGTGCTGCTTTGTGTTGTTTAGTGTCAAGACGTTCTAAAACCATTGCCATATGTCCGTAATCAAACACGTTTGTCTGTAGTCGTGTTAGGAGGTACGCCCCGGTTTACTGACCCCTCTGTTTCTTGTATCAAACGGGAAGATATGTTCACTGCATAGGATCGCCCTTCCGGAAGTGATTGGTGCGCCAATAGTTTTGTGGGCTGAGGTTGGTGTTTACAAACTGTATCCGTGACCGAGACGACCTCTAAAATATTTTGAAAGAGAAGCCGCGATACTGCTATCGGATTGCGGTTTGAGTCCATGTTCAGGGAACAAGATATGCGTTTTAATGAAAATACCTGTCGTACATCACCCTCACCAACTCTCCGAGATCAGCTTCTTCGAAAACTTGTCGAGAGCCGTTCAGGTCAGTTGATTTTTGCCTCTGGTTCTACTTTTGTCCTTCCTTTGCTTCCTTTGCGTGGTCTGCCCTTCGAAAGCCGTTTTAAACACGGCGAGGCTCGTCAGCCGTTTTGGAAACGACTATAGTACCGTTGCGTTGAACTTCAATATGGCTAACTTTGTTTGTGTGCTTTTAAAAGGTTTCAATATACTGCCCCTGACGTGTTTTAGTCTAATTTAATTCAACTCTCTTATACCTTATGTATTCGAAGCTTATATTGGTCTATATGGGTTTATAATCGTTGAGCTCATGCGCTGGACCCAAACAACTTACTTTCCCGATAAGTTCTGCTCTGATTCATCGTGTTTATTCGCCTCTATTATTCGAGTTTATTCATCTCTGATTATCCATACTCATTTGCATATGTCGATGATTGTGTATGAAATAAAGCCTGAAACCACCTGGTCACCCCTTCACGTCTGTCGCGCTCCTTCCTCTGCGCTCTCCGTTCTTTGCCCGTCGATCGCTAGCAGTAGCGTACCACCTCGTCAACCGTTGTCCTTGTTCATCCCAGTTCCTGAGTTTTCCTCAACTGGCATCATCCATCTCGCCAGTTCTTGCCCATCGTTTTCAGCGCCGATATCTAATTGTCATGTTCTTTCCCGTTGCAGCTGAAAACAACAACATGGAGTCTTCAGAGAACTCCTTGCCCAGTTCACCGACACAGTTCAGCCGCGGAGGGGACTCCCCAGGTAGAGAGGTAAGTTGGTTGTTTATGTTCGAAACGCTTTTAGTCGTGACATTACCATGATAATTATGCCTAATTTAACGTGCACTATATACTTAATCAGCGCCGAAGTTGTCTCTGTTTGCTTCGTCAATATCGTTCACGTTTCGCTTTCTTGTGCATGTCTTTCCTCGTGCGTTATTAATAGATAGTAATCTCAGTTCAACGCAAAGGAGATTATCTGTCAGTGGGTCAAAGCCTATAGCCACGTACACGCTGATCCAACGCTTTGCTCGTGTTGTTTCTTTATATTTGTTTACCAAATGTGTGCATAGCGGATTAAATGCCAACCCGCGCACGCGGGAAATTAAGCATCACGTTTTTCTTGCCAAAACAAGGTTTCTAAGTTATATCTAGCTGTACCGAAACTCGCGCTATAGATAAATATAGAACGAGCATTTCACTTATAGACAATACGTTAAAGTAGTGACAATACTTTGTCATGCTGAGTCAAGTGATCATGCGGTGTTTTAATATTGATTTCCCGTTTATGACATATATTAAATGGCCTTGTATGTCTTTTCTGAACTGGCGAATGCGGTTATTTTACGTCTAATCCTCGGATGTTTTTAGTTATACTTGTATGCAGCACCTATTCTTTTCCTCTTTATTCTCCACATTTCTGATTCTTGTGGTTTAGTATATATCTTATAAGCGGGTATTATTCAAATACAACTAGTAGACTGCTGTTATATATCAGCTCACATAAGACACCATATAGTATTTGCCTATATAATGTATAGCCTTATATGTTGCGACCTCCAATATTCTCTTCGTAACAAATATTTACCCACCAGTTTGTGAATATACTGAAGCCAGTCCTCGTACTGACACCTCTCTGTCGATATACACTAGTCATTAAATATATTTCTTATCTTTAATTCTTCGTCAAGAGTCTTAATACTGGTTTGTCATTATCGAAGGGGAAATGGTCGTTCTTTGTATTAGTGACGTGTGACCAGTGAGAGTGTAGCATTCTAGACGAGTATTGTGCTGGCTCCAGTAATCTTGTCTTTCAAACTAAAATCAGTCCAACTTGAGATGGACTTCAGTTGATCCAGGTTTGCTTTGAAAGAAAACGAACACCGATCTCAGTTCGCATTCTCGAGCATTTCATGTATTCATGCGAAATTCCGATATCTTTCATCTTTGCCTAGCCTGCGTCGCAGCTCTGAATTACACCCACTCTCTGCTTCATTTACACGACTTATTTATTCAGATTCACTTGTGTTTGCATTTAAAATACTCACTTTAATCATTAGCTTCCGAATTCAAACTTATCCACATTCCTCACAACTTTGTTCCGGACTCGCCATTCTCGCGTAAAAGCCAGCAAACGTCAAAACGAATTTAGCATGAAAAGTACGCGGATTTGCTGCAACAAAAACCCCCCAACAACAATCGTTTTACGGCCGTTTTTCCCGCTTACGCGGGGGTTGGCCGGCGGCTCCCCAAATAGTTTTTTTTAATTTGTTGCTGCAAATCTGGATAAATTTGCTCACGTGAATCGAAAAGAAGATTTTCGATCAATCTAGATCGATACTACCAATGTGAATAGCCCCTAAGCACTAGTGACTAGCTTAATTTATTTGTTTTCTGCATATTTCATCAGTTGCATGGTTTCGTATTTTCTTATCGTTTTATCAAAATTATATTTAAAAAAACGTGCATTGAATCATAGCAGGTTATTGTCGAGCTTCATGTAGCGTTATCTTGACAGTTCGGTTCACTCCATGATTCCATGAACAAAGAATGTCTTTTTGCTCATGCAACTAAAAATAATTTGTCCTAATCTTCCTTTTAGTCGTGTCTTTATTTGTAAGTCTTGAGCCAGCTGTTAAACTGTCTTATCACTTGCAGAAAGGTTGAAAAAAGCTTTATACGTGTTCGGCAACGGTGCTTTCCTATAGAGGCATTTTGTAGTCGTTAGATTGTTAGAACTTTACAGTGGTGCACGAACTGCAGATCATTACTATTGGAAAACAATTATGGAGTCATTGAGTTTATTTTCAATACTTTCTCGCATGTCACTGAACAATGTTGAATACATTTATAAATTATATATAATTGTATATATTGACTATTGTTGCGTGTGCATTTCTGGGCTAAAAATATTCCTACTAAAATGTTCATCATTTATGTTTATAAGTAAAAAAATTGGAAGTATAATGTCTAATGAACATTCTTAATAAAATTCACAGCAAAGGTGTTGTCATAACATGCAATCTCAATGTTCATTGTAATATATATATATATATATATATATTTATATCACGATTGAGTCGGTTTTCTTTGATGTACCGCGGGATATATACAGGTTATATCCCGTGAATAAATAATTAGATAAAACTTGTGGATATAACTCGAAAAATCTTTATCGAAACTCTTCGAAATTGACGAAACCTTGTTCGAAAACCTCCTCAATCGTTTCGATATATATATATATATATATATATATATATATATATATATATATATATATATATATATATATATATATATATATATATATATATATATATATATATATATATATATATATATATATATATATATATATTTAATGATATTGGGCATTTCACTCGATTACACAGCATGTTCTAAGGATTTGGGGTGAAGGAAAATTCGAGTGTAGAATATTCTACACTCGAATTTTCCTTCACCCCAAATCCTTAGAACATATATATATATATATATATATATATATATATATATATATATATATATATATATATATATATATATATATATATATATATATATATATATATATATATATATATATACCTCGAACTTGGGATATAAGTCATATATTGACCCTCGGGACCTTCGGCCCCTCGGGTCAATATATGACTTATATCCCGCGTTCTCGGTATATAACCTATATATATATATATATCGAAACGACTATAACTTATACATGCATGTAACACGGGATTAACTTTGTGGACACGTTGTTTGTTTTAACTTGATAAGCTTTTGGTCTGTTGGCGCCGGTCTTCGACATGCAGATATGAAGGTCTTCACTCTTCAACAGAGCAATGTGTTAGCCTTCAACAGACTTGACAGAGCAATATAAAAACCTTCAACAGAGCAAGATGCAAGCCTTTAACAGAGCAATACGAAAGCCTTCAACAGAGAATGCAATATGAAAGCCTTCAACAGAGAATGCAATATGAAAGCCTTCAACAGAGAATGCAATATGAAAGCCTTCAACAGAGAATGCAATATAAAAGTCTTTAACAGAACAATATGGAAGCCTTCAACAGAGCAATGTGGAAGCCTTCAACAGTATAGACATGTATAGACTTTCGTCAGAGTAGTAATATATTTTGAATAAAAGTGTAGTATGCTGCGTAGGCAGTGTTGAAATACAAATCGAAATATAATAAGGTTTGAGTACTGCCGAAATTATTGAACGCAGTTTTCTAACGTTTTGAGCGAAGACCCTTCGTCAGAGAGAGACGTGGCCTTCGCTCGAAACGTTAGAAAACTACGTTCCGTAATTTCGGCAGTACTCAATCAAACCTTACTATATATCAAAATATATTTTGAAGACGTTTAACAGAAGAACACGATGGCCTGTGTCAAAAGACTGAAAGCTCATCTATAATAATAAACGTGTTGCATGTGTCCACAAGTATATATTTATATCGAGTTATACAAAACCCATGGAAATATAATTAATAGCTGTACAAGTTGTCATTCGTTTCACCAATTTCGTGCAGACTCACAATAATCCTACTTTCATTAAACAGGTTATAGTGCAAGTGTCTGTTAGCGCGTAAAGCAGTAAACACCCCATAGTGGGTCGGTTAGCGTATAAGATAGGCGGTAAACACGGTTATTGATTAGGAATAGGATTTTCGTTTGGGTCAGGTCATTCTTTTTATCTCGCTTGGTGACATGAAACGCGGTAAACTGAAAAAATTCTTTCAAGTTATCCAACCACGTGGGTAGTTGAAAAATAAGGAAGTGTTTTACTAGTTTTTCAAGGGTTATATACTGGTGTTGCAAGTCATTCCACAGTTTTTGAAAGATCTAGAACACTCCTATAGAAGATTTCCTGTGCGTTGACCTTGCCACACACTTTGGCAATCCGGTAAAGACGTTTTTAGAATGTCAAGTTTCTTTCTTATAGCTCAGAGCTTCCTGTAATTTCTTGTATATCTTTTTTAGTAGAGTAAACAAAAATACCATTTCGCTTTGAAAACTTGTTTTGCATACAGTAATTAACAATGTGATTGGTTACTTATAAAGCCAATCAGAAAACCCCGTTCACATTAGGTACGTCCTTACCGCTCTTTTGGTGGTACTAATAGATTCTGATACATTCTCACTTACTAGTTATGTACAATATACTACATGACTGTCTTGAAATCAATTTATATATAGAGTGTTATATGACTGACATTGACGACATTGATTGACGACATTGATTGACGACATTGATTGACAGCTAAAACTTCGTAGACGAAAATCAAAGTGTCTTACTAGGCTTGTAAATAGCAGTAAAAATATCTTGGGAAGGTGGCCAAGTGAGGACGGTGAACCCGGATGCTTCCAGTCCCCCAAGGTTTTACTGCGCATGACAATGGTATTGTTGATTCGTCATTCTATAATCTTTATTTTTTGATTGACTACGTCAGAGTGAACTATTTATGAAATATGTTTGTGAGAATTTCGACAGATGTGCGCATGTGCGTGGACCTCGTACCCAAATTCCAGGATCGGCACATATGCGTGCTGCAAAACAACTTACGCTAAAAAACAAATGTCTTTGTCTTTATCTAGGATCGAACTACCCCTCCAACTCCTCATGAAACCAGAGTACTCACTCCTTCGGAATCTTTACCAAACATACGATACAGCAAAGTGACGCCTGTAGGATTTCCTTATGTGAGTATTGAAATGATACTGTTGAGGTTCAAAATAATGCGTGGCTGATTGACTGAAAACCGTATTTCTGTGATTCGGTGAAAAACATAGCTTGGTTTCGTGTTGACTAGACTTGAATCTTGTCAGTCACACGCATGTTTAAGACTTGTTTACACCACCAGTTTTGCTGTGATTTTTCCCACCCTGAAGCATACGATTGAGTGGACGACTTACGAAATTATTAAACCAGATAGCTTTGCACAAATGATCTAATACATTTGTAAGTCAATCCAGTTGAGTATACAAAGTCAATCGAGATATGGTCTGGAAAGTCGGCAAACGTCAAAGCGGCCTATAATGAGCTGTGATTTTATGTTGAATCGTACTTTACACCGTGCACATCCTTTGTTTTAGGTTTATTAATATTTAAATAGCACGGTTGAGTAATTGAACTGAAACGTTGCTATTGGACAATTCGTTCATTATGCTAAAATACAATGCACAAAAATGCATAAAGGCAAACAAAAAGATAGACCAAAGACTTTAGCTGAGTTTCCAGACCATATCTCAATCGACTATGGAGTATATACGTCAGGAAAATTAATATTGCAGCAAAAATTACTACCAAATTCACTAGAGTGCTCGTCAGGCCCAATTAAAATAACGACGTGTCAATAACAAACCAAACGCAAAGGAATGAAATGACGTGAGTGAAAGAATGCAGTCTTTACAGTCTTTACAGCAACTTTAATTCATATGGTTCTTTAGTTCTTTGTTATGGCAGTGTTCGACGTTACATCTAAAAGACGCAAACACGACCGTGGGAAGTATAAAATAAAACATATTCCGAAGAATAATGCCATCCTGAAAAGTCAAGATATGAGTCTAATAAGTGGAACTATAGTGAAAATTGTAATATTTCGACTTTATTTCAAAGTCATCATCAGACACTTGTCTGATGTTTTTCAAGTTGTTGGCTGGTCTTGGTTTCTACCGTGGGAAGTCTACGACATATTTGCATCGTGTAAGGCATTGACTTGCGATATCTTTTCAACGATCGAAACGCTTTGATTACCTCGCTCACGTGATTACATTCCTTTGCCTTAGGCTTGTTGTCGACGCGTCATTATTTTGGGCCCGATGGGCACTCTACTGAGTTTGGTAGTAATAGCCCGTGCAAACTGACCTTCGGCGAGTAAGGGATTGGGAAAGAGTGCGATAGGAGTTCACCCGCAGTGGCCAAAATCCAGCGACTTTTTTGGGTCTGAGACGTGTCCTGTGTATGTTAGAGCGTGTGTTTCAAGCCAAATCTTTTTTTTGAACGCAACATTAGCTTTTGTTTATGTTAATGTCGTTTGTAACAAGACACAAGACTTAACAAGTCAACAACACGGTCATGCCTAAAAACTGCTAATTAATCTCGAAATGCTACAGGTTAACCAAGTCTGTCTCTCGTAATGATTTTCCCTTGCTCGCTCAAACTGCTACCTATAACGATTTGTTGCTGTGTTTTGGGAGAGACTGACGTGATCGAAATCTACGTGCTGACGTGCTGGACCGTTGCACGGTAGATCTGTGCAATTAGCTCGTTCTATGGCAATTTCATAAATTATAATTCCTCATATTTTTAACTATCATTTTTCGTGAAGCGGATTATTTTAGAGTAGGTTGATGGCATTGTTTACTGTATGTAGTGCATTGCTTTAGTCAGCTCTAACGTTGGTTTTTTCTTATGTCTTTCATGAAGGGTTCTCCGATTCCTTTTGGTACAGCCAGTCTTCCAAACCTTCAAACGATTCCTGGAGGTAACGCTGAGCAAGCTCAACTCAGTCAACTTCTTTTAAATAGTTCACTCATGACCGCAATGGTGCCACCGAGTCAGGAACAAAAACAACTTCAGGCTCGTCTTCAGAATCAAATGCTTAGTCAAGTTCTTTCGGAGGGCATCGATGAGGAGACGGAAGGTGGACTTAACGCAGCCGCTCTACGTCACGCCCAGCTCAAGGCGTTTGCTCTTACGCAGGCTCAGTTACGCGCACAATCAGGCGCAGGCGCACTCTCTGTTAATGGTGCCGCTATCAGTGGACAACCTAATCCGTTGCGCCGTAGCCCGCAACTTTCTCCACCTGGAAGCAATAGTGTAAAACGACATCGTCCATTGCGTCAAACCCAGTCGGCGCCAGGCCTTTCGCTGCCGAACAACCTGCATGTTCAACAACAGCTTCACAAACAAACTCAAATGTTGCTTCAACAGCAGCACCAACAAGCACAGATGCTGCGATTACAGCAGCACCAAGCTCTTCACCAAGAATTATTACGCCAGCAGTTAGGTCAACAAAAACTAGAACAATACTTGCACCACCAACAACAACAACAACAACAACAACAACAACAACAACAACAACAACAACAACAACAACAACAACAACAACAGCAACAACAACAACAACAACAACAACAGCAACAACAACAACAAACGAAACTTCAGGCAGAAAAGGATTCGAAAACGTTTATGAAGGAGCACTTACAGGCTCAACAAAGCAAAGAACTGAAGGAACACATGGCACTGTTACAGCTGAAACAGCGAACTGTAAGCGAAGATCAGGAAGCAAGCGTATTGATGGATCAGATGGATCAGTTGAAACGTCAACAACAAGAAGTTTTTAAGCACCAGTTTATACAACAACAAATGCTTCAAGCCCGACAACGTGAACTTGCTGCGGCTTCATCCGCGGGTAGTGCTTCACCTGATTCGAACACTTCCGGTCATCGTCCACTGTCGCGGGCGCACTCCTCCCCAATCGTAGTCGGCCGTATCTCGGGGCAACCGGCGACGACAGGGCTTGTCTATGATACGTTAATGTTGAAACATCAGTGCACCTGCGGTGACGTGAGTTCGCATCCCGAACATCCGGGACGACTACAGAGCATCTGGGCGCGTTTACAGGAGACTGGTGTCGTGTCTCGATGTGAGGTACTGAAACGTATTTTTTTTATTTAACTTCTTAAAGTCTGATTCTCATATGATTGTAGTTGTGGCACTACAATTGCATGATTTGAATTGGGATTACTGCAACATGAGTTAAGATGACTGCGTACGGGTACTAGAAAATGAACTTGACTTCAACTCTACCAACCCTGAGTGCAACAGTTGTCAAGTTTAAACTAAACTAACCTTATTTATACTGGATAACTCTATAAGTTATATCTAAACTGTTATCCTCAGAGGTCCAGTAAGGACCCACCCTCATTGGTCCAGTGTTACTACAGGAGGAAACCGTAGTACCGGAGGAAACCTGTGGTGTTTGGTAGAGTCAAACTGGAAGCACTCTTCTCGCATGCGGCCAAGGTGAATTTTTTTTTAATCAGATAACTGCACCGTCCAGGAATCGAAACCGGGTCGCAGAGGTGAAAGGCACGTGCACTAACCACTGTGCCACCAACACCTCGAGTTGATATTTTGTCACGTCAGCAGCCGTCCGAGCGATACAAGTGCTCAAATATCACACATTTGCTTCGGTAAAATTCTTTAGAATTTTGTGCATAAAGAAATACGAGAACCTTAAACAACATACTTAGTTTTTAAAAAAAGTCATAAGACAGAACTTTTTTTAATTTATTAAGTTAATAGCGAAAAATCTGTCTTGACAACCTTCCCTAATATTTTGCTGTAGTGTTCTTTGTGGGAAAAACTGACCAGATGACAATTTTTAGGAATTTTGACTGAAGAAACCTGGAGCCATATGCGTCTAAATAGACGAAAACCGTGAATATTTGGCAAATTTCAAACGCTATTATTACCATGGTAGCAGCAGATATTAGCATTATTCAACAAATACTTCATAGTGTGGTTCTGCTTCTGCAGTTTAGTATACAGAATAGTTATGTAATAGTTATTTTAAAGACAGCAATAACCATAGACTATGACTGAACGTAACAAGCCATGAAAAAACTAAAACTCTTAGGGAGCCACCTTAACCGGACCCACAGAAACTTTGGTTCGCGGCCAAAACGTACTATAGATAATCAAAATAGTGTAATAAAAGTAGCGTGCTGCGTAGGCAGTGTAGAAACAACAATCGAAACCTTGTTATATAATCACATTGACAATGTGTTTAACGCCACTATAGTCCACTCATTATTTTTCGCGCTGTAGTATTTCTGCTATGGTCCATCCTAATTTATTATTATTATTATTATTGTTATTGTTATTGTTATTATTGTTATTATTATTATTATTGTTATTATTATTATTATTATTATTATTATTATTATTATTATTATTATTATTATTATAGTAGCAAATAAGGTAGTAGATTGTCACTCGATTTGTTAAGCAAAATAACTGCGTTCGAAAGTACAAATGTTTTACATTTATATGGACTGTATAGTGTTAATTATAATAATGATTTTGTCATGGTGGTGACTAGCCTGCGTGCAGACTTACCCCGTTTCCGTCCCCCTCTGGGGGAACGGAAACGGGGAAAGCCTGCGTGGCGTGCAGACTTCCCCTGTTTCCGTCCCCCCGTTTCCATCCCCCTCCAGGGGAACGGAAACGGGAAAAGCCTGCGTGGCGTACAGACTCCCCTGTTCCCTCCGGGGGAACGGAAACGGGGGACGTCTGCACGCAGGCTAGGTGGTGACAAATTAAGGAGCGCATTCAAACCTTTGATATATTTCTTGAAAATGATGAAATGTTCTCTTTATGTTTCTTTGAAGATGATTATTATCAATTATTGGACGAGTCGGAGCAAAATATCATGATTTGTCAGTGGCGAGCTACTAGTTATTTGCCGATGCCGAAGGCAGAGGCAAATAACTAGTAGCGAGACACTGACAAATCATGATATTTTGCGATAGACGAGTTCAATAATTGATTTATCATTCATAAAATAGTTAAAAATTTGAAATGCCTGAAGTAAGAGATCGCCACTCTTCTCTCTGTCTTCGGCACACTAAAATCTTCGTAAAACTTACTTTTTGTTGGCATGAGTCTTGCTTTTTATCTCACTAAAACTTCCTTTTCACTATTTCTTTTCTGAAGTACATTGTCGTTAAGGATGCTTCCAAATACTCTCGATTATTTCTTCGGATAGCTGAAGAACTAGCCGCCATGTTTACGAAAATTGTTTGCCGACAGCAGCGTTATCGATAGTGCGCATGCTCATAAAATTATTTGCAGCAGAAAATTATTTGCACTCAGTTATTTGCAGGTGAATTAACCAATCAGAATGCGGGATAGAAACGAAATGAATGATAATCTTTCTTATTTGTTTTATTTCTCTATTTTTCCAACCATTTCAGCGAGTTCGGTCGAGAAAGGCTACTTTAGCGGAAATACTTACAGTTCACAGGTTAGTTGTTTTTTTTGTAAAAAATGCTCTTAATTGCGGTGATTTATGGCGTAAAGAACCCTTAGATGCATAGCAAGGATTAAAGAATAGATGTATAAATATATATTTCTAAACCTCGTTAATAATTCATGAGGAAAACCCAGAAAATTCATGTTTAATCATAGATGATATTAGGGGAGCTGGATAGGAAACTTACGAAACCGGAAACGATGTATGCACAACTTGCTATGGCTAATGCAATCTCGTACCCAGAGCCTGCGATCCTTTTGGTCAGTACCAAGGAGCGGAGACTCTGGGAAACTCCGATGAAAAAGTCCCCAAATCGGGGTCTTTGGTCCCAGTCCTCTGGTTCCCAGTTCCTCATATAAATTTGTAACTGTCATGTTGATGATCGTTCGCTAGTTCGAAGACCAGGGAAATACTGTTTACCGATGAATAAAATCAACATGTTTTACAAGGCTCTCGACAAAGCATTTCGTGTAAGAATGGCCATTCTTTGCTTTTCTCCTAATCGTTGACCGGACGATTTGAGCCGTGGGTTTTATTTGTCCGCGTCGGCCGTGATCGGTTCGGCTCAGCTGCTCAGGTAAGGAATTGTACTTTCTGTTAGGAATTTTGGCTAAATTATATCGACCTTGCATTCTCTAATGTTATTTTTAAAGTTCTGAGACGAAACTGCGAATAAAAACGAGACGAATCAGACGGCAGATGTTGTTTGGCGACAAAGCGACAATAATAATAGTTTTAACTTGTAAATTACCGGGATTTTCACTGTTTTGAATTATTTCATGTGTTCAATTGTATATTGGGTTTGTCGTTTATAATTATGTGTTACAGAACGTTGATAAATCAATTAAACAGGTTAGCAACGTGCACAGAATTTTAATTTTCACTGTTATTTATTGCTGGGTCGAGATTGATTGAACTAACCAATCAGGTGCCGAGTTTCATCGGAGTTTCCCAGAGCCTCCGTTCCTTGGTACTGACCAAAAGGATCGCAGGCTCTGGGTACGAGATTGTGGCTAATGCACCTAACGGGTGGTCCAACATGCCTAAAATCAAACACCGCTGAACTTAAGTGATATTACACTGCTGAACTTGGCCATGTGCTCCGTTAGGTGCATTAGCCCCTTATAAGTGTAAAATTATCATAACAAGTTGTGAAAACATCGTTTCCGGTTTCGTAACATCGTTTTAAGTTTCCTATCCAGTTCCCCTTCCAGTATCTATGGTTTAATGAGGGTCTATATATGTGATATAGATTCCTCTTGATTTACTTAAACTTTCGCTTTGATTTTCTCGACTTAGACAACGTTCTTTTTCAAAATTACTACGCCAATGAACTTAAGATATGGATCGTTTTAGAAGTTATTTAAAACATTCGCAGTATGTGTTTTATCAGGATATACAACACTCGGTTATCGCCTCGTGTCTATATATCTGATAAAACATAGCCTCCTCCGCAGGCAACTCTGTTGGCATCCGAAAAGTGATTATCTGACACGGGCGCCATATTCACCGAGTTCACGCGGGAGACTGAGTTTTCTTCGCTCTAATTTTATCCCCCAGTTCCCTTATAGTCCCCACTCTGCCGCTCCCCATCCCTTGCTGTCCCTTCGTGCTCAGCCAAAACATTGAAAAGCTGCCGTTTGGGAAGGCAGAGTTGCCTGCGGAGGAGGCTAGATAAAACACTGCTGCTCATGTTTTAAATATTACTTCTATGATTTGTTTTATTGTAGTGAACAACATACGATGCTATATGGTGGAAGCACGCAGTTGAGATCAAGAGGAGAAAACGGTATACGCGTAGTCTATAGTGTAAAAAGTGCTGCGTAGGCAGTGTTTTTAGATAAAGCAAAGTGAAAAGGTGGTAAACTGTTGATATATTAGTTTTGATAATGAAATACTGACGTTTCGAGGGGAGCCCTTCATCAGAGCATAGTCCCTAGAAATAAATTGTCTGGAAACGCAGCGAAAGTTTTTGTTCTAGGTTTTTGTTCACGTTTGTGCACCTTATTTCACCTTAACGCTTGTTGAACACATTGTATTTTTGGTATAATGAAGCAATGAACCAATAGCAGCGTTGCTTTATAAATATTAATGAACGTAAAACAAACGATTGTGCACCTTATTTGCCACCCTCAACCTAAATTGTAGCTCATTGTTAACCGCCTTGATATTCGCCGCGTCTCCAGACAATATAATTCTAGGGACTATGATCAGAGTGAATTGTTATTCTCAAACTCATTAATAATTCATGAATTATCGCGACCAATGCATGAACGTGAATATCACATCACATGCATGCATGCATGCATGACTTTTGATACCCAGTGAGAACCTGTATGAAAATTCCTAGTGAACTGGATCACATTTCTTAGTCTGCATATTGAAATCAACGAAGAAAACACCGCAAATCGCGATGCGAATACTCGTTTGAGAAGCAAGATCAAACACTTGCTTATCGTGTTTCATCAGGGGACTCCAAACACTCGAAAACAATAAAAACCTCGGGTCTACGCCCTCGGTTTTCATTTGTTTCTTGTGTTTCGAACCCGAGAATGTTCAGCTAAGGGCGGATGTATTAGACGAGAAGGTAAGAAAATCAGATATCTACCAATCCGCCACGCAAGGACCTAGAAAAATGCACTTTGACACATGCACAAAATAACTTTCACTTTTGGAGAAAACTTTATATAATAAAGTTTAACACGAGTCTGGTTGAGATCTGACGTTGGAGAATCAGATATTTACTGTAACTCTTTTTTCGCAAAATCATTAATATTGTGTTGGGATTTTTTTAATTGCAGGTGACATGACAACTTTAAAATGTTTTACCGCACTTCCTTGTACTGGATTAGGGGTATGTTAAATTTTTCTACTATTTTACTTTGGCTATAAAACCTCTTCCAGTCATAGCAGCAGCAACTAGCTCGCAGCGGAGTACTGTGTAAGTTGCGGTGTGTGCTTGTTTTTTTGTTGCGTTTTTTTTTTTAATTAGATGCTCGTAAGTACTCGCGCAGCTCGCTGCGATCGATCCTGTTTCTGCAATGACTAGAAAAAAAGGCTTAACACCAAACTATTTAACTCGTTTGTTTCTTACGAGTACGTCTTTTTCTTCTTATTTTAGGTTGATGCTGACACGATATGGAACGAAGCTCACAGTGCAAATGCAGCGAGAATGGTGAGTGAGCTGGTATTCTGCACCGAAAAAATATAAAATAAATATGTAGCTTTTTTTTTCCGTTTTGCATGTTTGTCCGTATGTAAGAAAATATTTTTGCTCATTTTTGAAAACGGTGCAAAGTCATCACTGAAACAGTGTAAATTGCGCGTAAATTTCTCGTGCTTTCGTTGAAGTCCTTTTTTCTTATCATATTGGTTTTTTAGGCCGTTGGTTGTGTAACAGAGCTGGCGTACAAAGTAGCTTCTGGGGACCTCAAGGTTGGTCCTGTCGTTTCTTGACAGACATTTTTTGAGTCGTAGCTTCTAGTTTTTTCTTATTAAAGTGTGTTTTGTATTATTTTGCAGAATGGTATGGCTGTTGTGCGTCCGCCTGGTCATCACGCCGAAGCTCATCAAGCCATGTAAGTGTTAAGCCTTGAAAATAACACAGAGGAGAAAGAGAATTTAATTGGGAAGAGGGGAGAACTGGACAGAGTAGGTCGTAGGGTTCTGTGTGGTAAGTGGAGTGAGCTTGAGAGAGATGGAAGTGCTAAGTTGAAGAGAGGAAAGTAGTCCAGAAGTCAGTTAAAGGGAGGAGAGGTATGAGTGACAGTAGGAAAGAGGAGAAATAAGTTAGACGTTGGGACAGGGGGAGGAAAAGTTTAAAAAAAAGAAGAGAGGGTGCGAATATAGCATGGGTGAGAAGAGAAATAAAGTTTATGTTTGAAAACAGTTTCTCAGGACAATGCGTGTGCGTCTTAGATATTTAGATCATAGATTCGCATGTCAGAACCGTGCAAAACGGAATGCTATAATACCAACACTGAATTTATACAATTCTAAAAACTTCCTTTTGTCAATGGGGTGTGGATAATTATTTATCTTCCTTTATTTTAGGGGCTTCTGTTATTTTAACTCCGTCGCTATAGCTGCTAGATTACTTCGTTTGCGTATGTCAGTGGAGAAAGTCCTCATAGTTGACTGGGTATGTTTCTAGAATTGTGTCTTTTTTCTATGTACAAACATGTGCGGAACACCGCTGCCAAGCGTTTTCACATGTGTGAGGTTGCAAGAGTTAACACTGCAAGAAATGCGAGAAATAGACGTGGCAACAGCAAAAACTCGACTATTTATTTGTGTTTGAAAAAAAGGACCATAAAAATTAGGAAAGATATTAATAATGCAGCTATTCAGCATGCACAAACTTTAAAATTTCAGTAATTTTGCAAAATTTGCAAGAAACGTGTGGCAGTCGAATTGCAGAATAATATTTTCCCGCTCTTTTTTTGGTCAAGAACGTGCGCAGCCGCAAAACGTAACCAGCGGTGTTTATGTATGGTATTTTCAGTATTCCAAAAGTCCCGGAAAGTCATGGAATTTGAAAAATAGAATTCTAGGCCGGTTGTATAAAAAGGTTGTCAATTTCAATGTGCTTATATGGATTTACATATTTAGAATATTTGGACTCTCCCTATCAAAATTGTAATATATTTTCTTTTGCAAAAATTTCATCTTTGTGGACTTTTTCACACTTAAAGTTGTCGATTTTAAAGGCTGACCGTGAGAAAAAACAACTGAATGTAATTACTGGAAATGGCGACAGCTCGGGAACCCGATGGATTTGAATCCAGAAACCTGCACTACAACTTAAAACAATTTAAGCGATATAACTTCGGTAAAACCAGAGAAGAACATACCTTCCAAGTGTGCTGTACTGCTGATAATTTAACGCCACTAAACAAAGTATGTTACTTACTGGCGATAGTTTATTGAATTCAAGGTTACATCGGTGGTAAGCCTAATTTTCAGCATAATACAAACTTCGTATTTTTTGCACATCTCGGTTCCGTGAACTTACTGTACCTAAAGCCCCGTTTACACGGCCAAAATTTTGTGACTCACATCTGACTTTAAGCGGGCTTAAAATGTCCGTGTAAACAGATCTGTGTAAATTAATCGCGATTAGTTTGCACCACCTCAAGGAGGTGGATTAAACTGAGCACGATCAGTTAATCGCGCTTAACTTGGCCGTGTAAACGCAACGGGATTGAAAAACGCTTGCTATTAATACTGTGTTATTAATACGATAAAATGCTTTTTTTTTGCGTGCTGTAGAAGCTTCCATCTCGCTATTCTTTGTTCCTTTGTTTCTTTCTTTCTATTGTTCTTTCTCGTATACCGATGTCTTCCGTTCTTCTTTTACGCACGCTACCCATACGAAGTTTCCAAAACCAAAAATATAGCTCGTCCGCCATGTTGAATAATGGTGTATGTGTTTTAGTAAGGGGTTATTAAATGACCGTGTAAACGCACCAAGGTGGCGCATTTTAAGCACGCTTAACTTAAGCGTGCTTAAATTTTGGCCGTATAAACAGGGCTTAACTCTTTATTGGAAAACGTGTTCAGTGGTGTTGAATGACTCTTCCATTTCTCCAATTATTGACTAGGATATTCACCATGGTAACGGTACACAGCAAATGTTTTATGACGACCCCCACGTACTGTATATCTCAATGCATCGCCATGACGACGGAACGTTTTTTCCTGGAACCGGAAAGCCAGAGGAAGTAAGTGCCTGAAAGGACTTGCATGATTTCATGGTACTGCACTGACTACTACTAATTTTATCTTGCGATCTACGTTTACCGATTGCTTTCTTTTGTTTTATAAGCTCTTAAACTACTTATTTATTTATTTATTTATTTATTTATTTATTTATTTATTTCGCCGACCTATTACAAACATATGTATGTATAGAGGTTAGTTACCCTAACCGCGGTAACTACGTCAATTGTTTACCTCGGCGCGAAGTAACCTACTTAGTTCAAGATGACCGAGGTTCCCTAACAAAACTGAGATACTGAGTTCGTTATCACAGAAGTTGTCTAAAAAAACCACCAATTAGGCAACTCACACATGGTGGTTGTACTTGGGATGGGCAACTTAATGCCTAGCTGGAACAGTATACATTAGCCTGGGGTTTTTTAACTTGATTTAGCTCATGATCACCTCGGTTTTCTTTGATGTACCGCGGTTGTTTATTTATAATAATTACTCCCAACCACGCAGAAATCAAGTTAATTGCCCCAGACTAATATATATTAGCCCCGGGCTAATATATATTAACGTGCGATGGCGTACAATACCAGAATGCTTTGCCAGTATTTTAGGGTTTCGGTTAAGAGGGATGACTCAAAAGACCCGTCCAGTCCTTTCGCTGCTTTTCCAAAATATGTCGTCAAAGTTGTTTTTTACAAATTTGTCGTCAAGTTTCAGTGAGTCTCAAGCAATCTTTTCGATACCCTAACCACAACATAAACGCTAACCCTAATCAGAAATCTGTAAAAACATATTTGACGACATTTCGAAAAAGCCGCGAAAGGACTGGACGGGTCCTTTGAGTCATCCCTTTTAGCCAAAACTCTAGAATACTGGCAAAGCATTCTGGTAGTTGTAGTCACCATGCCATCTCACGTCATCGTGCAAATGGCCTATTACTGCGGCCCCAAAACAAGTAGACAATTCCTTAAAAAAAGACATGACGATATATAAGATAAATATTAAATAGGATACTGAGTAATCAAAAGCACCATGATGGTGGGTTTAATGGGATTATGAAATAACCAAGGTTAACAGCTAAGGAACTGCGCGCGGAGAATGTGGGAAACCAGCATGGGAGCGCTCGAAACAAACAACAAGGCGCATTGGGCAGCAGAGTCATTACGCCTTTAAACGGCTTGCTGGAAGGTTGGAGAAAACGTGCTCCAGATTAATAACGTATTTGCATCCCTCCATCCCACCCGTAAGCAATGGAACAGATTAAATTTCCACCGAAAGTATTTCGGTGTGATAGGTGCAGACATGCAGTGGTGGTCAGGTCTAGAATGGAATTCGATACATAACAACAAATCGCAGCGTATTCTGTGCCCATGTCTGCACCTAACCATCCACAAGGGTATATAGTGACTGCAGATGTTAATAAGGCTCTGAGCAGTGTTGCACTTAAGGCATATGCTCTCCCAAGGTTCGTGGGTCGTAACTGTGTCCGTTCTAGCCAAGAGCTCATAAGACAAACGAACATAATCGGAAAAAATTGATTGCGAGATATAAAGGTGGCGAGTGGAAACAATCCCATTTTGAGGCCTGGACCTGTAACACTTTGAGGCCTGGACCTCTCCCTGTGCTGAATAAAATCGTCTGGCGTTAGCCAGAATAAACCTTAAAGACTCGTCGTCAGCCTTCAAAGTGTTAACTATTTTACTGCCAGACTTCTTCTTTTGACGAGTGAAATCGTCTGTGTTTAGCCAGAGTCCAATAATAGAAGTCGATTGTGGCAGTAAAAAAGTTGAGATACAGCTTTGAGGGCAGAGAAAAACAATGTTTATTATTTTTTGTTTCATTTAGTGTGGAGCTGGTGTTGGTGTTGGTTACAATGTCAATATTGCTTGGAATGGCGGTCTGGGTAAGCCACCATAAACTATAGAATTTTGTTGCATACTTAAACATATATTTTCTCACATAAGAAAACTGTTTTACTTTTTGCAGATCCCATGTATGGAGATGCCGAATACCTAGCTGCGTTCAGGTGAGATGCCGAAACTGTCGTTGTGTTTTGTTGTGTTTATAGTCGTCGACGATTGTTCTTTTCGCAGCCGTTATTGCATGGTATGGTGTATGGTATCACTGGTATGATGTGGTGTATTATGGGGTATTGTATGGTATGGGGTATGGCATGGTGTGTGGTATGGTATGGTGTGGTGTGGTGTGGTGTGGTATGGTATGGTATGGTGTTGTGTGTGGTATGGCATGGTGTATGGTATGGTATGGTATGGGGTATTGTATGGTATGGGGTATGGCATGGTGTATGGTATAGTGTGGGGTATGGTATGATATGGTGTATGGTATGGCATGGTGTGTGGTATGGTATGGTGTGGTGTATAGTATGATGTGTGGTATGGTATGGCATGGTGTGGTGTGGTGTGATTTATGGTATGGTGTATGGTATGATAAGGTATGTGGTATTGTATTGTACAGTCGCGGTTATGGCTGTAGTGTATGTTTATACTGATAGTGGATTTATTTTTAATTTTTAGGACTGTTGTAATGCCCTTAGCACGAGAGTTTTCTCCTGATATAGTGCTGGTCTCAGCAGGTTTTGACGCAGCCTCCGGTCATTCGCCCCAGCTGGGCGGCTACATTGTTTCAGCTGCTTGTAAGTATCGAAATAAAAAATATAACGCAGTAAATGCATGCTTGTTTCCTTGCTGGCTGGCTGGCTGGCTGGCTCGCTTGCTTGCTTGCTTGCTCGCTCGCTCGCTTGCTTGCTCGCTCGCTTGCTTGCTTGCTTGCCAACTTATAAGAGTTGATGTGCGAATTGAAAATCAAGAATGATGGCCATTGTCCATATTATTTTTTACGCAGCAGTAAGATTAAGATTATTATAATAATATATAAATTATAATATTATAAAAACATCAGCCTTTGCCTTCAAAATGTTTTTCTCCAAATATGCGCCACCTCCCCTACAAAGGTAGCGAGAGTATGAAAGATTTCAATGTGTGAATTTTATGTAAAGTTTCAGGTTATCCTTATTTCTATCCTTTAATGTGTTTTTTTTTTAGGTTTTGCCAATATGACACGCCAGTTAATGGATGTTGCTGATGGACACATTGTTCTGGCTTTAGAAGGAGGGTAAGTAGAATACGATCAGTGGCCTTCTTAATATAAGTAACAGAAGATTCAGCCTTTGACTTGGGCAGGTATGACACCCACCTAATAGTAATTAGTCTGTGACAATTCTTTATTTTCACACTTACGTTCGTCCAGTAAGTGCTTAATATTATTCAGTGAAAGTTTGTTCCCGTTTCTCAGTGGACAAATCTCCCAGATTAGTTTTTTCATAAGAAACCTAATTAATTCTTTGAACGTTTTCATGGCGATAATGTAATATAAATAAGTTTTGTGGAAACACCACGTAAAATATTTCTTTGGTAAGCTTTCGGCCTGTTTCGAGCTGAATACTCAGTCCCAGCAAGAACCACCTTCAGTTTCTCTTCCGTATATCGGACCAGCATCCCACAAGATTGAGAGGATTCTAAATCGTGCTGGTATGAAGGTATTTCACAGTAGTCAAAACAAATTGTTCAAGGTACTTTTCACACATAAAGATGAGGTGGATAGCTTATCTAAGCCTGGAGTGTATCGCATTCCTTGTGAGTGTGGCTTGGTTTACATCGGGGAAACGGGAAGAAATCTCTCAACTCGCCTGAAGGAGCACAAGACATGTTGTATTAAAGCCCAACAGGATAAATCTGCTGTTGCCAAACACGCTTGGAAGTATGACCATCGTGTTAAATGGGAAGAGTCGTCACTCTTAGCCAGCGACAAGCAATACTTCACGCGAAGAACAAGGGAGTTTATTGATATTGCAAAACATCGCACTATTTCTCAGGAACGACAGCCATTAAACAGCACGTGGTGTGCCCTATTCGGAGAACATTCTTGATTTTATAAATAAGTTTTGTGGAAACACCACGTAAACTATTTCTTTGCTAAGCTTTCGGCCTGTTGACTCAGGCCTTCATCAGAGCAATGACAACAAGTTGTTGGCTCACGTCATTTATAAACTAAGCAACTGATCAATTAAATCACGTAAGAATACAATGGCGTATCACGTTAATTTTATTAATTAGAAAACAAAATCAAGAATGTTCTCCGAATAGGGCACGCCACGTGCTGTTTAATGGCTGTCCCTCCTGAGAAATAGTGTGATGTTTGGCGATCTCAATGGATTCTCTAGTTCTTCGCGTGAAGTATTGCTTGTCGCTGGCTAAGAGTGATGACTCTTCCCACTTAACACGATGGTCATACGTCCAAGCGTGTTTGGCAACAGCAGACTTTTCTTGTTGCGCTTTTATGCAAGATGTCTTGTGTTCCTTCAGGCGAGTTGAGAGATTCCTTCCCGTTTCCCCGATGTACACCAAGCCACATTCACAAGGAATGCGATACACTCCAGGCTTAGATAAGCTATCCACTTCATCTTTATGTGTGAAAAGTACCTTGAACAATTTGTGTTGACTACTGTGAAATACCTTCATACCAGCACGATTTAGAATCCTCTCAATCTTGTGAGATGCTGGTCCGATATACGGAAGAGAAACTGAAGGTGGTTCTTGCTGGGGCTGTGTATTCGGCTCTGGATGTACCGAAGGAGTCATAGAAGCTTGAATCATCTTCCCAGGAAAACCGTTGTTAGTTAAAACCAACTTAAGGTGATCTAATTCTTCCTGAAGATGTTCTTCGTCACAAATTGTTCGCGCTCGATGAACGAGAGTTTTGCACACAGATGATTTAATACTTGGATTATAAATAATATAATACTTAGTTTATAAATGACGTGAGCCAACAACTTGTTGTCATTGCTCTGATGAAGGCCTGAGTCAACAGGCCGAAAGCTTAGCAAAGAAATAGTTTACGTGGTGTTTCCACAAAACTTATTTATAAAACCTAAACTATATCCATATTTGGTAATGCTCCAAACGAAAAAAATAATTATTGGATGATTGAAAAATCA
Organism: Corallium rubrum; assembly: GCA_964035015.1. Lineage (NCBI taxonomy): Eukaryota > Metazoa > Cnidaria > Anthozoa > Scleralcyonacea > Coralliidae > Corallium > Corallium rubrum. The sequence continues at coordinate 9,078,196 of OZ035998.1, forward strand.
TCGGAAAAAGCTGACATTCATGATTGATTTATTTATTTATTTATTTATTTATTTATTTATTTATTTACGAGAAACGAAACACATACGTGTTTGCACTGCACTGTGGCCCTTCACGACAATCTGCATTTTTAAAATAACGTCTGATTGCACCTTGGAGACCACGACGCCGAGTTTGAGAAGCCTTGATTTAGTTGTAATTAACTTCTTTTGATCAAAGTTCGCCATTACGACTTGCGTTGTAATATGTTGTTTTTATAATTACGTCATCTGTTCATTTAGGTATATTTTGCCATCTCTATGTGACTCGGCTGAAGCTTGTATGAGAGCGTTACTTAGCGACGAGGTAAATACTTTGGGATTTTAAAATTTTTGTCACGTGTAAAATACTGTATATTATATGGTACAAATTACTTCCGGTGAAATTGCGTGCTCTGGTTGGCTGATATGCGTCACGTGACGGTTTACTATTTTCTGGTGACGAACCTGTCCGAAAAACGGTTCGTCAGCCGTTTACAAAAGAACAACGAAAGAAGTGCAAAGAAAACTTTGATTTAATCAATCCAGTAACCTAAGCACTAAAGCATGTTTGAATCAGACGATGAGCGATCTGAAAGTATTTTTAACGATTCCGAAAGCAATGGGGAGGAGGTTAAGCCCGACTTCCGATGCGAATAGCAATACCGATATTCTATACACTTCCGCTTCCGATTCGTTGTCATATTCGAAATCCAATAAGCTTGCTAATTCCAATGCGAATACTGAAACTGTGAAACATGGCGAGTTACTTCTGCAAGCATATGATGATGACATTATACACGAGGAAGAGCTTCTTCTCACCCTGGAGCTAAGAAAATTAGAGCGAGCAGATCCCATATTCAGTCTGCATCATCCCATCAAACTGACTTCCGAAATTCGGTCTACTTCGAAAGTGTTGACTACCGAAATCCCATACCGTCGTTAAATGATCTACTGCGCATGATCAGAACCGTATTCAGTATTGGTACTCGCATCAGAAGTCGAACTTAACTTCGAATAACAACCGAAGGACAACATTGAATATGAGGAGTTTCACGGCAGTAACGCCATACGTATGAAAGATGTGTTCAAAGTAGCCATATAATAAACCTCTATTAACCTCGACTGCTTGGTCATTACAAAAATATCAGACCTCGGTGATTTATGTACGAACCTCGCCCTACGAGCTCTGTCCGTACTACTGTCAAGACCTCGGTTTGATATTTTTCCGTAATGACCGCGCTCTCGGTTAATATTAAGCGGACTCCTTTGGGATTGTCTGATTTTGGCTATTTTTTTTAACTTCCGCTTAAAAAGGGGTTGCACAGTAGGGGGTACGCAATGTGGTGTCCAGCTTTTTGTTTCGTTCCCCGCAGGAACGAAACTGTTACTGTATTAGCTTTCCATTGACATCACAAAAGAAACTGTCATCACAGATGAAAATCGTCCAATCGTAATGCAGTGTTGTTGACATAACTGTGATCTTATCCAATGAAATCAAAATTCCGCATGAAAAATTTAGTTGGAGGCGTGGTTAAACGCCAAAACGAAGTGAAAATATTGCTGATCTAGAGTAATTTGAAGACGTAAACAATCCCGTGCGAAGCGAATCATCAATCTTGTGCTGTAGAAAGTAGGAACTTTCCCCTCGTTGAACTCGAGAATGCATTCGTTATGTATGGCAACTGCGCGTTCCAAAAGGTCAGTCGCACTGTTTCACGCGTGTCTAATAATTTTAAAACATAGCTATTTTATGAACAATGTCAATAGTTTGAGGCTAGAAGTTCGTTATCATTCATTTGTGGCCCATCTAAATGGATTATTCTGATTCGAGAATTAAACTATAACCTATGACGACGAAAATGATGATAGTCCGTTATTGACCTAATTTATATTGATCCTTTTGGCCTTGGAAATTTATGCATTTGCTATTGGCGATTATTCAATAAATACCGCGGTGTCATAAATAAATCAGCTGCATGAAATTTAAATGCGACGTGCTAGCGTCTCGCAATTTTCCCGAGAAAGCAATTATTTTGGTAACGTTTTATTTTCCTCCTATAGACGGTCAGAAGAGTATTGCTACTGAATAGAAGATTTACGTTGCCAAAATAATTGCGTTCTCACGAAAATCGCGAGACCGCTAGCACGTCACATTTAAATTCAGTCGAATTTATGCGACTGTGAATAACCTGAAACTATCAATAGAGCCTGCCCTCTAGACTGCGGAGGAGAGAGTAATCCGTCATGATCAGACAGTACAACGTCTGAAATGTGTGTTAGTTTTATTAGACGAAGCTTAAATTATTTTTTTGTAGTTTTATTATAATCTTCTCGCTTCAGCGTATTTCTAGTTTGTTTATATGCAAAACAAAAATCGTCTAAATTAAATTTGTCGTATGAAACGCAGGCGCATAGTAAAAATTGTCGCGCCAGCCTGCATGGGGGAAATAATTAGTTGAGCTAAAATTCGTCATTGCTGTTGAAACAGACCCTCATAAACGACTGACCGGAACGAAACAGCTATTTCTTTTAAGAAATAGTTTCTTGTTGTGTTTATATACGTAGTTTGTTTTCACTATAATTCTACTTTTTCTTCTACCCGCTCATCTCGCACTCGTTCAAGTCAAAACAACTTGCTTCAAGCCAATCCTTGTAGGACTTCTCTTTTTAGAAATTCTTTTTTCAACAGAATTGTCTTTCTTTTTAGAAATTCTTTTTTCAACAGAATTGTCTTTCTCTGGAACAATCTCTCTCCGATAGTTCGTAATAATACTTCTGTTTCCATTTTTGAACATGAAGTTTATATTCACTACTCTTCTAAAGACTCCAATTTCGATGTTAATAGACTGCGCACCTGGAAAAGTTTCTGTTCTAAATGTCGTTCTTTCAATCAAGTTGTTGCTCTTAAATCTTTATTCTTATGTAATTTGTGTATTAGTTGGGGTTTTTATCGTGTGTTTACTTAATGTTTATTATGTAATTTTTTTGTTGGGTTGGTCTTCACATGCAGGACTCGTGTCCTGTTGATCATTCCTTCAATCATGTTCAAATATTGCACTCTTTATTTACTGTATATTTGCATTCTTGCATAGTTGTAAAGTTAATAAATGAAATAAAACAATCAATACAGCTCTGACTGATTTAAAATCGGTTAATCTCAAGTGTTGATTATTACTGTTATTAAAGAAATGGATTTATCCGTAGTAATATTTTGTTTTCAAAATTTTTATCTTCTATATTTCTTGTCCAATAGATTCCTCCACTAGGAGAAGAACACTTGCATAACCGTCCCAACAAGAATGCAATTCAATCGTTAGAAAGGGTTTTATCAATCCATTGTAAATATTGGACGTCGTTAAAGCGTACCCAGAATCAGGTTCAGTACTCAATGTTGGAGGCGAAACTCCGAGAAAAAGAAGAAGCGGAAACCGTGTCGGCCCTTACGTCTCTTTCCTTGCAAGTAGTAACAGATGACAGTTCCAAGTACGTTTTTTTAGTTTACTGTTGTTGCCACTGTTGTTTTATCGTCGTTGGTTTTTCGTTGTTGTTCTTGTTTTTCTCTTGTCGTCGTCGTCAAGTACGTTTTTTAGTTTGCATTGTTGTTTCATCGTCGTTGGTTTTTCGTTGTTGTTTTTGTTTTTCTCTTGTCGTCGTCGTCATTCTGTATATTTGGTTTTCTTATTCTGTTGTTTTGTGTTGTAGTGTTCGCCATTTTTTTTTGTTCTTATGTTGAACATTCAATCGGTAGGAGAGTGGTAGGGTTCCATTGCACTGGACCCCTGGTTTACACAATGTAAACTTTATTTAAGTGTTAAATGTATTTAGCTCACAGAACTAATTGGGGACACTGTTGGTTTTATTGAGGAGGGAAACCAGAGAACCCGGAGAAAAAAAAGCCCCGAGGCACAGAAGAGAACAAAAAACTCTTCTCCCATGAAGCTAAGGTCACAGAATAGTAAGACAACCAGACGTCCAGCTCCAGTGAAAACTTGTCCGCATTTCTTCAATGCGCATGCGCGATATTTTACACCATCCGACGCCATCCTACGCAATCCTGGCAAGTTCCTCCGGCAGTTTTAACCTTCTTTTGATGGTCCAAACTGCCGGGGGAACTTGCCAGGATGGCGTAGGATGGCGTAGGATGGCGTAGGATGGCGTAGGATGGCGAGGAATCTAGATGCACGAGGCGACATGCGCGAGGACATAAACTTCATAGGTTCGAACGCGAGTCGAACTTCTGGTTGTCTTACTATTCTGTGCTAAGGTTTTCACCAACCTCGTACCCAGGGCCATTTGTAGGGAACTGGGCCAAGATGTCGAATAAAAACAAAATGGCGGCAACAAATGGCTCTGTTGGAGGCTAGCTCGAAATGCGCAGTATATTGCGCATTTTTTTAATTAGAACTTAGTCCTTTAAACAGTAATTATACCTAATTACACCTAATTATTACATGGTTTAAAATATAATTTCGCGCACCGTGTGCAAGACCAACCTGACAAGGCCAAAATACAATTTTTTTTAAAAAAATACAAAATCAAACCATTTAATTTATGCAATAAGCTCTTGACCAATCAGAGGCTGAGATAGCCTAGCCTCCACCAGGGCCATTTGTTCCCGCCATTTTGTTTTTATTCGCCATCTTGGTCCAGTTCCCTACAAATGGCTTTGGGTACGAGGTTGGGTTGTCACCCATCTAAATACTAACCATGTCTGACCAACACCGCTGCCGAACGTTTGCGCATGCGTGAATTCTAAAGTAAACATTGCAAGAGAAGTGGGAACTAGCCGTGGCGACAACAACCAGACAGCGAAGACTAAGTAAGGCTCGACTATTCATTTGTGTTTTAAAAAAAGGGTAAAGAAAATTACGAAGGGGTAAATTCAGAATATGTTACAATATTGGCAAAGAAGCCATGCACAAATTACCTACCTTATGTTTTTGTTAGTATGCTTATTATTTTAACTTTTGTGTCGGACTCTCGGACCAGTCCAAATATTTCAGTGTTTTCCCGCTCTTTTTCTGAGGCCGAGCTCGGACGTCGCGCATGCGCAAAACGTTTGGCAGCGGTGTTTGTGTGACCGGGCTTAACTTTATTGGTGAGAGGCAGCGCGTACCAACGTGTGCATGCCTCTTAGGTTAGAAAGAGCTCTCTAAACAAAGCCAGTTTGCTCTGACAACATTCCTTCTCTTTTGCTTGCCACAGGAATTCAGATGTTGCTATGGAAGAGATGGAGCCTTAGGCTGCAACATATCAACGGCAAGTCTTGTCAAGTGACCACTTCTCCAGACTCCGCGTTATCGCCAAAGATTAGTCTTGGTGCAGAAAATGAGATCTGGTCAGGTTAAGATAATAGCTAACCGCTACGACATTGGAAGCGAAACGCTTGCACAACGAAACAAAAATGACGAAACTGTTATGAAAGAAACCATGTTCTTGAAACTATATTCTTAGTCGAGTGCTCTTGAAAAAGAACTTCTCGAAAATTATACGTAGAAAAATTAATTGAACTACTCAAGAATTGAAATCTAGGTTGAAGTTATATCGAAATAGATTGTAAATTGCTATTCATTTGCAAACGTGGTGAATTTGTTTACTCCTATACGCTGAAGAAATGCCTTTCAAGGGTCTAGATCCTCCCTTGTTGATCGGGTGAGTTACACACGTATAAAAGACGCTCAGGTTTAACAAATTTGCAAGCAGCTTGGTTTCCACTTGTTATCCATCTTGTATCTGAATGTATTCACCGCTTGTTCCAGTTTGTTGACTGTTGAGACAACGGTAGGTTACCAGAAGGCCTCCACTTGTCGAGTAAAATCATCTGGCGTTATAGACAAAGTAAAATACTGATGCTATTCAGTTTGAAAGCGAAGTAAGAAAACATGCACCTTTTCAACGGTTGTTCGCGGTTGTTCACGGTTCATGGTTGTTGGAACAGATTAGGGAATGCGTTGATAGAACCGTGTTCATTGCCAACATAGGTTGAACTTGTTTACAGATTGTTGCAGCATTGATTGCTGAAACAATGTAGTTATCATTGACGGTATTAATAATGGTGGCAACACAAGGTCATTCACACTCAACAACTTGAAACAAGCTGTGTGTTCACGCGTATGACGGGGAGTTCACTAACTGCTGTTGGCATCTTTATACGAGTGGTGTCGTGTGGGTACAAAACGTGTCCACTCTGCACGGGGAGTCGATCTTGCCGGGTGCGTCTACGGCGAAGGGTGTCCACTTACGGGAGGGCCTGTATATAAGTGATTGGTATTGACTACCAGGGGTCTTCCCTTAACGAATAAAATCGTCTGGCGTTAGCCACAGTAAAATACTAAAGGTGCGTTTACATGCGTGCTTAGGAGTCGAGAGGTTAACTTGTGTTGCCGCCGTGCACATAATGATCAATGAATTTGCTGAGTTTTCGCCGTGTATTTTTAAACCCGTTTGACAAACGTCTATAGTGTCTTGTCAAAAAATTCAATTTGCAGTAGTCGGAGTAATGAGAAAATGAAAAATTACCAAAACAGCGCATGAATATTTATATTATGTTGACTCACGCGCGCCCGTATTTGATACAGACACACTTAGCCTTATATACTTACACGAACCCTTGAGATTGAACCCAACTTTGCTTCGTAAGTTTAATACATACTCAGTGCTTTGGGAAAGTTCGTCATTTAGAGTTAAGCAGTGCTATATATCCTCGAGATCCGAACCTGAACCGCTGGTGGCATGGAGACGAGAATAGCCCTGGGACTGGCGACGCTGATCGTTGAGTTTTGCCTTGAAGTGTGTTGTGTGTATACGTGAGCTAGCAGAGGGCGCGCCTTCATCTGATGAACAATCACTTTCTGCATAACCACATGATGCTCGACGCTGTTGCTTCATTTTATCAGAAAATGTCTTGACCTTTTTCTTTCTTGGTTGCCTGGTTTGTTGACTCGGTAAAGAACTTTGCAACCTTGATATATACAAAAGATAACATTAGGAGCTACTCAGTTAATGGCGAAATTGTGGAGAAACCAGACCCAGTCCCATTGGGCGGTGCCGTGGCTATGAACGGGCGGACGTGAGTGAGTGAGTGAGTGAGTGAGTGAGTGAGTGAGTGAGTGAGTGAGTGAGTGAGTGAGTGAGTGAGTGAGTGAGTGAGTGAGTGAGTGAGTGAGTGAGTGAGTGAGTGAGTGAGTGAGTGAGTGAGTGAGTGAGTGAGTGAGTGAGTGAGTGAGTGAGTGAGTGAGTGAGTGAGTGAGTGAGTGAGCGAGTGAGCGAGCGAGCGAGCGAGCGAGCGAGCGAGGGAGGGAGGGAGGGAGGGAGGGAGGGAGGGAGGGAGGGAGGGAGGGAGGGAGGGAAGGAGGGAGGGAGGGAGGGAGGGAGGGAGGGAGCGAGCGAGCGAACGAACGAACGAACGAACGAACAGGCAGAATATAAAGCACTGTTAACTCGTGACTCGTTACATCACCGCAATTTAAGAGTAAAAACATTTATGTTAATCAGTTTACCACGTTTTCACTTTGCTGTATTCAAAACACTGCCTACATAGTACTCTACTTTTTGCATTCTCGTTTATTTTCTTTGTTTAGCTATATATGATGAAACTACATACCTCTTTTTCTTGAGAAAATATTTTAGCGCAGTTGCTGCAGCGACACAAGTTACCAACAATGCAGCGGTCACTGTTGAAGTGATAAGAGCAAAGTTTGGGGAGTTGTTTTTCTTGGTTCTTGCCTGAGCCGCAGCTTGTGGCTTTTTAGTCGTCGAGGTCTTTACTTGTAGTTTCATATGTTTAGGCGCTGCAGGAAGTTTGGGGCAAATTGCTATTCCTCTGTTTTCTGTTTCGCCTATGTACATCTTTTCTTTTTCTAACAAAGAAAAATAATTCGTGTATATAGACTGATTTATAGTGCATTTTGTAGGCGGCATACGATTGTACGCCAGACGGTTTTGCTCGTCATAGGGAGGAGAATCGTGCACCGACGGGGAAAAGATAAAAAGAATTAAAAGGCACGATGTTTTTGTACTTTCTGGCGATTTATACTACTTTAATATCACATGAGCGCGCATGCCCTACATAATCTAGAGTGCGCATCAAAGTGATGAGTTCTGGGTCGCGCATCAAAGCGATGAGTTCTGCGCGCATCAAAGTGATGAGTTCTGGGTCGCGCATCAAAGTGATGAGTTCTGGGTCGCGCATCAAAGTGATGAGTTCTGGGTCGCGCATCAAAGTGATGAGTTCTGGGTCGCGCATCAAAGCGATGAGTTCTGGGTCGCGCATCAAAGCGATGAGTTCTGGGTCGGGATAAAACTTATCTCAATCTTTAACATCCGGCTAATGCTGCAAGGTTCATCTGATTTTCATTCCGAATTCATTTAACTGAATTCCTTCAGTCGTTCCCAGGGACATTAGGGACATTTAGCATCGCGTTAATCCCGGGATCGGCATGCTGCAGCTGGCGGTTTGCCGTAACAGCCATAATCGACTTTAGCATGACGGTCCACTTCGCCAGCATTTTGGTAAATATTCAAAATGGCGGCCGCTTTAAGGTGAGTTACACAAAGCTTAGCTAATCTAATATATAGTTCAATGTTAAACGTTAAAAACTTAACAATTACGTAGCAAACAAATGCAATTAAAAACCTAAATTTAGCCTTAAACGCGAGTTTATTTAGTGTAAGTTGCTAAAAAACTTTGCGGTAAGTCACCGCTAGAAGGGCTTCCAGACGTTGAAATGTGAACTGCGAACGGCAAAGGCGACGGCAAGCATAGAGATCATAAATACTAGAGGGGGAATCCTATCTTAATTTCAGTCAACCGCGGGTAACCAATTGAACGCCGCCACCTTGGACTTTTTTGGAACATTAGGCGCGTTGGTTGGCAAAGAACTGGGTCTAGTACATTTGCCAACCTGCCATGTGGTTACCAAATTTTCCCGCCAATGCCCCCTCTAGTATTTATATGATCTCTATGACGGCTAGCCTGGTACCCTGGCCCAATCAAAGAATATGGGCCAGATAACCACTAAAGACTTTTACTTTCCTATTGATTAAAATTTCGCGCGATTTTATTGGCTATGAGTAAAACTGCAATCGTCATAAGTGGATTTAGCCGCGAAGAATGAGATTAGTGGTTACCTTCTTTTGAAATTGGGCCAGGGTACCAGATAACTGAACTGTAACCCTAGTCAAAACTATTACAAAAATGCTTTATTTTGAAAAGAAAAAGGAAAATAGATTTTAAATTTGTGTTTTAGTGTACTCTTTATCAATTCATGAAACGTAAACGGCAGCAATTTCGACTGAGTCTACTGCTGCGCATTAAGACTTGCAGTTGGTATGCATTGATGCCATTGAAATATTCTAAGATATACTATAGGCTCAGGATTGACAGTCCAATCGAATCGAAAAACGGGAGTGAAGTCAATCCCGGCACATGTTTACAAGGAGAATCCGATCTGCTTGGAACATTGTTTTCGGTTTTGGAACACTATTTTCTGTGCAGTGCTTCCCTCAATGTTTGCCATTTAGCACGACACGCACCAACTTCACTCTGCGTATCAAGTCATTTTCAAGTCAAACCGTGTTTACATGAACCAGATTGAGATTGGAGACATTCAAGTCGATCATTGCTTGAATATCAAGTCAATCCACTCCATTGCGTGGATTCAGACTTCAGCCATTCGTTTCAATCAGATCGAAAACTTTCAATCTCCTTCATGTAAGCACAACAAGGAGAAACAACATGGGAGATTTGACTTGAACACTCAATCCGCTCAAAGACTTCAGACTCATAGATCAGACTTGTAGTAACTTAACTTGCAGTAGATTGAGAAAGCTCGAACTGTATATTTTGAAAACTGCGCAGGTGGAATACCTTAATATAACTTTGCAGCATGTACAACTTCACACCCAGTTACTAATAATATAATATAATGTATATAGTAGAAAAGATAAAAGTGGCATGGGTTTAATTATTACCTCTTTCTTTGTTATACTCGTCCTGAAAGACAATTCCGAGCACGGGCTTTCCAACAAAAACTTTTGGAGCAGCGCAATTCATGAGGTCAGTGTTTGTTAACACAACTGTCTTACTCTTTATATATCCGTGTAGAACTTTGCTAAAATCTTGTAGGTCACAGTTACACAGGAATGGATTTAACCCTAAATTACTATAACACAAAGTGTTGTTAAAGCCAGTACTTTGGAAGTTGGAAGGAACAGTTACCCAATTCCAACTCATTCCACCCCAGTTATCGGTGACCTTTTAGAGTTAAAATTAGAAATTTTGTATTAGGGTCAGAGTTAAGCCTGATTAACACTTGTGAAATAAGCATAAAGATAAACAAAATAGTTGTGTTAACCAGGGTATAAAACAAGCGTAATAAGCGCGAGCACGAGACAAAAGAAATTCGTTTTCACTTTAATTTGTACAGCTCTCTTGTGCTTGTGCTTATGTTTGTTTTTCCCCATAGGAATACTTTTTTGTTTTATCTTTTGTTTCGTTCTTGTCCAGTTGTGCTTATTTCACAACTGTGAATCAGGCTTTAGTGTTGGAGTTAGGGTTGGTGTTGGGGTAAGTTCTCCTTTGTTATTTTAGATTTTTTTATCAGTTAAATTTAGGGGATCACTCATTGCTGGAGAGAACTAATAGTAGGGACACATTAATTCTTTGAACGTTTTCATGGCGATAAAGTAATATAAATAAGTTTTGTGGAAACACCACGTAAAATATTTCTTTGCATGAAGACTTGAGTCAACAGGCCGAAGGCTTAGCAAAGAAATATTTTACGTGGTGTTTCCACAAAACTTATTTATATTATAGTAGGGACACACTTGAGATCAACATGGCCAAGTTGAACAACATTCAGTCGTCATTATTTTTAGGGTTTAAAATCTGGTGAAAAGGTTGCATTCAATTGCTTACGGAAAAGTATGTACGTTAAATATTTTTTCTTACATTTCTTTCAGGTAGACATTGTTGGTAAAAACGTTTCTGGATAATATACTGATTTCGTTATCACTCAAGTCCCTGGAAATCGATAGACAAAAAAGAACTTCAGCCAAACAAAAACACAGTAAGGGAAATAACTGCATGTATGATTATACAAGAACGATAACAGCTAGCATGCAAACTATTAAGCGTAATATGTCATGAACTGCGAAAACGCAAGCAAAACTAACAGCAATAGCCACAATAGTATAGTAGAAAAGCTAACACCAATTATAAACATAGGTACGCACTGCGTACATGCGTCTAGAAAGTTTAATGGTGCCGTGTGTTATGGTGCAATATGTTCGTGAAACTGCAAGGGTTTGTGGACCAAAGGATGCGAGACAAGTTTCACACAAGAAGTGTTACATGGTGCAAATGTGTATGGTTTGTGAAATGTTTCACGTAACGATGTTCAGGTGTGTGAGGCTGACATGACCTTCATTATACTTCTCAGCCGCCGCGCAAAACCCGTAAGGCCCTGAGAACGAGTTTACTAGTCGCTCTGAGTTTTGGACTGGATTCAATATCACTTACAAATATTCTAGATTTGGATATCTTTTTAATTCATCTTCATGCACACGCTCAATTATATTTCCTCGTAGGACTCTACAAAATAGAACAATTGCTGAGTTCAAAAGGAGTTCAAGTATATATATAACCTGTAATTGCGTTTAACATAAAAGTGTGGGAGACATATACCGACATTCCAACGCCGACATGCATGGTACACTACTATTTCGAATTAGTTTATTCATGCATAAATTATCTTTGATGTGTTGCGGTTAATATATAGGTAGTTACCTTGCATTTTAAATGACTACTCTATCGCTTTAAAACTACGTCTAGAATACTATTTTTTTTGTTAAATAACGACAAATATCGTCTGTATAATGAATAAACTAAGCAGCTTAGGGCCTCGGTAACTAACCTATATATACTCAGTAATTTAAACATATATGCGTATCGCTGCAAATATAGTATATATATTATATATATTAAGCGCTGGGGCGTTTTTTCTTTAGGTTTTTAGGTTTCAGATGCGGCGCTTAATTGATTTAGGTAAATATTAAACCCGCCGATTTTCAAGAACTCAGTGATTAATAAAAAATGTTTGAAACATAGCAGCGGTGTTTCATCAGGTTGAAAAACGTGCCAATCGGGCAATATATATATACAGTCGAGTAGTAGCCTCGATAAAACGTGCTGCGTGTTTTTTTAAAGGGTCAAAAAAGCGAATCATTTATACTGCAATTTTGAAACTTAACCTTTGTTTAGAAACGTATAAAAACTGACCAGATCGAAACCCCACCAGAAGAAAATTTATAAAGATAATGCATGCAGTAAGTGTGTCTTTATCACATATAAGATTAGACACTAAAAATTTTGGTTTTTTTTATAGTTAATGAGTTTTTAATTTTAACAGAATATTCAAAGGAAAATGCATTCTTTTGCCATCAAACACATCAGATTGACTTTAGTTTATAGTTCAAAGTACTATAGTATTTCTATTAAAACTAATCAGTATTTTGGTGCAATTTAACGTAGTATAAATACTATATTTACTAGTCAATAAATGAAGAAAATTGCGAGCAACATTATAATTTTACTTACAGCCGTTTTATATCGCTTGCAAATCTCATGATTGGTATTGTTGCCAGGTGAGCTTCCTTGCATTCTAACACTGTATTTCTTTCAAAACATTCACAACCAGGTGGACATGAGTCTAGAATAACATAACTTTGACTCAGCAGAAAACACAAGAAGAAACAAATTAAAAATAAACACTGCTTGCGTTGCGGTATGCGCGCCAATCTCATGCCGTTTTCCAAAATTCGACACAGGTCTTAATTTGTGACGTTTTTAGACGTCACAAATAGCACGCGGTTGGCCTGGGAGCGAGAATATGTCAGTAAATCACGCGAATAGGCGAGTTTCAGGGTGTTGCGCGCATCATTTTTCAAAAAAACTGGCAAGCTCCACTCAAAGTAAACATACTGTTTAAAATAAAGAAAGTGTAGATACAGTTTCTGGATATAAAACATTGTTATCCTGCTATTGTTGGCTCGCTAGCAAGTCTGTTTGCCATTCCTTACTTTGTGGGGAGCCCGCCAAGAGCCCGCCAATTTCTTTCCAAAACGATGCGCACGCCACTCCCTGAAACTCGTCTATTTTCCTGCGAAAATATCGTGTTTAACTTAAAGAAACGAACGTGCCAACTATAACAGCTTTGATCTAATTTTTTGAGACATGCAGTTAATGACATTATTAGCGCTCTGGCCTCTAATGAAGGGAACCGAAGGAAGGAAGGAAGGAAGGAAGGAAGGAAGGAAGGAAGGAAGGAAGGAAGGAAGGAAGGAAGGGAGGGAGGAAGGAAGGAAGGGAGGGAGGAAGGAAGGAAGGAAGGAAGGAAGGAAGGAAGGAAGGAAGGAAGGAAGGAAGGAAGGAAGGAAGGAAGGAAGAACACGTAGCAAACTTTCGTGACTTTAGCGAGTGATAAAGATTTTTAGATTTTTTTGCCACTGAGAGGTATGTAAACACATGCAAAAAAATGATATATTTGTACGTGTAAATATATCAATGAGTTGAACGATCCAATGAAAATTGTGCTTGATTATCTTGTTTGAGTACTATGAAGAGGGTCCAGTATTACCACTATATATATATATGTATATATATATATATATATATATATATATATATATATATATAAATAGAGGATATTACACGATGGTGCGAAGATATGGATTTTATCTTCGAGTGGTGAAAACAATATTTTACGAATGAGCGTAGCGAATGAGTAAAATATCGTTTTTACCACGAGAAGATAAAAAAATTCATATCTTCAAGCCAGCGTGTAATTTTCTTTTTATTATATAGATTCAATGCAAAAAGAGGTAAAATTCTTAATGACGTCATCGATATCATCTTCACTAGTAAAATACGACACTGCATATTTTCTAATAAAACACTCGCATCTGTATAATAAATATATATATGGAGAAGAGTACCTGTGTCTCATGTCCAGACCTCTTTGCCGAGTTTATGTACGAGTTTCTTCGTAAAATGTCGGTCTTGTTAGCGGGTTTTACTGTATTAAGCACTATAGAACAAGAGACATGATTATTTAGTATTTGTATATAATATTACAGTAATTGTGTGTATATCCTGTCAAAATCCTTACCATTTCATGTCAAGCGATAAGTTATAGTAACTTGTTGTTTTTCAATTTTATAATTAAAAAATATAGAAGAAATGTGCAAATACTCTGTTGTAATTAGTATTTCCAACCTCCTTCACAGGCAACTCTTTGGGCTCTTTTTGGGGGCAATCTTGGGTGGAGTGAGTGGTCAATCTGCAATCTTGGGTGGAGTGAGTGGGTAATCTTGGGTGGAGTGGGCAATCTTGGGTGGTGTGGGCAAACTTAGGTGGTGTGGGCAAACTCAGGTGGAGTGGGCAAACTCAGGTGGAGTGGGCTTTTGGGTGGAGTGGTCTTTTGGGTGAAGTGGGCAATTTTGGGTGAAGTGGGCAATCTTGGGTGGAGTGGGTAGTCTTGGGTACTGGAGTGGGCAATCTTGGGTGGAGTGGGCAAGGGGAGTGTCATGTTAGTCATTGACTGTATAGAGTTGCCTGTGGAGTAGGCTAAAGGTTTTTGTCCAATTTCAGGCAGCACTTCACTTGTGATAGTAACTTCTAGTATGTGTATATATATATATATACTTGTATATATATATATATATATATATATATATATATATATATATATATATATATATATATATATATATATATATATATATATAGGATATTACACGGTGGTGCAAAGATATGAATTTTATCTTCAAGTGGGGGAAACAATATTTTACGAATGAGTGCTGGTGAATGAGTAAAATATTGTTTTTGCCACAAGAATATAAGATTCATATCTTCAAGTTACTGTGTAATGTTCTTTTTAATATATAGGTTCAATGCAAAAAGCGGTAAAATTCTAAATGACGTCATCGATATCTTCACTGGTGAGGATATGGAAAATACGACACTATATTTCCTAGTAAAACACTCGCATCTATATAATAAATATATATATATATATATGTGTGGACGGACCATGCGCGGTGAAGATTGTAGGGCACTGGAAACGATATAGTTCTTGACAAACAAGATTTGAAGTAATATATTCTTGACAAAAAGACTTGAGAAAGGAGTTTTGGGGATACGTACATTCATTTCAAAAGAACAGAAACAAATCAACGTCTTGCCTGACTAAAGGAAACCCGTCAAACCGAACCTCGAAAGAGGGAAAAAGATATAGAAAACCAACGATGATAAAGGCCGAAAAGTTTAAGCTACGGTAAAAATATAGAGCAGTCGCTCTCAGTAATCACGAACACTTAGTAGCAAAACTGTTCGAGTTTCCCTGTTTACATCTATGACTGTTAATTTTGTTTTATATTATGACATTTTGTGTGTCCTTGAAGTCCGTTTTAAACGTATCATATCCATAATTGCATGTTTTTTCTTGCCGATGCCCGTTGTATTTTTTACCTGTGGCTGCCGTCTTATTTTCTTTTAAATAGTTTTCATTTTGTAAAACTACTTAATATGACTTAGCGGTTGTTTATAATTTAGCATAAAAAATGGAAAAGGAACATTTTTTTAAAACGTACAAATGCTGTTGAAATATTTATTAAGGCCCATTGGCATTAACATGTATGTGAAAACATTTTCAGCAATTCAGATTTCGAAATGAAAAACTGTTTTTGTTATATTTGTTTAAATGAATTTAAAATACCATAAATGAATACCAGCCAGGCAGTTTGAGTAGTTTTCAAAATGCAAATATTTTTAGATACCAAGCAATGGTCTTTGTAAACATGGAAAGAAATAACTGT
Organism: Corallium rubrum; assembly: GCA_964035015.1. NCBI lineage: Eukaryota > Metazoa > Cnidaria > Anthozoa > Scleralcyonacea > Coralliidae > Corallium > Corallium rubrum. The sequence continues at coordinate 9,094,090 of OZ035998.1, forward strand.
ACAATATAACCCTAATGTTTTGATAAAATTTTGACGCCTGCTTCAGTAGTGACATCGTCGGCTTGCACGCGAACGAGATCGAGTCCGAAACCTGAGAGGCGACAATTTTTTTCATCTCAATATATTTTACGAAATATCATCCTTAAATTTTTCTTTGTTTTTTGTTGCATTTTTCTTTAAAAAAATAGAGTTTTTGTTTTTTATTTCAAATATTCTACCAGAATTAAAACTATATTTTCATTCCGACAGGAGTAGCTATTTCCAGGCCTCCAATAAAAAAAGAGCGCAAGGGGGTTGCTGTAAAAGCGGGCGAGGGGTACGTTATTGCATTTATGTATTTCTCGTATATATATTAAGGTGGCTCCACACAGTTTCTTGAAAATGTAAAATACAAGTTTGAGAGTCCAAAAAACGTGCATAAACAATTCCACAAAAGAATAAAACTAAATGTTATGCATAAATAAACATTGTGACAATCAAAAACTGTTACCAAATAAATAGCAACAGTTGTTGCTATGACAACAATGATGTTTCAAAATGGCTGCCAGTTACCCTTCAAACTAATTTAATTCGAGAAAAACTTTGGTGACCCCCAATTTTTTTTTCATTAAAACTTTACTTGTAGTATGAGTAATCAATAGGCCGATTTTAAAAAAATTCTGTAGAAGGAATAATTTTTTTTTTGGAAAATCATGTTTGTTAATTTTTAAAAAATTTCGTTCTACAGAATTTTTTTAAAATCGGCCTATTGATTACTCATACTTCCAGGAAAGTTTTAATGAAAAAAAAATTGGGGGTCACCAAAGTTTTTCTCGAATTAAATTAGTTTGAAGGGTAATTGGCAGCCATTTTGAAATGTCATTGTTGCCAGAGCAACAACTGTTGCTATGTATTTGGTAACAGTTTTTTTATTGTCCGACTGTTTAACTTTGCATAACATTTAGTTTTATTCGCTTTCCGAGTTGTTTAATCACGTGTTTTGGACTCTCAAACTTGTATTTTCCATTTTTCAAGAAACTGTATGGAGCCACCTTAATCTATATAATAAAAAGAAAATTACATCCTGGCTTGAGATGTGAATTTTATCTTCTCGTGGTAAAAAGTACTAAAAACGATATTTTACTGATTCGCTACGCTCATTCGTAAAATATTGTTTTCACACCACCGGCGTGTAATATCCAAAATCCTCCAATGTCATATCCTGTTACGTCATCGTCAAGTTTCCAACCTATGGTTTCCCGTCAGATGTGATGTACAGCTTTTTTTAACTTATTCCTTCTGGATTTTACAGAAATTTTCCTTCACATTGCAACGGGTTTTGTTAGATGGAATACCATTAATTTTATTCAACGAGTATCATTAACGGAAAACGTCTGGCGTCTGCCGTCTGTTCTAAAACATGTCGGACTACTATGACGTATTGGGAGTGAAAAGAGATGCATCGGAACAGAACATAAAGAAAGCGTAAGTCAGTTGAGAAGTATGAAATAGCAAATACATGGTAGCTAATGCATAGTAGCTAGTTTTCTAGAGCAGAAGTGTTTTAGTATTATTATTAAAATACGATATCAGCGTGTCGCTTCCTCGCCAGACATGCATTCGCAGAGTGAAAGATATTAATTCAAGCTGAAATATTCCACTACCCATCGGAAACTTTGAAATCTAAGTTGCTTCACTACAGTCAAATTGTCGTAAATATTTGCTCGATGATTGCAGTTTGCAAATCAACTTCCTATCGGTAACTTCTGATGATGTATATATATTATGTATTTAAATATTTGGTAAATATGTTTAAATTTTATAGCAGGCATTGTTTCACACTTTCACAACCCTGCTGACTTATTCTGTGTATGGTTTTGTGTGACTAGAGTTGAGAAATAACATAGAGACGGCTTTGAAATGCCTGGAGTTAGTTAAATTGATATTGAAAGTGAAACTAAACTTACTGTAAGATAAGGGAAGTACTATCACTGCAGTCGTCATGTTTATTAAATAGCGTCACATGAAGATGTTGCTTTGTTTTTTCATGCGTTATTCGTGAAACTCAGTACAGTACATGTATTTATACTTCCAAGGGCCATCTCAGCTCTCGATGGCCGTGTTAAAATACATCTTAAAGCTGTCAGTTGGAATTTGAATTAGCTGTAGGTATTGTCAATTGAAAAATGCCAAGAATCCAACCCCCATTGGAATTTTTAAAGTACTTGAGGATGCATGATTATTTTGTACCAGTATATAAATTTGCAGAGTAGGGCTCCCTACCAAAATCAATGTTTTAGTTCCACCATTATCGAGTATTCTAAATGATAATTTTTGCATCAGAAATAAAATAATATTTGAAAATTAATAGTAATATTGGGTCATTCCAGAAAACATCCACACCTCCCCCACGAAGAAAATGTGAAGTTGACCCCCTCTCCCCTTCGGACATCCTAGTACATTTTACTATTATCAGAAGTAGATTTACCCCCCTCCCCTCCCCGGATGGCACAAATTTCCTCTGTGGAGGAGGTACGGATCTTTTCTGGAATGACCCATTACTCCTCGCAACTTGAATTTATCTTGTTTACTCTTTGCAAGAGACTTGTAAGTTTTACTTCAGGTTCATTTATAATGCAATAATATATTTCATGGACTAAAAGCTTACAGGCCCCTATTTGCCCCTGTTCTCAATGCTACTGTGTTTGAATCCAAGTGCAGTCAGTGGGCCAATTTTTAAATCTGGTCAGGTGAAATTTACTGCAAGTGAAAGCTCATCATCATTAATAATTTTTTGTCCACTTCCCTTTTTGGGGTTGGACAGTTTTATTCCATGACACCATTCTTTTCAATTCTTGTATGTCTCTCTCTCCTGAGTTCTACTTTCAGATCTTTTTTTACTGTCCTTATGCCATTGTCATTTTGGATCAGTCACTTTGTCTGGTGTTATCATTGGCCACTTTCTCTATGCATTTTGCACTGTTTGCAGCCAGTTTTCCAAATATATATATATATATATATATATATATAAATATTACCAGGGTTAAGTCACGTTGGCCTGAAAAAAAGAGAAAAATCTTCTCGACGTTTCGAGCGAAGGCCCTTCGTCAGGAGAAATTAGTGTATATATATATATATATATATATATATATATATATACCTCAAAATGTTGAGTGTTGCGACTGTCATTACCTCAAAATGTTAAGTGTTGCAAATGTTGAGTGTTGCAACTGTCAGTTTCCATGAATTGAAATTATCCAGTTACCTGAAGATTGCCCCGCGTGAAACTGACAGTTGCAACACTCAACATTTTGAGGTAAGCCTACTTATACTATATATATATATATATATATATATATATATATATATATACTGTATATATATATATATTTATAAAATAACAGGTATGCTACGCACGCTCTGATTGGACGAGAGCCATTTTCACTCAGAGTACAGAGACACGTTTGACGTCATTTTCATTTTATATTGTACAACGCATGCTCTGTTGGTTAAATCTCACGTAATCACTGGCGTATTTATTTGATTACGCCATCAGTAACTCGGTCACTTTGGTGGCTTCTCCTTGGTTTTTTACCTCGTAAAACGGTTAGTTATTTTATAAAACAAATAGAAAATCGCTTTTGTGACTCTGTACTGTGATACAAACACGAATGATGCAATTTCAACCGGAAAAAATGTGTGAAAAAAGAAAAAGAAAAAAAGGAAAAGGTGTGGAATATGGTGGTGGTGGTGGAGTGAGCTAAATGAAAGAGAATCGCTCATTGAGGCCGTGAGGGTGAATGGTACCAAGTTTGTAAATGAGATGCATTTCTTGTTTACCTGTTGGATTTCCTGTGAAAGTGTACGTGGATTGCAGATTTTCCCAATAATTTATCATACTGTTGACCATACTGAATGATCATACTGTGGATGAGTCAACATTAGGTTAAGTAATTGTCAGTATGTTGAAATGAAATTTAGTGAATCGTGCAGATTCAGAAAGTTCAGGTAACTGATAATTGTGGATTCAGATTTCAACAAAAAAAAGTGTGGATTGTTGGATTTGACAGAACAAATTAGTGGATTGTTGGATTTTGGTACCCTTGTTCACCCCCCTTATATACCCAAACCACTTTATCCAATAACTCTACGCGTCTGGTACATAGGATAATGACAAATTACTAGCTAGCTAGTACTTCTGGTGTTGGACAACTTAATAGATTTCGTGTTGTGCAAAATCTATCCCAAGGGTACCCTGGGTTTTTAGCACGCTACAAGATTTTTACCTACTGTGTAGCATAATGTCAGAAGACAAGAGGAGGCTATGTGTAGGCATTAACCCTTTCCCTCCTAGTAAAATTGTCTGGTGTTAGACAAGTAAAATTATAACTTACAATTAAAGTGGCTGGTTTTGGACAACCTACTGTAGTAGGGAAAGGGTTAAGGAAAGATGGGCAGATGAACCCTTTCCCACCTAGGGGGTTTCATCTGGCGTTAGACAGAAAGTGGCCAGTTTTGGGTGACCTACCATACATGTACAGTAAACAGTTAACCCTTTCCCACCTACATGTAGGCATTCTCACTTGACGAACAAAATCATCTGGCATTAGACAGAGTAACAACAAAGTGGCCAGTTTTGGGTGACCTAGAGTATGGAAAGGGTTAATATATTGTAATTGTATTCACATTACATAATTATATTGCACACATTTTTATATTGCATGGTACAGTGTAGTATAATTACCCAGGAGTGAAAAAAATGGTCAAGCATATAAGTGCTGCTTTGCAAAAAATTTTGAAGTCATGTGCAGTGATTGGCTGAAAGCCTTATTTTTATACTGAGTATAGAAAATTCAAGTCTTGAATGGGGCCTGTACTGAAATTTTGACCCCAGTCCCATTCTCAATGAATAAATAATGTAAATGTCTAGTGTATGTACAGTATTCATTTGGTTTCAGGTATAGAAAACTTGCTTTAAAATGGCATCCAGATAAGAATGCTGATAACAAAGAAAAGGCTTCTGCAAAATTTCAGGAGATCTCTGAGGCATATGAGGTTTTGTCTGATGGTATGTCTGTATGACGTTACATGCATAGTTGCAATAGTTGCTGTACTGTATATCTATTAATTATTGTACTGTATGTATACATGCATGACTATATTGTCTATATACATGTACATATACTGCAGGTACATTACTGTCAAAGTTAAAGTTAGTTTGCAAGTCTGTAGGGTCTTTTTTAAAAGGATTATAATATTTTCTTTGTTAATTTTTAGCTAAAAAGAAAGCAGTATATGACAGATATGGTAAAGATGGTTTAAAGGGTAAGAACTGATTTAGGTATACTGTTAACTGTACTTGGAAAAAACATACCAAATAATTTTTAATTGTAATAACAATTTAAATATAGATCAGCTACAGCTGTAGATTGAAAACTTAGGTATTTTTACAATTTTACTATTAAAATTAATAGTTGGAATATATTGGGTAATTGTTTCACAGTTGTCTGAAGTAGATTTCTGAAGTTTTTAGAAAGCTATAAGTACTGTATATGGTTCTTGAACTGCACCATATTTTTTGACAAACCTTTGTCAACATAATTGATAGCAAGTTGTTTCAACATTGCATTTCTCCTTTAACAAGTTACCACAGCATTAAAGATTGAATTTGTGTAATTACCATATTGTTGATGTGGACTACACAGGGGTGGTGCCAGAAATTCCCCATCATACTGGCTAAGGTCCCCAACAGGGGGCTAGTAGGGGGGTCCAGTGGCATTCCCCCCTGGAACATTTTCAAAATATGAATGTCTAGAATAGGTTTTTCCATCTTCTCCATGTGAAATTATTGCAATAACTGACAAGCTACAGCACCTATTTTCATGCTATCAATTTGTCGAACACTAAATTATGGTCATTAATTTTTGCCATTTTCATTCAATATTGCAGACAGAAAATGGAATTTTGTGTGTTGTAATTATTAATACTGTTGGCTTCTACACAATATATACCGTGTTCTGTGTTTCTAAAGGAGTTTTATTTCACTGACCACTTTAAAGCATTAATTACTGACTTGTCTGGTTTAATCAGTTAAAAAGTTCTTTGCCAATTGTTAAAAATAAATTTTTTCTTCCAGATCATTCCCCCGACAAATCTTTAATTTTTTCCTGATTGGGGGGTGGGTGGGGGTGGGTAGGGTTCCCCAATAGGGGAGCTGTAGCCCCCTCTGCCCCCCCCTCTGCCCCCCCCCTCTGGCACCACCCATGGGACTACAAGCTGCAATAATGCTGTGCTGTGCATTTTTACCTGTGTACTACAAAGTTTCTACTTTTGTTTACTATTATTTCACGGTCTTCTGCATGCTTATGTTCCTTCTGTGGCATTATGACATCGGGTCATTCCAGAAAAGATCCATACCTCCCCCACAGTGGAAATATGTGCTATCCGGGGAGGGGAGGGGGGTAAATCTACTTCTGATAATAGTAAAATGTACTAGGTTGTCCGAAGGGGGGAGGGGGTCAACTTCACATTTCCTCTGTAGGGGAGGTGTGGATGTTTTCTGGAATGACCCATTGAATACAGTGTAATGTTCCCTCCTAATAAATATAAGTACAGTAATATAAAACAAAATATACACTGAAAATCAAAACATCTTGTAAAAGCCATTCTCTCTCGTTTTTGACTCATATCTTGGGTTTTACAACATGTTTATTTTTGGTGTATGTTTTGTTTTATACTTTTTCAAACTAGTGACTGGCTATGGTTTATAGAATACATGTACAGTATATAAAGTTACTAAGGTATAATTAATTTGGGTAGCTTAGAATTATTTTGATTTTTGTTAAACTCTTGATATTATTCAGGTTCTGTACCACAAGAAAATTTCCAGGAGTTTGGATTTGGCAGAGATTTCCATGGTTTTCGTTTCAGAAGTGCAGATGAAATATTTAGGTATTCTACTACTGATTGTCAAATTCTTTTTGGGTGACTGATTATGTATAATTTGATCCAACTCAAGAAATGTTATCTCATTCTAAAACAAAATTTAAAAATATCAGTGTGAAATGCTCAGTGTCAAGCAACTTCTGAGTGATCTTTGTGCAGGAATTAATACATAATATCAGAAATATCTCATTTTCTTTGTTTCCAGAGATTTCTTTGGAGGTGATAGTCCCTTTAGCAGTGTCTTTCACGATCCCTTCGGAGACAATAGATTCAGTGGAAGACCCGGTACAGATATTTTTCTGTTATGTTATGTTATGTTATGTTATGTTATGTTATGTTATGTTATGTTATGTTATGTTACGTTACGTATACGTTGCGTTGCGTTGCGTTGCGTTGCGTTGCGTTGCGTTGCGTTGCGTTGTGTTGTGTTGTGTTTATATGTTGTGTTGTGTTGTGTTGTGTTGTGTTGTGTTGTGTTGTGTTGTGTTGTGTTGTGTTGTGTTGTGTTGTGTTGTGTTGTGTTGTGTTGTGTTGTGTTGTGTTGTGTTGTGTTGTGTTGTGTTGTGTTGTGTTGTGTTGTGTTGTGTTGTGTTGTGTTGTGTTGTGTTGTGTTGTGTTATGTAAAGTAAAGTACAGTGTTAGGACTTTACAATATATACATTACTGTACGTTATGATTCATAACAAATCAACCCATGAGTTACTTGTTTGTACAGGCAACCGTTCTAATGGAAACAACAACAGACGCAATATTAGTAACGACGTTTTCAATGGAGGTCTGGGCTTTGGGGGTGGTTTTGGTTTCAATAATGATTTTGGATTTGGAGGCTCTAGTTTCAGCGACAGGTGAGTATATCTGAAAGAAATAGTTGCAATGAGAAAAATACAAGTTATATTGAACCATGCATGTGTGGCTTCATACTCATTCCTTTGCAAGCAACCTCCCCTTTAATATTTTCGATATTCTACGGTATTTTTTTATTCAACAAATGAGATATTGGGTATGTGCGTCTTTATATTTGAGCGACAAAATTGAAGTGAACGTGTATCGTTGAAAGTGAAATTAGATTAGGGATGAGACGATCAAGAAAAATCAAATTTACCGATCCGATAAATTCCTATACGGTTTACGATCTGATCGGCCAATTTATTGGTGATTACCGATATTTGTCAAAAGGAATTCCTGACACTTGAATTTCCAGCGAAACACTAGCAAAACATAACGTGTGGCAGAGATAATGTGATCAGTAACCAACGATCATCTGCAAGACGGAGTTTAAGTTGAAATATGAAAAATGAAATACGATTGACGGAAGTCGGAAACAAAATGTTTTACCAAACAAGAAATATGACGTGTTAAACATGATGCACCTCATCAAATTAATCAAATTTGACAGTTTCTTTGTGGAAGAATCAATATAACTTCGCACTTTTCTTAAAAAAGAAAATGAAATTCACAAGTATTAAAGCCAAAATAGTATTTATCGGACGCCAATATATGTCAATGTGATCGGCCAATAACCGATCAGGCTGAAAGTTACCGATTATCGACTTCTACAGATTAATTTCCGATTATCGGCTCATATTAGCTAGTATTAAATGTTTGTTTAAAAGTGTAGCGTATTTTCTGGGCTATAAGTTGCACCGTGCTATAAAGCGCACTTCAGTGCCAGTTTTTCGGTTATTCTTCGGAAAAATCCTTAGATAAACCGCAAAGTTATGTAAGTGTCTGTTTATATGGGTTTTCCGAGATAAACTTTACGTTCGTGTATATGAAAGCGAGTTACCTGGCGGGTTGTAATAGTTGAGAAGATTATCAGCAATAAAAGTGACATGAAGTAACGAATATAGAAAATTCATCCCGCTATGCCGAGTTACCCGGGCAAAAGTATTTATATGCGGAAATGTTTAGCCTGCCTTGCCGAGATCCCGGCTGGCAGTGCCGAGTTTTCGCCAGGGCGAGTTACCCGTCTGTCTGGGAGCTCGCCATGTACCGAGTAACTCGGCTGGCTGGGTAACTTGCTTCCATATGAACAGGCCTTAAACTGGGATGACTGCATGGGACAACGTAGCGACTTATAACTTAGCGCGTACTATACGTTTTACATAACGTAGCATAACAACTTATAACGTAGCGAAACGTTTTACAATGTAGTGTGACGTTTTATAACGTAGCGTAATGTTTTTTGACTTCAGTTAGCATAAAATACAGTTATTGTTGAATTCTTGCATCTTTTTGTTTTATTTTTAGTTTTGCAAGTGCAGGGGGAGGAGCTGGAGGAGGAGGTAAAATTAAGTTTTATAAAATAAGGTGTGGCGACCGCCAACCCCCCATAGAGCTCGAGGGTCTTGTCCCCCCAAACCCATGCAAGACCCTGGCTACGCCACTGTAAATAAGTAGGTTTTGAGTAGTACGCTAAAAAGTTAGGGTTTTGAGGGCTTTTCAGAAGTGACAAAAACATTTCCTCTTAATTGTTTTGTCACGGTGAATAATATTGCGATGGTGGTGGTCTATTACCGTGAACGAATACATGTATGTGTTTTTTGTTGACAGATATTAAACACGCTATCATTGGTTCTGTGAAAGTATAAATTTGCGACTTGTCTTCACAACGATGAAGGCACTAAATCGGAGTGTCAAAACGTTGGTGGGCATAGACATTAATCGTAAATGGCCGACGATTTAAAATCCTTTTGTGTGCATATAAATTAGCCCATCTGACCTCGTTTTAGAGTAAAGATCCTTTTGAATTTCGCACATGAAAACGAGTTCAGAGGGGCTAATTTATATGCACATAAAAGAATATTAATTCCACGGCCATTTATGAATATGGTCTATGAACACTAACTTTTGAGGCATGGCTGCGTCGGTTGAAAGTTTTTTTGTTGTTTACTTGCAGTCTTGCCTAGTTGCCTAAATTTTTATCGCGGGTAGAAATTTAAAATTTTCCCCTGGTAATCATATAGCTTGTCCAATAAATTAATACTTTAAATTCTTATTCTGTGAGCGTTTATCTAAATTAATTGAAAGCATGCCATACAGGCTTAAAGATTATTCCTAAACTTCACCTTTCATCTTTTCATTCGTCAGGACGTGGAAATTTTAAGTCTGTGAGCACGACGACGAAATACGAAAATGGAAAAAAAGTGGTTAAAACGACGTAAGTGCATGTGTCACAATTACATACGCGTAAACATCATGCCAAATTATTTATGTAAATATATACACCAAGAGGAGTGTTTCATCAAGATGTCCAAACACCGAGAAGTTCGTTGAACTGTTGTAGGCTTCGAAGTATTTATAGGTATCCTGATGAAACACTTTTTCGAGTGTTTGATATAGCATCTCAAACAAATCTGAGTATCTTAAGAAAAAATCGAGGCAAAAGTTCGCTTAATAATATGTAATTTCTTCTTCCGATATCCAAATTATGGACATACATGGTACTGATTTCCTTTGTGTTTTCCTCATGAATTATTAATGAGTTTCACAGAGCAATCGGAATAATGACGGTCGCCAATGAGGTGACATTAGTTTAAATCTAGAATTATGTGCTGTAAGTACGTATCTGGATGTGTGCTATGAACGTTTAACTTTTGTGTGTTTCTTACTAGGGTTGTTCAAAACGGTAAAGAAACAGTAGAAGTGAAAAAAGATGGCGTAGTGACACTTAAAACTATAGATGGTGTACCGCAAGACTTACCGAAGCTCAAGTCAAAGTAACCGTGCATGCAGTATAGTTTGAAAACCGCTGTCGCGTGAAAAGATGTTTTGACGTCTCAACTCTGGGAAGAACGCAATTCCGACAGTAAATACGATCTTCTGGCTTTGCTTCGTGAGTGCTGGGACCTGACGCTTTTATTCCCAGCATTGCCAAATACATTTAGCGTAGTTGTATATAGTTGTAGTGATGATCTGCATGTTTGCATCGTCGTGGAGTACCTCTAGGGAATAAATTTTAACACCCTCGGGGAGGGGGCTGGGATACTGTAACTACATCTCGTCACACTTTCTTTCCGTATGAAAGTTAATTTCACAAGTGAAATTTAAAATCTCCCATGTGAAGTAATCATGATAAATAATATTATTGATGCAGTAGTTGAAAGACGAGGAGAGTTTTATTCGATGTCCAAACTAAGAAATTGCTTGAGAAAGCTAAGTGAAGCCAAGTTTTTAACAAACATACTGTATATCTATAAGTGTTCAGATAGAGGATGGTCCGTTCTTCGGTTTCTCGACGCAGCTTCTTGAAACGAGAAAGGATTTAAATCATTTAAAGGGGCAGTAAGACGCCAAAATTGTCTATCTCATGCAATTTCGATTTTATTTAGAGGTGTTCTTAAAATAAAGAGGAATAGCCTCTCTGCTTGTTCAATTTCTCATCTTGTTTCAAAGATATTCTGGTTTTCAAAAAAAATGCAAATAAGATATCTTATGACGTCATCTGCCCCACCAGTTCCGTTTTATTGCCCATTTAATGGCGGTGCAACGTGAAAACAACTTCGCTTTGAATGAATGAATGAAGTGAGTGAAGTTGAAGGAGAAAGTGGAGGGGAGATTTGTCGTAGTTCAAAAACTATGAGCTTTTAAAATCTTCGGAAATGTACTTTTGACGACAGTGAGATATTTTTTTCCGGTTTTAGTCTTGATGTATTCCGACTATTTTTAGATCTTTATAAGATTTTAACAGCTCGTAGTTCTTGAACTACGACAAAGTTCCCCGCCACTTTGCCTTTTGCAACTCACTTTTCACCAAAATGGAAGTTCAAAGTTCGTTTTGAACTAGGAACGAAGCAACCAATCAAATCCGTAGTTTAAAACGAACTTTGAACTTCCCAACGAACTTGCGAACTTCGGGACGAACTTCCGAACATTTTGGTGAAAAGTGAGTTACGTATGACTGTAAAAAGTAGAAAAACCTACGTTTTCGTTACGTTTTCGGCGATCTAGCTTTATATTTGAATCGTTATTTCAATTAAAAATTATTTACTCTGCCATTTTTGAGTAATAATGAAATAAACGTCTACAAACTGTATTTCATGACAACTGTGGTGCAATGTGAACTGTGACGTCACTCGTCATTTTCCGAAGTCATTTGCGCTGCCATTTTGAATCCATTTACAACAAGAAACTATTTCTTAAAAGAAATAGCTGTTTCGTTCCGGTCAGTCGTTTATGAGGGTCTGTTTCAACAGCAATGACGAATTTTAGCTCAACTAATTATTTCCCCCATGTAGACTGGCGCGACAATTTTTACTACGCGCGTGCGTTTCATACGACAAATTTAATTTAGACGATTTTTGTTTTGCATATAAACAAACTAGAAATATGCTGAAGCGAGAAGATTATAATAAAACTACAAAAAAATAATTTAAGCTTCGTCTAATAAAACGAACACACATTTCAGACGTTGTACCGTCTGATCATGACGGTTACTCTTCCTCCACAGTCCAGAGGGCAGGCTCTATTGATTATTTCAGGTTATTCGCAGTCGCATAAATTCGACTGAATTTAAATGTGACGTGCTAGCGGTCTCGCGATTTTCGTGAGAACGCAATTATTTTGGCAACGTAAATCTTCTATTCAGTAGCAATACTCTTCTGACTGTCTATAGGAGGAAAATAAAACGTTACCAAAATAATTGCTTTCTTGGGAAAATTGCGAGACGCTAGCACGTCGCATTTAAATTTCATGCAGCTGATTTATTGCGGTATTTATTGAATAATCGCCAATAGCAAATCCATAAATTTCCAAGGCCAAAAGGTCAATATAAATTAGGTCAATAACGGACTATCATCATTTTCGTCGTCATAGGTCATAGTTTAATTCTCGAATCAGAATAATCCATTTAGATGGGCTACAAATGAATGATAAGGAACTTCTAGCCTCAAACTATTGACATTGTTCATAAAATAGCTATATTTTAAAATTATTAGACACGCGTGAAACAGTGCGACTGACCTTTTGTAGCGCGCAGTTGCCATACATAACGAATGCATTCTCGAGTTCAACGAGGGGAAAGTTCCTACTTTCTACAGCACAAGATTGATGATTCGCTTCGCACTGGATTGTTTACGTCTTCAAATTACTCTAGATCAGCAATATTTTCACTTCGTTTTGGCGTTTAACCACGCCTCCAACTAAATTTTTTATGCGGAATTTTGATTTCATTGGATAAGATCACAGTTATGTCAACAACACTGCACTACGATTGGACGATTTTCATCTGTGATGACAGTTTCTTTTGTGATGTCAATGGAAAGCTAATACAGTAACAGTTTCGTTCCTGCGGGGAACGAAACAAAAACATCACGGGTGGCGCGTGCTGTTAGCGCGCTGCCTCTCACCAAAAAGTTAAGCCCGGTTAGACGGGGTTAGTACTTGGATGGGTGACCACTTGGGAAGGACCCCGTTGTTGGGCTCATGTGAGTAGAGTTGTAGTTGATCTCGCCTGTGCTTCGAGGGTTTTTCGCCGGGTTCTCCGGTTTTCCTCCCTCCATAAAATCGACACCTAACATCTTAGCGGTGATCCGTGGTCTGAACTGTGTCGTTGGCGGCAGCTTGAAGCGCCTTTGATATGCCTCGACACGGCCACGTTGATCTGCGTCCTTCGCAATTCAGCCGCTGGCTGCAAGAAAGGACGATTAGCCACCCAGTCCTTTATCCTTTATTAAAGTGGTTCTCTGATGAAAATATTGTTGGCAATGTTTTTGCATAATCCTAAAGGTGTTATATGGTAGTTGGTAATCGTGCAAAGTTTCATTTCAAAATTCGTGGAAGAAAAGGTGATACGTGTGAACTGTGAAGCAGGCTGTGAAGTTTGTATTTTAGGGCGCCGCCGTTAAAGTCGACGAGCTTGAGAAGAATTATGACGATTTAGGAAGGCTTATGACGTCATGGACTCGATGACAACAATGACCCTTTTGTTGACAACAAATGACGTGAGCCAACAGTTTGTTGTTATTGCTCTGATGAAGGCCTGAGTCAACAGGCCGAAAGCTTAGCAAAGAAATATTTTACGTGGTGTTTCCATAAAACTTATTTATATTAGCAATGATCTTTTGTTTTTTTGTTTGAGTCTATGACGTCATATTATGTCATAAGCTTCCTCGACTCATTCTTCTCAAACACGGTATATTTAATGAGGCACTCCAAAATACAAACTTCGCACGTAAAATACAACTGTTTTTGAAAATTTCGAAATTAAACTTCGCACAATTACCAACTACCTATAATATCAGTTTAATTACCAACAATATTTTCAAACAAGAACTACTTTAAGTAATTTTCCGTCGAAATTTTGTCAGTGGGTTAAGATTTTATCGTTTAGTTAATTATAAAGAAGAACATTTTTTACGCCGGTTGCCATTTTACCAGAATAATTACATGTATGAATTATCAAGCACGAGTAAATGTTTTTTCTCTGATTTCTAGTATAACTAAGCGATTTAAAAATACTACTTTTGTTTTCTTTTTAACCAGCTTCGTTTTATTTATTAATATTGGAGGAATTATAACATTTCGTGTATTTAATATATATGTTGTATGTATATATACCAAATCAACTGAAATTCTCAATGTATTGGTATTTTTCTTCAATTTCTAAATACCGATAAAATATTTATTTTGTTTTTAACTGCATGTGCATTAATAATCCTTTTTTTTAAAAAAAGAGGTGCAGACTGAGGAAATTTTATTTTAATACAGCTGTAATTTTTTGTAAAACCTGTACATGTGTCACCCTTTGCAAAGTTTGCATGTTGGCTTATCACACAAATGCGAGGCAAGTTCTAAGAGGGGTGTTAGGCACTGTGCATAAAAACTCTATCCCATGCAGCGTTACTACAAAAATTGTTGCACAAAAATGAAACTTGCTTCTTCATGCAACGTTTGCTGCAACAAAAACGTTGCGTAACTTTAAGATTGTATATTGCAGCAAGCAATTTTTCTCGTAACTTGTGTCGCGACAAAATTGCGATCAGGTGAATTGAATTAAAGAAATACCAAATGATTTTCCGTGTTTGGATACTCTATCCAAACACGCGGGAAATTGCGAGACTGGAGAAAAGCGTAATAAAACACGAGCCGTAGGCGAGTGTTTTTAGCTTTTCGAAAGTTGAGCAATTTCCTTGGATAAGGTCTCCAAACACGGAAAGAAAGATTTGGTATTTCTTTTATAAAATAATCACAAGTGAATATGATATACTGTGCGACATTTTCAAAAAATCGTTTTGGCGGGAATTTTCCGTGGTTTGGATACTCCGATCCAAACACGACAATTGACCAATCAGAGCTCGCGTAGTAAACATGTTATTTTGTAAAGACCTTTCCGCATGAATTGAAGTGCGGGATAACGCGTTGAGAGATTTGATTGGACATTAGCCAGTCAGATACGTCAAAAAGAAAGATCACATGATCCATTCACTTCATGCGGAAAGGTCTATTGCACGAAAAAACTTCTAGTGCAGTGTAACACTGCCCATGGCTTTCCGAGAAATCTCTCCTTGATGAGTAAAATCATCTGACGTCATAGACAGTAAAAATATATGTTGTTCCACAACAACAATGCCCATGAAAGGATTAAACATTTCATACATGCATGCGTTCTATATATTATTCGAAGCCATGCATGGCAGTGGTGTACGTCTGGCCAGATATATGACCTCAGCTGAGTTTTGGGTTAGCGTGGTTAAGTAAATGAAACCCGTGTTCAATTATTTTTTTGGGGAGGGGGCTTGGTAAAGTTGTTTCACCTACCGCGATAATTATTAATTTTGCTGCAGAAAAAAACAACTAACTAGACACAAGGAGTCAAGGACAACAATATGCGTGTTACTTTGGCGGTTAATAAGCAAATCACAATACGCACATCGCATGTCTCAGTTTATTCTTGCATTCCCGATAAAGGAAAATGAACATTTATCCTGAGAGTGAGATCATTTGTATACTGATCGAGATCGTCTGAGTTTTGGTCTATAAATATAGTGCATACTATATTGATTGATTGATTGATTATGCATATAACCTGTCAGGCTTTAGTCTCGTAGATTGATTATTGATTGATTGCCTGCCCAGTGCAACGAAGCTTGCGTCACCGTTTATGTCGGAAATAGTCGGAAGCCTTCGTTTATATACGTTAATTTTCGGCACCATTCGTTAGCTTCCTCTTCGTGATGAAATTACGTGGCACATGTGACGCGCCCTCGCTCCACAAGTCGAAACTTGCAGTGTTGGGAAATTTTAGTCCATCTTGACTACAGATCGAAAGGGAAACAAGGTTGTTCGTCGAAAATCTTACTTGTTTTTTATACTTCTAAAAGCTCGTATTCTTATTTGGTTTAACCCGTGTTATTAATTCTGTCTGTCGCTAGTACAGTTCGATCGAAATGGGAGCGTTCGCCAGTTTATTCAAAGGCCTTTTCGGCAAGAAGGAAATGAGAATCCTAATGGTTGGCTTGGATGCTGCAGGGAAGACTACTATTCTTTATAAATTAAAATTGGGAGAAATAGTAACGACCATTCCTACGATAGGTAATGTATATACTTTGTTTTTGTCTCGTTTATATCTTTCTTCAAGTGCGCTGAAACTCAGTTCGCTGTTCCGCCATATTGAAAATATATTGACATGGCCGAGCAGGTTCGTGAGTTTAACTTTTTGATCTCGCTCATCTTCGTCTTTTAGGTTTCAACGTGGAGACAGTTGAATATAAAAACATAAGTTTTACCGTATGGGATGTTGGCGGACAGGATAAAATCAGGCCATTGTGGCGACATTATTTTCAGAATACACAAGGTTTGTTATACGTTCTTCGATCGTCGCCTTTTGGTAATGGTTGAATATACAGCGCTTCATAGTTGCTCTTTCTTTTGCGTAAAGGTTTAATCTTTGTCGTCGATAGTAATGATCGAGAAAGAGTTGGTGAAGCTCGGGAAGAATTAATGCGAATGCTAAATGAAGATGAACTACGAGATGCTGTGCTCTTGGTATTTGCTAATAAACAAGTAAGATTTTTTTACTATTTTTTATACAGACTCCAACGATTCTGAACCGTTTATCTTTAAGATTATTTCAATGTTGATATCATCCATTAACGATACTATGTTGTAAAACTATATTATTTTATACTAAAACTTAAATATTCTTGGCAGTTTTATGTCAAGATGAAAATTCTCTAGACCTTCGGTTGGTTCTATTTTGTGGCTTACATTTTCTTGGTACAGTAGTTTGATGTTAATTTAACAAAACTAGTTTATAAACACTTGATATGAGTTTTACTATACTGTATAATTATAGGTTTTTATAGCGTTACACAACAACAAATCACAGCTGAGCGCCTGATGTCCAGGCAGTTCTAATTTTAGGGGGTGATTACATGGACTTGTTAGCCAGGATGAGTTTTACTTGCAATTACATGGAATGGGCTAGCGCAGTAAGCTGGGATAAGTTTTAAATTGACATAGATCATTTCAGGTGGCCAAAATTCGGAATAATCAAGTAAATAAGGGCAAAGTTACATTAGTTTTATATGTATACAGTAGTAAATGTACTTTAAAACAATTTTCTAGGCTATACCAACAATGTTATATTAAGTCAATATGACAGTAAGTACCTTCTTGGGCTTATTATACAGCATCAATATTTAGATGTTGTGTAGTGGGCTTGAGGGTGTATATATTGTCCATAGTTTGTTAATTTTTATGTATATACTAGTTCTATTTTCTATAAAAGGGATCTATGCCAAACAAGTGCTTTCTTGTAGATTCCCCATCACTGTAAAATTATTATTGTCTTCTTTCATATCTATTTTTAATATGCACCGTATTTTCTGGGTGATTACCCACGGGTTATCTCATAATTTTACTAGGAAACATAATTAGTGCGGGTAATAGGGTGGTGCGGGTAATCTGTTGAATTCTTAAGATGACGCCATCATGGAGACCAAGGATTCTACCAAGGATTCTACTTTCATCTTTCAACTACTGGTACTGTACTTTTTTAAATTTTGTGGTCCCAAACCAAGGGAGCATGCCAGACTGACCTGTATTTCTTCTTTGTTCGTGGTTCCTTCATTTATATTCAGCCATTTTGAAAATGCGGTATATTCGGTTATTTCATTTTTGGAATGCACTCAGGTATCTGCGCCTGTGATACGCTAATGATATATACTGCATGTAATGGTCCTTGTCTTGGGTATCTAACAGCCCGCAGTCTTGGTTTTAATATCTTTTATTTATTTCTTCGTTCTACTTTTTCTCTAACACTCTCGCTCTCTCTCGCTCTCCTGACATGCTTTCTTCCTCTCTCGTTCCCTTACTTCCCTACCATGCTTACAAGTTCCTTTATGTCCCGTTATGTCCTTCTTTGGACACCACACTGCATTATTCAAAATGGCTGAATAGTTATGAAGGAACGCCGAACAAAGAAGAAATACAAGTCAGTCTGGTGTGCTCCCTTGCCCAAACTTATTATTAGCAGCTGTGGGTTATCTGATGGTGCAGGTAATACACTGTTTTATTTTTCCCAAAATGACATTTTTGTTGCTGTGCAGGTTATACACCGTGTGGGTTATTGCCCAGAAAATGTGGTATATTGTCTTGTGATGAAATAAATAAATTAAGTTTTACTTGTTTTACATCAATTAGCCCATTATTTATGTTGATAAGCCCATCATTAATAAAAGGATCATTATAGTTTTAGCTAACCCATGAAAGTGTCTTCATGAAGACTAATTCATTTATTAAGTCTTTGCTATGATCACGAAATACAAAGAACATTTTGATATTCTATTTCAGTTCCTCTCAGCACTATTTATTCACACAGTCAATTAAATGAACGCGTAATAAGTGAGTTCAACAGTTTTTCAGCCTGCTTTGCTGGGTCAAAACAATTACATCCCGGTTAACCAGGGCTAGCCTGCTTGCCATGCAATCGAAACGTTGAAAAAACATACAAGTTATATAGGATGTGGGCTAGCTAGCCTGGTTTACCGAGCTGGCCTGGCTAAACAGGCTAGCCTGGTCCATTTAATCACCTCCTTTGGCTTAAGAAGTTTCAGTCTTGGTATATATTAAACAGTAGTTTAGCAACTGATATTTTACACAGAGGGAATCTAGCTTTGTGTATCTGCCAAAGGTTGCTTGATGTGTTATAATAGGTTTAATAAACTGTTATTGGGATTGTTAGGTTCAACAGCAGTTAATGATATTAGATTTAGTATCAACTAACTAGTTGTCTATTACAAATTTGGCATTCTGAGTGGCTGAGCTGCTAGTGGTGTATTGGTGATAGACCACTAGTAGCATTATCCAAGGCCAAGTGATGGAATCATGAAAACATTGGCCTGAAAGTAATGGAAAATTGTTCAGTTTGACATTTTTGAATAAGAAAATGATTTCACTTATGTCTATGGTCAAGGTTTTTAAGTTTCAAGACAGTCATGGCCAATCATGCATCTGATTCATTTTCAATAACTTAAAAGTTCTTGCACTTTAATTAAACCTCAAGCCAAATAACAATCATCAGGGGCTTGCTGACTGGCATGTGGATAATCAGATCTATTCTGTGAGCCTTGGTTATTAAACTGGTTTTCCACTGACTATTTTTTTCAAAAAAACCATTACATTTAGTCTTAATTTGGTTATTGTGCCAAGCTATTACAAATGTTAACATGCAGTAGTTTATTACTCGGGCTACTATGGTAGGACGAGTCTAGGTTTTGGCTATGTTTCTGTATTTGTTTGTTTGTTAATTGTTTCTGAAAACTAACTATTTGTTTGTTTGTTAATTGTTTCTGTGTCACAAAATTGTATTTTTGCACAATTTACTTCCGGTACTATTCATGCTTGAGGTCGTGAGGTATGTTGTAAGTTTGCTCCTTTCGCTTTTGGAGTTGGACAAGAAGTTGAACAGCTTTGCCTCCTTGCAGTTTGTTGGTAGATTTTGAACTGACTGTCTGACTTTGTAGTTTAACAGTGATGTGGCTGACAACTCTCTTGATCGTAAATATGTTCACCAGTGTGAAGTATGCACCACATTCAGCCTTCGATTCAGGCTCCGCGTGCTTGCCATTAGCCCGAGTGAACGCCTGAGCCAGGTGTCTTGTTTGAAGATGGTTTGTTGAGCTAAAACTATGTTGGTAGCCCACTTGCAGTTTTTGCAAAATTTATAGCTGCATGTAATATCCAGACTGATAGCACTGTAGGTAACCTTTCTATTGAAATAAAATACAGAAATATAAATGAATGTTGCTGAGAATTCACGTGTTTATAATTTTTTTGTAGGATTTACCAAATGCAATGAACGCTGCCGAAGTAACCGATAAACTTGGATTACATTCACTGAGAAACCGCAATTGGTATATCCAAGCAACTTGTGCAACAAGTGGAGATGGCCTTTATGAAGGTTTAGATTGGTTGTCCAATCAACTAAAGAATATGAAATAGAGTGAGAACTGGATAGGTAGCAACTTGATATAGACAATACTTAAAATTGAGTGGCTTGCAATCATCTGTAATGCTTAATTTTTCTTCCAAAAAATACTGTCTGAACTGCCAAAGTTGCTACAATTTTGGCCTGGGACTCAGTTTCCCAGTCGATAATTTTTTAGCTCAATTTCTCTTATTGAAATATTTTGAACTGTAGTGCACTAATCTATTTTGCCCTTTACTCATTTCTTTAGTTTTGATTACTGTTGCTATATGTTGTATTATTATTTGGTGGCTACCTGTAGATGTTGCACATCAATATTTTGTTTTGTACTAGTATTCCTGTGTTGAGTTCTGTGTTTCATCCGAGTCAATGACAATAACTTGCACATGGTATATGCAAATTAAACGTTATATCAGATAAACTTTTTTCAAAAGGTTTTCTTTCTTTTTTCCCCATGCAATCTTTACGTAACTTTAATTTGAAAGGATATGCAACAGTAATGAGCCAATAGTAATATTATGTAACATTAAATTGCATTTAGTAAGATCCTGTATGTCGAGTGCTCAAAAATTTATGTTTCTGTTGTGAACATGTTATGTCAGTATTTTATGTTTCTTGAAGCTTTGCATGCATGGCGATAATATATCTTTGATAAAGAAGTTTGTAGGTTTACACCTTACAGTTGATTTCACATCACTTTACCGCCGTGTGTTGCGAAGTTCGTTGGGAAGTTCAGATATTCGTTCTGAAGTTCGGAATTACGTTGCTAAGGTTGAAAAATTATCCAATCGGAATGACTTTTGATCCAAAGCTCGCAATTTGATTGGATAATTTTCAACCTTGGCAACGTAATTCCGAACTTCCGAACGAATATCTGAACTTCCCAACGAACTTCGCAGCACACTGCGGTAAAGTAACCAACTGTAATTCCTGAGTTTTTCTTTTTGAAGACGGCCTGAGTATACACGGTCTGAAAGCTCAGGAATTAAAAAAATATTTTAAAACAACATGATGTAAACCTACAAACTTTTTATTTAAGATCAGTTATATAACATAGTCATTCGAGATATGGTCTGGAAACTCGGCAAACTTCAAAGCGCCTATAATGAGCTGTGATTTTATGTTGAACCGTACCTTACACCGTGCACATCCTTTGTTTTAGGTTTATTAATGTTTAAATAGCACGGCTGAGTGATTGAACTGAAACGTTGCTATTGGAAAATTCGTTCATTATTTAACAAATAAAACATAAAGCTCCGTGCATACGTACTCTTATAAAGGCACGTTTGACGTCATTTGAACACGAAAGAAGTTGAGTAGAGGCACGAGGCGATAGCCGAGTGACTTTACACTTCTTTCGTGTTCAAATCACGTCAAACGTACCTTTATAAGGGTACATATGCACAGGAGCGGTATGTTTTATTTGTTTTAGAAAATAAGAAGTGGAAAAATCAAACTAAAAGTGAGGTAGTTTAGGAATTTGGCGGGCTTTTACGGCCAGCTGATGCCATTCTACGCTATTTTACGTCATTCATGATCTATGTCCTCTTATAAATGCACGGAGCCCAGCCAATCAGAGCGTGTGTAGAGGACACCTTATTTTATGAACTAAAATACAATGTGATAAAAACAAAATAAATGCATGGTTACCTTTAAAAACAGTTCCCCCTGTTTTCCACATCTTTACTAAAGACTCAGCGTTTTTTTGACTCAGCGTTTTTTTGTCAATTAAATAAAGGTCTTATGGCTCGTGCAGACGTTCTTATGGCTAGCTGCCATAAAAGCGAAGGAGGCAGCGCTTCCCCAGAGGTGAACAAAATTATCTGGCGTTGGCCGGAATAAAGTACTAAAGACCGATTCGGACAGAAAAGAGTTAATATTTAAAAATGTGCCTACTACATGAAGTACCAGCGTTATTTTGAACATGACTCTTACAACCGTTCATTTCATGGTCAACGTACCGCGCGTGCTCCATTTAACAGATAGATTCATTTTGCCGTTGTCTGTTGAATAGGTGCACAGAGACGTCACAACGTTGTAAGAACAAAAAAGTGGCCCACGAGACGGCGTTGCGACGTCTTCAAAAATGAATCTTTGTTTTATACAATACAAAAATTTAAAAAGGTTTTTATCAAAACTCTTCTCGGATCTCAAACTCATTAATAATTCATGAACCAAGAACAAAAGAAATTGATGTTTAATTAGTGTTGAAACCGGAGGAAGATCCATCTAGCTGATCACGTGATGACGTTTTGAAATATTTCAAAGTCCTAGGACTTTGAAAATATGTAAATTACTATGTTTGAGAAGTCAGTTCAAACACTCGACGTCGAACTTTACCGGGATTCAAAGGAATCAAAGCCCTTCGTGCATTAAAAAGGCTCGCCTTCGGCTCACATTTTCAATAGGCACTCGGACTTTGAAATCCCGGTAAACTCCTCCGTCTCGTATATGAACTATTACTTCAAAAAATAGTCTGGAAACTCACCTGAAGTCTTTTTGTTCGCCTTAGTGAGCGTTTCTCGCTGTCACCGGAATTATTTCATCGGAAATATGTCCTCGGGGAAAAGTTCTTGGGGCCGGGGACATATTTTCTACTGGTGGCAAACACAAACTCTGAGGCGACTGGCGACGTGTCCGGGGTTTTGACAGGTAACAAGTGTCTCAGTCAGGAAATCTCACTTGTTGCCTATACTTCTTAAAAGCTCGTATTCTTATTTGGTTTAACCCGTGTTTTTAATTCTGTCTGTCGCTAGTACAGTTCGACCGAAATGGGAGCGTTCGCCAGTTTATTCAAAGGCCTTTTCGGCAAGAAAGACATGAGAATTTTAATGGTTGGTTTAGACGCAGCTGGCAAGACGACTATTCTCTATAAACTTAAACTTGGTGAAATCGTAACAACTATTCCAACTATAGGTATGACTATGCTAGAAAATAGTTTCAGTTGTGCTGTTATTTAATAAGAAGTTTTATGTATAGGATAATGGCCGAGCTCCGAGCGAGAGGTCATTAATCTAAGTCTTACTTATTTTTAAGAAGGCCGAGAAGCTCGGTTGTCATTGGGGTCATTGAGGCGGAATAGGAGGTTATTATTAAGCAATAATAACCTCAAGACCACAATAATGACCTGTTTGTCCAAGTGGGTGACTATTGAAGTCGCTTATTAAAAATAGCAACCCGTTTAAAACAATGAGAAAAAAAAACATTAAAAAGAGATAGTACTTGGTGTTCTGACAGACAATTTCTTATAAATATGGTAATAATTCCATGTTCTAAATAACCCAGGTACTTCATGAAAGCCAGACCCCAACACACACCCTAACTTAAGGCCAAAATTTCGTGAAAATAGGACATGGATTTATAACCATAAATATCTTGTCATTAGTTGTGACGTCATCTTTTTTGCATATATGGGCACATTTGGGTGGAGTTGGAGTGGGCAGACTGGGCATGAGGGGTGTCAACTGCACAGAGTTGCCTGCAGAGTACACTAAAGCTTTTCATCCCAATTGAGGCAGCACTTCACTTGCGATAGTAACTTCTAGTATATATATTTATAAAATAGGTTGCATCTTACACATGCTGTGATTGGTCCATTACCGTGTTTATATCGGGCTATGCAAACATGGTTGTCATGTCCAAGCACATTTCTTAGTCTTATTTCATAAAAGAAATAGAAAATGGATACCCTGTGTTTATATAACCCGATGCAAACACTCAAGTGAGTTTGGGAGAATTTGAAAGTACAGTACTTATGTAAACCCTTGCCTACAGCTCGCATTCACAGTGGTGTAGCTGGGGTTGCAGCAGGGGTACCAAAACTAGCAAGGGCACCCAAACTTAACAAAACAAACCTATTTCGTTCTATAGCTAGGTCTTCAAATTAATATTTAGAATCTGCTTTTGCCGGAATAGATCATACGATTAGAAAAATCTGCATTGAAGCTGACATGAAGTAGTTGTCAAGTATGTGAGCTCATTGCAAAGATTGGAAGCTATGGAAGCTATGGGGTGGACATGCCCCCCCCCCCCCCCCCAGTGTCCCAGTTCTCCCCAAGGTCGATTTTCCAATTCGTCTAAATTAGAGAAAGCTAAGGGGGATATGATGTTTTATAATCTTCAGAATTCTGTAAAATCTCACTCCAAAATGTAAGAAATGCCATATGAGAGACTCTAGATTTCAAAATTTTCTGGGGGGCATGCCCTGGACCCCCCTGGCATTGCCTTTGAGAGAACCCGTTATTTGTTGTAATATTATATATATTTGCTTGAGTTATTTTAAAACAAAAATTGTGATCATTTATCAAATACAGTAATATCTTTTTTTTTTTTTTTTTTTTTTTTTTGTGGGGGGGGGGGGGGGGGGGGGGGAGCACCAAAGCTAATCTGGCTACCCCAGACTGAAACTTGCCATCATGCCACTGTGTGTTCACAAAAACTTTCGAATTCTCCCAACTCAATCTTGTATTTGCATCGGGCTATATTAAAACACAAGCACGATAACTAGAGTTGCTTTATCAAAGAAAACAATTTAGTATTTAATATATTCTGGGGGTGATTTTTTTGTTTATATTTATATACTCTTTGTTTTGATTTACAGGTTTCAACGTAGAAACAGTAGAATATAAGAATATTAGTTTTACTGTCTGGGATGTTGGTGGACAAGACAAAATAAGACCATTATGGCGACATTACTTTCAAAATACACAAGGTACAATTACAGTATTTACAATATTATTACGTACACTGAATTTAGATTTTCAGATGTAGTAAGTATTTGCTAATTGCTATGCCAATGAACAGTGATTAATTTTTACAACAATTTGTTAATTTTGTAATTAAACAAGTTCTGCATCACTTGTCCAGGTTGGGTGCTTGGGGCTTAAATCCACAGCCAGCCACTAGTTAAAATACTGCTCTCATGACTGGCAATTAAATCCCTGCAACCCAGCCATGAGCACCCACACCATGCCAAAGGGACCTCTGACCTGACTTGTGATCAGGTCAGAGCCTGGGGGCTCATGGCTGGGGGAAGCCAGAGCCACTGATAACTTCTGTTGCACTCATATTAAATAATCTAATTATACAAGGTACCCCACAGCAATGACCACATTATAGCTGATGCCCCATACAAAAATTAATTATCCCCGAGCCCGGGCGTAGGGCCGAAGGCCCGGAGCCCGGGTGAGGGTGCTAATCTCGACACGCGTGGAGTACACGCGAAATTACACGCAAAGGGGAAAGAAATTCTGCGAGATGTTTATATATATATATATATGTCAACAAATCCGCAACTTTCGCAGTTCGGATAGCAGGGTACTGGTAACTAACCTGTTAAATTATTCAAATTATTTAAATTTACGTCAGCAAATTATAATTTATAAGTTCGGTTGGATTACAAAATAGTTTTTCAACGGTCATGACGAAAGAAATCTTTGCCAGAAAAAATGGTTTCAGCTAAAATGTACATTAATATTACTATGAAAAAAGACCAAAGAAAGAAGGCTAACAAGAGATGTGCCAGCGAGAAAAAGACAACAATAAATACGACTTAAAACCACTGGAAATAGCCTAAAAATTAATACGATAAAGACCGAAAACGATTCCGACCGAAATGTAACTGAAAGTGAAGGATGTGTCCTGAAACTGTTCAAAGCCGGTAAAGAATTTTGCTCTGGTGTATTCTACATAACTCGAGAGGGGACGATGAAGAAATTTTGAAACAAACGGCTTTTTAGATCATGAAGAGAACTCAATGATGCCTTGTCATATTTATTTGGTCAACAACGAAAAAAGTAAGAAACCACGAACGAGAAAAACAATCCGGCAGTGTTTGTGGTCACAAAAGCAGAAGAAAGTTTAATGGTAGGAGATTCGTATTTAACAATTTAGCTGAGTTAAAACGGAAGAAATCTTGAAAATTATAATTAACATAAATAATATATTGTCTAGAATTGTCTTTCAATGCTAGGACGTTGACATTGTGTGATTTGTGTCTTTTCTTGGCCACTGTTTATATAAATTTTTGAATGAAAATTTGTCATTTGGTTCATCTTATTGGTTTTTTTAATATTGACTTTGCATGTTCTTTCGGTGTGTCAATACACGACTACAGATGAACCTTGCTAACTAATTTTCTGGATGTTTTCTGATCTGTGTTCAGTATTGATTAATACAACAAAAAAAAAGAAATCAGGGGGGGGGTACGGGGGGTTAAAAATGCATATAAAGTGGGCGAGGGGTTGTTGCGTTCATGCATTTCTAGTAAATAATATAAATTAGTTTTTGGCCTAAATTTTTACAAGATTTGATAGGAATTTCTATAATATCAAAAATTTCCTAACACAGTATATGAGTATAAGCTGTAAGCTGAGATCTTGCTGTTCATTTGCTGGGATTCTGGCAGAATTGGGCTGTTTTTTTCCATATGAATTAATGCAACTATAATGATATAGACTGGCATATTTACAAATTCGCTGGTGAGTGCCCACTAAAATGCTAAATAAATCTAAGTTTAGGTTCACTTGGCAAATAATAAGATTGTAATCAATTTAATATATATTTATTGTACTTAAGTCTTATGTCTCATACCTAACCTTAATTTCAAGCTGTTGTTTGTGCTTATTGAAATGAAGCTTCTCAGCAACTAATCGGCTTTTGACTTTTAAACAAGTTCAAACCATATTATAAATATAAATCGTCTTAAAATTATTTAATTTTACTTCACTTCATTTCACTTCACTTCACTTCACTTTGCTTTACTTCACTTCACTTTGCTTTACTTCACTTCACTTCACTTTGCTTCACTTCACATCACTTTACTTCATTTTATTTCACTTCATGTCACTTCACTTCACTTCACTTCACTTCACTTCACTTCACTTCAATTCAATTCATTTACTTCACATCACTTTACATGCACTTCACTTCACTTCACTTTATTTACTTCACATCACTTTACTTCACTTTACTTCACTTTATGTCACTTCACATCACTTTACTTCATTTTACTTCACTTTATGTCACTTCACATCACTTTACTTCATTTTACTTCACTTTATGTCACTTGCTTCACTTCATTTACTTCACATCATGATCACTTTACTTCACGTCATTTTACTTCACTTTACTTACTTTTACTTCACTTCATGTCACTTCGCTTCACTTCATTTACTTCACATCACTTTACTTCACATCACTGTTACAGTACTTCCCTTCATATCACTTTGCTTCACTTCATTTACTTCACATCACTTTACTTCACATCACGTTACTTCACTTCATGTCACTTTGCTTCACTTCACTTCATAAATTTACTTCACATCACTTTACATGTACTTCACTTCACTTTACTTCATTTTACTTCACATCACTTTACTTCACATCACTTTACTTCCTTTTACTTCATTCACTTCATGCCACTTTGCTTCACTTCATTTAATTACTTCACATCACTTTACTTCACTTCACTTCATTTAATTCACATCACTTTACTTCATATTGCTGTTCACTTTATGTCACTTCACTTCATTTACTTCACATCATTTTACTTTACTTCACTTTTAAATTACATGATTGTACTTCATTTTACTTCACTTCATGTCTCTTCACTTCACAGTTACTTCACATCACTTTACTTTGATCACTTGAATCACTTAACTTCATTTCATTTACTTCACTTTACAATTCTTCTATGTTGTTCTTTTTTTATTAGGGCTAATCTTTGTGGTTGACAGCAATGATAGAGAACGAGTTGGAGAGGCTCGAGATGAGTTAATGCGAATGTTGAATGAAGATGAGTTAAGAGATGCTGTGATTCTAGTATTTGCTAACAAACAGGTATTATATAATATCATTTTTTTGTCATGTAAAAACTACAGTATTAGGTCGGAAGAACAGAAACCTTTAAACTTTTAATCATTTCTTAGCGCCAAAATATACAATAAAAATATTCGTTTTATAGGCATTTCAATTTAAGGTCTTCGTTAAGGTTTACAGGGTCATTTTGGTAAAGCACTGTCAATCCGTCAGAATTTATATGCCACAAAAATAAATAGATATTGTTAGGAAGCTATTAATTTCTAGAATACAATGTTGTCTTCGATTTTGCGATAAACACAAACCAATAATAGTTGTGAATTTTTTAAGTAAAACCAGAGGGCTTCACTCGGGGCGATTAAAGTACCAAACGTTTTATTTAATTTGTTCAAATATCTTTGCAGTTCAATTCCGGGACAAATTTCCAGCAAAACGGTGTCAACGTTTTTTGATATGCCGAGTTTTGCGTGCTGATTTTATTGATGACCAAAGTTGAAAATGCTGTTTTTCGACCAACATTCGGCAAAATAAGTCATAAAATCGAAACCAGGCAATAAATAAAAAATAGTTTTTGAACAAAATAAAATGCTTTGTACTAGTCGCCCCGAGTGAAGCCCTCGGATTGCAAAATCAAATACAACTTACATTGTATTCTACAAAGTAATAGTTTTCTAACGATATCTGTTTTATTTTTGTGGCATAAATTCTGACGAACTGAGAGACTTTACCGAAATGACCCTGTAATTAATCTTACCCTGCATGACACTCGCCTTCATTGTCTTACTGATTCTAACCCCATACCAACAATCCCCGACTAACTCTGAATTAAATCATTCTTAAATATAGGGTATTGGCAATAAAAATTAAGTTTATCTCATTTGAAAGAACTTGTCAAATGGTATTAGAAGACCTTTTACAATTTTTCCGTATCTTTTTTGGTTTTGGAAATATTTTGACTAAAGACAACGTGCTGTCCGCCATCTTGGAATTATTTTCGATATGCAAAATTATGCATGTGACAACATAACCAGGGTAAAGTGAAATTTTTATCTTGCCAACCTTATGACATTATGAGCTAGAAACTCGATTTTTTGTTGCGCTATTTCCATTTTGAATTGACCCACAACATTTAAAAAGCCTTCCGTGGAAATGTGGTTGTGACGTCACCAATTTCCTGGTCTTTCGTCGAAATACAGTATTTCCAAAACCAAAACAAATTCGGAAAAATTGTAAAAGGTCTTCTTATATCATTTGACGAGTTCTTTCAAATGAGACAAACTTATTTTTTATTGCCAATACCCTTTAAATATGTTGACCTTTTTCATATAGGATTTGCCTAACGCGATGAACGCCGCCGAGGTTACGGACAAACTTGGCCTCCATTCCTTGAGAAGTAAACAATGGTTTATACAGTCTACATGTGCCACAAACGGTGATGGTCTTTATGAAGGTTTAGATTGGCTAACACAACAAGTAGGTAAGAATTAATTATTATAATATCTTACGACGGAGTAGAAAGGCGGCCAACTCAGTGCATGGTGAAACAATAATTACCCATACAGGATGGTCTCGTGAAAATCTTCTCTGAACATTTTTAGAAAAGAACGTTTTACTTTGTAATAGGTTTTAATTCAAATCATGTTATATGACATATCCCACGCAAACATATAAAAATATACAGTTATAACTTATATATAGCTATTTATTTAATATCTTATTAAAATTGTAAAAGTGACGTCCACTGTATAAAAGCAAACATATAAAAATATACAGTTATAACTTATAGCTATTTATTTAATATCTTATTAAAATTGTAAAAGTGACGTCCACTGTATAAAAGTCATTTTTGGATTGTCTGCTTGTCAATATTTTTTCAAACTAGTTAATATTTAAATTGATATGTACTATTATCATACATGCACGAGTGTTTCATCAGGATTTCCTAATGCTGAGACGTTTGTCATGCAGGGTTACTGCGATCTTTAAAAATCTTGTAAAGTCCTTGAATTTGAAAAATAAAATTCCAGGCCTGGAAATAAATCTTTGGAAATCAATAGAAGTCCTTGAAAGTTCTGGAATTTTACCGATTAATTGTTTGCATCACTCAGCTGACGATAGTTTAACAATTGACCAAAATAAGTTCACAGGAGAGTTCATCCTAATTTTCAGCGCAATAAATCAAACTTCATATTTTTGGCATATCTCGACCGGCCTTGAATTTATTTTAGAAGGTGCCTACCGTTCTTGCCAAAGAAGACTGTTGGACGAAGAGATATCACTGAAGCGTTCAAGAATATATTTCACTTTGACTTTGAGAATGTTACGCGTTGCAATTATGAAACGTCAGTATTAAATCTAATTTTTAAGAATGTCTTTATAAAGCACATTATTTTGCCTTATGCCGCCATGTTGGGGTCAAAAAACGTTTTCGCCATTTCCCCCTGAAAATGACACATCAGGAAATGCTTTCATCCAAAAATGTAGACTAGGGATGTTGACCTACATTACCATGAACATTAATTAGTCTTTGTCCCCCAAAGTGGTACCAATCGATCAATTTGGGATCCTGGCTCATGCACTGTACGTGCAGGCTTCTATGGAGACGGGGCCTTTTCCTCTGATCCCGGAGCGTATCTGAGTTCCGGCAATACTGAAGTCATCCAATCAGAATCTTAGGTGTATTGAATACAGCTGTGTTGTATCATGCCATGCATGTATAGTAGTCTATCTATAAGCGGTGGTCTTGCCACAATCATAGTAAGACTTGAAGTCAACCTGATCTACAATACAATAAACTTTATTTAACGAGAGTAACGCAATTAACGGGACCGAAAAAGATGGCGGCGGTACATTTAACCACAATGCTTTGCGACCTCAAATCAGCTCAAATAACAACTAAACATTTTTTATCATGTTAACATGGATTAAGTAAGCAAGAACTTCATTCCTCCGAAGTTGATCTTTTTAAAGACCTATCTTCCGATCATTGTAAAAGAAACAATATTTACTATGCGCAAAGGTTGTGGTTAAGTTGTGGTTAAATGTACAAGTCGCGATCTTTTTCGGTACGGTCAATTACTTGTATTAAGTATTTGTATTCTTCCCTGCGTCCCTCAATGTACAATGTCTGAAGTCTCCCTCTAAATTTCGATTTTAGATTTGCGGACTTCATAGCGGACTTTGATTTCCGTTATGGTGGGCATGACTATTTCCATTCTTGATATCAATAGCACCGGCGTTGCATGCTTTGATCATATAGTTAATACAAGCAGGACCACCGAGGGAAATTGTGGGGCCCAGGGCAAATTATCGATTTGGGGGCCCTGATGACGTCACATGGGTCGATTTGTTCACAATTGGTCCCCTGGGTTGGCTAAAAATGAAGTTAGTGTGATCTTTCTGGGCCTCATGTTTTCTTATGTCAAAAACCTATATCTGAAAAATTTTAGGGGCCCTTTCTCAAGTTGGGGATCCTGGGCAACTTCCCCCCCCCCCCCCCCCCCCTAGTCCCCCCTCGGCGGCCCTGAATACAAGTAGTCACTACCACAATCATCTCTAGCTCTTTGGTTCTGCTTTGTTATACATCCCTAAATTTGAGTCTTTCGTCTCACAGACAGACACTTCTTGTGCATCACACGTGACCTTTAATGAAACACTTTCACAGCTCAACGCAACGCCCGTAGCTTGACGTGACTCAGCATTGTGCATGGGCTCCTGCCTTCGTTTCGGAAAAATTTGACATTTTCTTGACGGGGAGAAAAACTTGGAAAGTTTTGACATTTGAGATTTGATGATCCGTAACCATTCTGTCCATACAGTTCGTGTTTCGTTTGTGAAAAACAGTAGAAAGAAGCTGATGACGCAGAAAACTCCTGGCGTTAATATTTTTAAACTCGACAGGAAAAAAGTAGGCTTGCTAGGTTGAGTGCAGTTACCAGTGGTCTAGAAATATTAAAAGACTCGTGTCAGGGTACTTTACAGTAATAGTTACGTTGTATGCGCAACGAAGGAGGGAAAATTTTTCCTTTTTGAGTGCAAAACGTTTTTGTAAAATGCTATTTTCATACTATCACAGAATGGCCAACGAATGATCTTTATTCTGTGGTACTGTCGTCTTTGTGACGTTCCCGTTGTGCTTGCAGTTACGTCCTTAGCGTTTAACCACGGAATTTAAGCATGGTGTCCATTTGGTCGCGACGGTGTCTTAACGGGTCGCGGAATCGAAGCGTAGCCATGTGTTTCTTTTGTCCCAACAAAAAAAAATACGCTGTAATAACGCTTCACTTCACTTCACGTCACGTTACGTCACGTCACTTCACTTCACTTCACTTCACTTCACTTCACTTCACTTCACTTCACTTCACTTAACTTCACTTCACTTCACTTCACTTCACTTCACTTCACTTCACTTCACTTCACTTCACTTCACTTCACTTCACTTCACTTCACTTCACTTCCCTTCACTTCACTTCGCTTCACTTCACTTCACCTCGCTTCACCTCACTTCACTTCGCTTCGCTTCACTTCACTTCACTTCACTTCACTTCACTTCACTTCACTTCACTTCACTTCACTTCACTTCACTTCACTTCACTTCACTTCACTTCACTTCACTTCACTTCGCTTCACTTCACTTCACCTCGCTTCACCTCACTTCGCTTCGTTTCACTTCACTTCACTTCACTTCACTTCACTTCACTTCACTTCACTTCACTTCACTTCACTTCACTTCACTTCACTTCACTTCACTTCACTTCACTTCAGCGACCGTTAAAACACTTTCGCGACCAAATGGAAACCAGGTTTAACAGTGATTGAAATCATAACTCCATCCTAAACACTAACCATAACATCGAAGCAAAGCACGTCTGGTTCAGACAATGGAGAGTTTAGGTCAGGATTTGAGTCGAGTGTCAACAATGCATGCACCTAGTCCTGGGGCAACTTGCGGCCTTAATAGATATGTAGAGTGTAGCTCACGTATTTTGCGGGTTCTGTACGCTAGGAATAACCTATTTATTTTATTGGTTTCCCCGATAAATTCCACAAACCCATCATAGATTGAGGTTGTGCTGGGAGTCAGACTTGAACTCCAATGCGTTATTGCTAATTCCAGTTGACCGCGCCGCGCGCTGTGTTTTGGCAGTTGTTCACTCGTTGTCAACAGTAGTGACTTAAGGGACATCAACAATACAATCGTGTTTGTTCGTGCAAATTAAAATTAACTTTATTACCTCCATCATGCAGCATGTTATGTTTTCACTCCTCTGTGTGTGTGTGTGTGTGTGTGTGTGTGCGTGCGTGCGTGTCTGTCTGTCTGTCTGTCTGTCTGTCTGTCTGTCTGTCTGTCTGTCTGTCTGTCTGTCTGTCTGTCTGTCTGTCTGTCTGTCTGTCTGTCTGTCTGTCTGTCTGTCTGTCTGTCTGTCTGTCTGTCTGTCTGTCTGTCTGTCTGTCTTTCTGTAAGTCAGTCATCAGGATATCTTGCAAAATATTGCACAGGTTTTTATGAAAGTTTGTAGAAAGATTGATCGTAGACCAAGGACCAACCATTAAATATTGGTTGAAATTTAAAAATATTCGGTCGTCAATAATAAAAGTAGCCAATCAGTAAAATTCGACATATCAAAAAACGCTGACACAGTTTTGCTGGAAATTTATCTCGGAATTAAACTGCAAAAAAAGATTTTGAACAAAATAAAATGCTTTTTACCTGAGGCGCCCCGAGCGAAGCTCTGTGGTTTTAATAAAAAATTCACAACTATTATTGGTTTGTTTATCGCAAAATCAAAGACAACATTATATTCTACAAATTAATAGCTTTGTAACGATATCTATTTTATGTTTGTGGCATAAATTCTGACGATTTGAGAGCGCTTTACCGAACCTTAATGTTAAGAAAATGAGAGAACTTTAAACTCACCTGGAGACAGGCAAAATATTCTTGAATATTGGGCATATATGTGATTTCTTGGTCTTGTAGAAATGCTTCGGCAATAAAAACCAATACCATACTTAGGACGTAGATAAACACAATGACAACAAAATGACGTTCAACCTTTTTAAGGGAGGCAGTCTCTTCATCAGATCTTATCACGTGGGTCGCTGTCTGGGGGTTCCGAGAAACCTGAAAAGTCACGTATTTCAAGAATTAATGTTTTAGTAACGTTCGACGCACATGCATAGCTGAAACAAGTTTCCCAAACACATGCAATTTCGGATAAATTTCTGAATTTATTTTACAAAATTGAGCAGTGCTCTAATCATGGCAACAAACTTTTGGAAACTTTTACTTGTTAACTTTGTCTAATTAGTAATTATACATATACTTAATCAATCTTGTTTCCAGAACCCATGATTCGGATATAAAGAATAGTTTTTACCATTTATAGATAATAATGTCTTCTGATTGCTTCTATTCACAAAAACTTGGGAAAATTTGGTGTTCATATAGACCAATGAGAGCTTGCGTAAAATAGGTTGCATCTTACGCACGCTGTGATTGGTCAGTTACCGTGTTTATATCAACCCTGTTTTTTTATATGCAAACACTTGAGTGAGTTTGAGAGAATTCGAAAGTACTTATATAAACCCTCGCCTGCGGCACAAGTTGACATAAACTTTCGAATTCCCACAACTCACTCTCGTGTTTGCATCAGGCTATATATAAACACAGGCTTATATATACAGAACTCGCGATCAAGCTCTCGGCAACGCCCTCCGTGGCTCAGTGGTCAGAGCATTGCACTAGAATCGCAAGGTCGTGGACTCAATTCCTGCCGGAAGGCCTGTGTAGTTGCATTTTTCGCAACTGGTCCCGGTTTGGTCTTAAAATGTATATATTCTACACTCGAATTTTCCTTCACCCAAAATCCTTAGAACATGCTATGTAATCGAGTGAAATGTCCAATATTACTTATATATAAACACAGGCGGCCATTTTCTATCCAAATATACAAGCTTACTTTGCGTATTCTTCTTATGATGGCCACAAGCATAAAGAGGGAAGCGCCAGAGCTCAGTTGAACTGGAATGGTAATAGTGCCAAAAATAAGAATATGTGATGATGGCAGTATAGCCAAGCGATCTTTAAACAACATATTGTATCCCGGTTGATCCACCAGCAAGCAAATACCGACGAATATGAACGGTATAACGAAACAAAACAAGAGCTGGATCACATGAAGTCTTGTAGGGTGTATAAAGGGCTGGTGGTTATCCAGAACCAACAAGAGATAAGTATTGGTCACGTAACATAATAACCAAAAACACAACGTTAACAAAAAATAATGACATGCAGCTCCTACAGAAAAAAAGAGAAAGAAATGATTCACAAATTAAGATGGCCTGAAAGTTGAAACAATTCAAGAATAATGGCATTCACACTTCATGGCTGATGGGAATGACATGTAGAGTCAGTATACGTTATAGACCACTTTCATAATGGCCACTACTTTAAACATTCTTTTCTGTGCATCTATAAATGAACCTTTCTGGCACCGTTATGAAGCAGAGATTCATTTGAATTGCAGACACATAAATGAGGTGAGAAAGGCTTAGTATAAGATGAATATAAAAGAACAAATTAATCGCCATTATGAAAGTGGTCTATAGACCCTTTTAATAAGTATATAGATATACGTAATTTTCACCTTTTGACGTCAATTTATTTTCAATTTTTCTTTTGAATTCTTTTCAATTTTGTTTATTATCTTAGCTTTTGTATATTTTCAATGGTATTTAAAAGGCTGAAAATGACCTACTCTGCACTTATTAAAAGGTCTATAGTATATAGGATAATGCCAGTGTGATCATAAATTCACTGTTTTAAGACCCAACTGGGATATGCATGCATGGGGATGGGTCGGTACCTATACCTAGATTTCTGATTGGTTGAGATCACCTAACCCAAACAAAACCATAACCCTATTCAGTAATGGGCATGGGAACGAATTGATAATTGACAATGTGGTTGGTTGCTTAAGCCGGTTTTCCACTAGGCGACTCTTTTCGCGACTTTTTCTTTTGTCTCATGAGCTCTGAGCTGGAACTAATCAGAAATCTATTGAATTCGAACAAAAGAAAGTCGCTTCGCGCGAAAAAAATCGCCTAGTGGAAAACCGGCTTTATAGTCAATCAGAAAACTCATTCATATTAGTAGCGCTAAGTTACTGGAAAAGCTATCAGCATTGATTCCTATAGTACCTTGCAGTGTTATCGCATTTGAAACCAACCCCTCGGCGGTCCAATAATTTCCTCCAACACAATCACTATCTGTATTCACCATTGTTGGAATAATACCCGCCATAGCTGAAAGAAATGACAGAACTCAATCAAAATCATCCAATAAGTACAATGGTGGCCATGCTACATTCATGTTTTCGTAACTTTCGCTCTGTTTCGTCTTTTCACTGCAGCAGCTCCCCCCTTTTTCCAATGTTGAAAAAACCCACTATTTTACATACATTGCATCAACAGCTTTATAATTTGACTATCGCAGTTTTTGAGCATGTTTTGATTAAAAGAATTTCCTCACTATTTTCTCAATACTGTATATGCAAATGAGCTACGTTAATACGGGCAACATTTTTCTTCAACTTGCAATGCAACAAAACGTTGTTGCGTTGCAAGTTGAAAAGCGTTGTTGCACGTATTACCACCCACCTTAAACAATGATTTTGTTGCAAGTTGAAAAAAGTTGTTGAAAAAAGTAGTCTCCAGTTCTATTTGCTGAAACATGCTGATTCAACTTGCAACAAAATCATTGTTGCGTGACAATGTTTAAGGTGGGTGGTAATACGTGCAACAACGCTTTTCAATTTGCAACGCAACAATGCTGCAGCCCTTTATATATAGGCCTTGCGTTTACACGATACCAGCAGAAAAATGACATGAAAACGGCACAAAATGAAGACGTGTTCTTTGACGGCATGAATTGAAAACGGAATACCAGCTAACTGGTGTCGTGTAAATACCCGTGCTGTTACGGTTTGATGATGGTAATCATGCACAGTAGCTATATATCCTGTTGAAAATTGAAATAAACTGCAAACCTGATTCACACTTGTGAAATAAGCACATGCAACAACGTACGCAAGCGCAGTCATAAGCGTACGGATACAAATTTATAGGGGGGGGGGGGGGGGGGGGAGCAGGGAACATTTTGCCGGACTGAAATGGGAATTGCCCAACTTTTGATATAAAAAAACCCACTAAGTGCCTGTTGTTCAATATACTTTTTCTCCTACAATACACAGATATTAAATTGTTTTGATTACTTTTCCTTATTTTCATCCTATTTTTAAATTTTTTCTGTATATTTTTGCCCGACTTAGCTTGGGGGGGCAGCTGCCCCCCTCCCCCGCCTCGTACGCCTATGTGCGCAGTAAGCCGACTTCATTGTCAATTCAACTTCCCAAGTATACAAAGAGGTTAACCTACCATGAATTGCTTAATGTCCGTGCGTACGTTGTTGTGTTTGTACATATTTCACAAGTGTGAATCGGGCTTAAGTTTACTTACTAAAGCTAACGCTGCTAACCAATATATAAAAACGAACGATATGAGGAAACCTTCGCCTGCAAATTTGAAAAAGAGATGAAGGATCAGTAAGTATATTCCATAGAAGGTGAACATGCCATATATTTGTCAATTTAGTAATTATATTATTTGAAGATCTTACATTGGTTTACAAGCCAGCCACGTGATCAAGGTAATAACCATAGCAACCAATGCTATTTTTAAACCGTATGACATGACATGGCCATAGATTTCCCACTCAAATGAAGACATGAAGGACCAGTCACATGGTGGCATACATGACCTATTTGGAGATGGTACTAGTGGATACCGACAGCTCTGGTTTCCTAAAGTTGAAATTTACGCTTATATAAGGTTAAAGTTAAGTTACGGACCAGGGTTGGGGTTAGAGTAAGAAGTCACATGACCACAACCATTAGAAAGAGCTCAAGAGCTTTTGAATATGTCGAACAGTTTATAGCAGTTTATGAAGAACAAAACAGTTCTGGGATTTCAAGTTCTATTATAAAAAAGAACAAGAGTAAAGTTTTAAAGGACGAGAAACAAGATGGAAACACCAACCCAAAGGATATGTACAACACAGCTATTCAAGTATATTGCAATACATCATATATTTGTGCTTTATTTTCTTATTTTCGTTATTTTATTTTTCTTTATTTTTATTTCATTCACTACTTTTTTATACCATAACATTTACTGTCGTGGCAATAGAAGCGTTCCTAAAATAATTGTGCAGTTGTATTCCTCACGTTGAACAGTTCATTTGATGAAAATATTGCTAAACTTCCTGTTTTGAATTCTGTTTTGAATTTGATTGGTGTTTGGCAAATAATCCTTTTTCTTATTGGTTATTCAAAAACCAGGAACCAATCAAATTCAAAACAGGAAGTTTAGTAATAATAAACAGGAAGTTCATCAAATGAATTGATCAATTTGAACAAATGAATTGCACAATTATTTTAGGAACGCTTCTATTGCCACGACAGTAATGACGCTATATAAACTAGAACGACCAGAATGTTTTGCTGGTATCTTAGCACTGACAAATAGGAGTCTACCGTTATACAGACATTGGCAAAGCATTCTGGTAGTGGTAGTTGCATAATGCCATTGTGCCTGTCAAAAAGCTGATCAATCAAAAACCTTACCTTGTTCTTGTGCATGTGGAGAGTCATTTCTAGAAATTACGGATTAAAACATAAAACAAGTAGGTTAGTTTGAAAGATCTCAAGGCTCTCACATTTCAGAAAATTTTCTTAATGTCCACCTTCACCTCTTTTGCAGACGTCTTGTAGGCTAAACATAGTCCACAAGATGTCTTCGAAGGAGTCTACCTTGACGTCCGCATTGCGTATTAAATCTAATAACATTCTAATAGTAAGGGGTGTGAAATAGCCGAAATGCTGTTTACAAAATATTTGAAGGAAAAACTTATGGCGCGCCGTTTCGGCCAAAAGTATTCGAGAATTTTTTCAGGTTGAGAGTCGGCCTAGCCCAAAAAGCTTGAAATTTTAAAGCATGCAAGAATTTTTAATCGTATTAATTTTTCATACGGGGGAGGCGTGGAATATTTACCAGCTGCGGACCAAATGATGAAAATATTCTCAACTACTTGAAAAAAAAAAATTCTCTGTCGGAGATAGCACATTGTCATTCTACTTAAGGGTTCAATTATAGAGATAATCGGATTTGTTTGATTTAGTTTAGTTATGACGCAAGCTGAAGTGAAGTTTTAGGTATAGCATTACTTATGGTGTGATTGTGATCGTGTGAGGTATAGTATACGTTTTGGGTCTGAGATTCGGGTTTTACAATAAAGCGAAGTGAAATTCTATAGTGATTGTGATTGTGATTTGTTGGGCGACATCGAAAGGAGGCAATCCCCAACATAGTGGCACCTCCGACGACGGGATCTGGGATGGATCTGCTTTTGAAAGCAATAAATACGAAACTTCAACTTTTAGAGATCAAGCGATCAAAGAGCCAAGCTGTTTTAGAAAAGGGAAATGTCGAAACGATCGAGCGCTATCGTGATATTTTGAAAGCCTTGGCAAAAGAAGTCGATGAGGATAAAGTTAAGATAGAACAAGAGAAACTGTCGAAAGACGAAAGCGCAGAAGAAGTGTCCGAGTGGGGCAGTGAAATCGAAGTGAAACTTGACCTTGTAGTTGACGCTGAAGTTATGAATCTTAGCAAGTGGTTAAATGAAGGTAAACAACAAACGAGTATGGCTGGCAAGGAATCAAACGAGGCTCTCGTAAGGAAGGGGAGACAGCAACAACTCGATTTCGAAAGAGCTCAGCTTGAATTAAGATTCGAGTATGAGCTGAAAGCGGAAGAACTGAAAAAGCAACAAGTTCAAGGAGCGACCAAAGCGCCGAGCGCCAGCGCGAAGCTGCCCAAGTTGAAAATTACGGAGTTCGACGGGACGTTCGAACAATGGCTTCCTTTCTGGAACAAGTACAAGGCTGAGGTAGATTCGACAGATCTACCACCTGTAACCAAGTTCGCGTACTTAAAGGAGTTGGTGGAACCGAAAGTGCGCTCAAATATTGATGGTTTACCCTTTACCACGGAGGGATATGAGCGCGCCAAGAATATACTTCAGTCGGAATACGGGAAAGAATCTGAAATTATTCACGCTTACATCAACAATATAATGGGACTACCTACCATCACGGACTCGAGCCCGAAGAAAGTGGAAGATTTCTATAAAAAACTGCTGTACAATGTTCAGAGTTTAGAAACCCTTGGAAAGTTGCGTGACGTCTCCGGAAACGTCAGGGCAATTCTGGATAAACTGAAAGGAATCAAGGCCGAGCTAGTGAGAGGTCAAGAGGGATGGCAGGACTGGGATTTTGCTAAACTTCTTCAAGCCATCAAAAGATGGAGGGAAATCAATCCCGTAGAAGGAGACGAAGAGTCGAAGGTAGGAGATTCTCGACGTCGACAAGAGGGGAATTCGAAGCGCAGTGCGAGATCGTTTCAAACGCAGCAACAATCTCGGAAGTGTGTTTATTGCGATGGTTTGGATCACAAGGCCAGCGACTGCCAAAAGTGTATCACCGTCGACGAGCGAAAGAGAATTCTGGCGTCGAAACGCCTTTGTTTTAATTGCGCAAGGGAGAAACATCGAGCGTCTGATTGCAAAAGTCGTTCCGGATGTCTCAAGTGCGGACAACGTCATCACACCTCCATCTGCAACAACTCAGCCGCAAGGAATCCGTGTATGACAGCTCAACTCCCAAGGAATAACATCGTGATATATCCGGTGGTTGTTGTCAACGTGGGAGGTATCAAGTGCCGTGCTCTTTTGGATACCGGAGCCGGCGGTTCCTACGCTTCTGCATTCCTACTCGACCGAGTGGGTGTGCGTTCGCATCAAAGTCAAGTGCGTCGTATAGAAATGATGCTCGGTGCGCAAACCAAGAAAGTTCAACTCTACTCTGTGAACATAACTAATGTGAAAGGTGATTTTAATCTACAAGTGGAAGTTACGCGCGTGGAGAAGTCCAAGTTGTTAGAGCTTGAAAATTCTCGGT
The DNA here is from genome assembly GCA_964035015.1 of Corallium rubrum. Taxonomy (NCBI): domain Eukaryota; kingdom Metazoa; phylum Cnidaria; class Anthozoa; order Scleralcyonacea; family Coralliidae; genus Corallium; species Corallium rubrum. The sequence continues at coordinate 9,135,340 of OZ035998.1, forward strand.
ATAAAAACATCCTCGAACGTTACGCTCACCTGAAGGGGATCAAGATGGATGACGATGATCTGAAAGGAACACTTCCTGTGCATCTGATACTCGGAGCCAACGAATACGCGAAGGTCAAAACAGAGAGTGTACCGCGAGTGGGCCGTCCTGGTGAACCTGTCGCTGAAAGGACTAAGTTTGGATGGACTATACTTTCTCCTGGTGAAGAAGCTGAAGTGTCTAATGCGCTGCTGACACAGACCTCGCAGCTGGATTATGAAGGGCTGTGCAAAATGGATGTTCTGGGTTTAAAGGATCCCTCCGCAGGAGACCAAGGAACGGTATACGATGAGTTTAAGGAACAGTTGACGAGAAGCTCTGATGGATGGTATGAAACGGGGCTGCCATGGAGAGGAAATCACTCGCCACTTCCGAACAACAAAGCTGGGAGCTTGCGTAGACTGAACAATCTTTTGCGCAAACTCGAGAAATCCGAGATGACCGCCGAATATCACAGCATCATACAAACCCAGCTAGATGAAGGTATCGTGGAACGAGTCTGTCACCCACCGGTGGGTCCTGAGTTCTATATTCCCTATAAACCAGTGGTCAAGCAAGCGGCGGAGAGTACGAAGCTTCGCATAGTCTACGATGCCTCGTCGCGAGCATTCGACAAGGCCCCGTCCCTGAATGATTGCCTTCATGCAGGTCCACCTCTACAGAACCAGCTATGGGGGGTTTTGGTTCGTACAAGGTTTAATCCAGTCGCTATCACGGGTGATCTGAAACAAGCCTTCCTTCAAGTCCGCATCCGGGAAGAGCATAGGGATGCTTTAAGATTTCACTGGATCGCCGACCTAGAGTCCAAGCGTGTGGAGATCCTACGGTTCACTCGGGCGCTGTTTGGACTGGCTCCTTCGCCATTTCTGCTGGGAGGAGTGGTCCAGCAGCATCTGGAGAGCTGTCGTGCCAGATATCCTGAGATGGTGAAAGAGATAAAGAAGAGCATGTATGTGGATGACCTAATCAGTGGTGGCCCCACAGTGGAAGCTGCTGGCAAAGTCAAGACCACTTCAACCGAGATCTTCGCTCAGGCTGCATTTGAACTGCACAAGTGGCATTCAAATGCGGTCGAATTGGAACCCCAGGACGGTGTTTCCAGCGGAGTAGCAGAGACCTACGCCAAGGAGCAATTGGGTGTACCGCAGTCAGGGGAAAGTGGCATTCTTGGGCTTGCATGGAACAAGAAGCAAGACACTATAACAGTTAAGTTTCCGAGAGAACGTGGTGAATCAACGAAAAGGGGTATTCTGAAGAAAGTTGCGAAGGTTTATGACCCGCTGGGACTAGCCTCACCTATGACCCTTGGTGGCAAGCTCTTGTACCGTGAAGCTTGTAATCTAAAGGTGGCGTGGGATGGGGAACTTCCGAACGATCTAGCGAGAAAGTGGTCACGGTGGGAGTGTGGATTACCAGAAGGAGTCGCCGGACCCAGAGCCATAGCCCAACACCGCGAGCCCATCATCAGTATCGATTTGCACTGTTTTGGCGATGCTAGTGGAAGAGGAGTATCTGCCGCGTTGTATGCCGTAGTTTCTCAACCATCAGGTCTAAGTGTTGGCCTTGTAGCAGCTAAAGCCAGGCTGGCTAAGCAAGGACTTAGCATTCCACGACTAGAGCTGGTGTCAGCTCATATGGCCGTAAATCAAATCGTAAATGCACGAGAAGCTTTGGAAGGATTTCCAGTCGACAAACTGTACTGTTGGCTCGACAGTACAGTCGCTCTCCACTGGATCGGTGGTTCTGGTGAGTACAAGCAGTTTGTGAACAACCGTGTTCACAAGATTCAGCAGTACCCAGAAGTGAAATGGCGACATGTTGGTACTCAAGAGAACCCTGCAGATCTGGGGAGTCGCAGTGGGAGTGTCGAGAAGGCAGAGCTGTGGTGGAAGGGACCCGAGTGGTTAACCAGTCCAAGTCGTTGGCCACCAGACATCGTGACTAGTCCAACAAACGAAAGTCAAGTGGAGGCTAAGGTGGTTCGAGAGCTCTTTGGCGTGGCACAAGTTGCAACTGACGAGTTCGACGATTTGCTTGGGAAGTTCAGCCTCTGGAAGAGCCTCAGAGTCTCAGCATGGATCTTGCGGTTTGTGAACAATGCACGATCTACCCAAGCTCAGAGAGTAACAGGACCTCTTACCACCGGAGAGATCGATCGACAAAAGCTGTTTTGGATGAAGCGTGCCCAGGAAAGCTGTACAGGAAACGAGAAATTTGAGGAAGACCGGATGCAACTGAATCTTCACGCAAACGAAAGTGGGTTGTTGGAATGTAGAGGAAGAATCCAGGGGGAGTATCCGACTTACCTTCCCGACCACCACGCGTACACAGAGAAGTTAGTTGAAGAGGCGCATCTGGTCACGCTCCATGGGGGAGTGGGTCTAACTATGGCGAAGGTCCGGGAGCATCACTGCGTGCCAAGGCTGAGACGCCTGACGAAGAAAGTCGTGAAGACCTGCCCTGGATGTAAACGGTTTCAAGTCAAAGCCCTTGCAAGTCCACCACCTGGCAATCTTCCAAAGGATCGTACGGAAGGCGGGGCTGCTTTCAAGGTGCTGGGGGTCGACTATGCTGGGCCCCTGAGATACCGAAAAACGAAGAAGCAAGAAGGGAAAGCATACATAGCTTTGTATGCTTGCAGCGTATCACGGGCTCTCTACCTTGAGTTGCTTCCAAATATGGAGACCACGGAGTTCCTGAGGAGTCTCAAGAGGTTCATTGCTCGTCGCGGTCGACCTGAGAAGATCTACTCGGACAATGGACGCACATTCGTTGGAGCGGCGAATTGGCTGAGAGCAGTAATGGACGACGAGCGACTCAACGACTTCTTGGCCCGTCATGGAATTAAGTGGCAATTCAATCTTAGCCGTGCACCTTGGTGGGGTGGGCAATTCGAGCGGTTAGTGGGCCTTGTGAAAAGATCTTTATCTAAGTCGATTGGAAATGGGTTGCTGACATGGGCGGAGCTGGAGGACGTTTTACTCGACGTGGAGGTGACCCTCAACAATCGTCCTCTCAGCTATGTAGAGGACGACGTCCAACTCCCAACCCTAACACCTTCCACCTTCCTATTCGATCAACCGAATATCCTACCCGAGTTGGAGCCTTACCACCTTGAAGCTGGAGACCTGAGAAAGCGCGCAAAGTACCTTAGTCGATGCAAGGACGCCGTTTGGAAACGATGGACGGGAGAGTACCTGAGGGGACTTCGGGAGCGACACAGTTTGAAGCACGACGGGCGGCCTATCAGAGTGAACGTTGGAGAGGTGGTGCTAATCAAGGGAGATGAGAAAGATCGCGGAAAATGGAGAATTGGCGTGATTGACCAGCTGATCGCTGGACGAGATGGTGTAGTGAGAGGCGTTAAATTGCGGGCGGGAAACTCGTATTTGGAGAGGCCGGTGCAACACCTTTACCCGTTGGAACTATCATGCGATCGGAGGATGAAAGTTGTACCAAAGGGTGTTCTCAACGCGAATGCTCCAGAGTTCAAACCAAAGCGTGCAGCTGCTGAAGTAGCCAGAGGTCGAATTGCAGAAATTACAGAAGACGAACTTGATTAAATAGTCAAAGGAACCTTTATTTACATTTACAATAACAAAGTTTTCCACTTTTAGACTTTTTAGGGACAAGAGAAAAACATTTGCCTTCTTAGTAGTCAAATGGGGGGAGTGTGTCGGAGATAGCACATTGTCATTCTACTTAAGGGTTCAATTATAGAGATAATCGGATTTGTTTGATTTAGTTTAGTTATGACGCTGAAGCTGAAGTGAAGTTTTAGGTATAGCATTACTTATGGTGTGATTGTGATCGTGTGAGGTATAGTATACGTTTTGGGTCTGAGATTCGGGTTTTACAATAAAGCGAAGTGAAATTCTATAGTGATTGTGATTGTGATTTGTTGGGCGACATCGAAAGGAGGCAATCCCCAACATCTCAAAAACTTGACTATACAAACCAAAT